>JACYFF010031959.1:92981104-93002547 GCA_017589665.1 Selenicereus undatus
ATAATAATAATAATAATAATAATAATAATAATAATAATAATAATAATAATATGGTCCTACTTTGAGGGGGATGAAGCTGCTGACGATGGAAAATGATCACGATGCTGATGACGATGGTGAGGACGCTCGAAGATGGTGTTGATGCTGATGATGGTGACGCCGACTGATGATGATGGACGATGCTGAGGACGATGATGATCGAAGATGATGATGGTGGTGCGTGTGACGAGCTGAAGGGGGGGGGATGATGAAGATGAAGATAAAGAAGAAGAGGCGGGATGGCGTGGCTGATGGTAGAGAAGGAGATGGGGAAGCAGAGGAGTGGTGCGTGAAGAAGGCCAGTGAGGAGTTTTTGTTAGGCGGGGGGGGTGGAGATGGTGAGGGTTCAAGATGATGATTGTGGATGATGATGATGATGATGAAATATGGTGAGGAGATGGGATGTGCGTGGAGGTTGTGTGGGGCTTTTTTATGGCTGCCATGGTTTTATGCCCCCTTGATGGGAGGATGATGAAGATATATGGTGAGGAGGAGAAGAGGGGTGGGGTAGGGTTTAGCTACTAGGGTTTTTTTTTTTTCCTTAGACTCCTTCTCCCCTAAGAGTCGGCTAAGACTTCTAGCTTCTCATTAACTCTTGAAACCCTAGTCCAATATAATAATTATAAAAATAATATTTTCCATAATTATTATTTTTGGACCATCTTGTAGCCAAGTGTGTAAAACCCGAGCTTCTACATTCTCTTTTCTCATCTTTAGTAAATTGATACTAACCTTGAAAAATATATCAAACAAAACAAATTAAACGAAATAATATATATAATATACTCGAAATAATTATAAAAATAATGTATGATTTTTGACCTAACAAATTCCCCCACACTTAGACTTTGGACGTCTTCGTGCAAAGAAATCTTAGACTCGACCTAAAAACTTGTCCTCTTTCCTTCTTATAAAGTCATGCATAACTATGATGTTCATACTGGGCTTTGGCTTGCTTTAAAAACAGTTTCATTGAAAATTAATTAGTTCTTCCTCCAATAAGTGAATAACGACTAGACATTCAACTAACATCAAAGAGTTTCTTCATTAACCTTACAACATTTTCTTAATGAAATAACAAGACCAATAGCTATCCATCTCTTTTAGATATGCATACACCGATCAAGAGGTCTAAAAAATTTAAGATAGAGAGATTTAGACATGGTATGGTTATAAAGACAATTAAATTAGATAAAATAACTCATTGAATTGATTCTAAACTTGCCTTGTAATTATTTCTCTTCTTCTTCTTCTTCTTCTTCTTATTATTTTTCAAACTCCACTTGCGCACATATTTGAGGCCTATATAGGGTCTTAGAAATTAAACACTCTCTGTCTCACACTCACCCGAATAGAGGTGCAGGAGCAAACATTTAATTTTCATCATTACTTTTATTTATTTTCTTAATTCACTAGTATGGGAAGCAAGCATTCCAGTGACAGTATTGCCTCAAAGGGTATCACCAAGTAGCGCATGCCTCAAAGGAGTACTTGTCATTCTCAACTTTGACTCTTTTTTTTTCTTTTCCATATATGAAAAATAGACAAGTAAAATCATAATTTTAATGAGTTATTCAACTAATTCAATAGCCTAGGAGATGGGTCAGGTCATTTTATTGCCTTTGAATCGGATATATTACATGATCAAATAAGATGGATAATCAAGAGAGTTACTTATTAAAAAGACGTGTGATGATTAACTCAAACTTCTCTAACGGATAGTTATCATGCTTAGAAGTCTTCACTTATAAAAGAATGAACTAAAAAATTAGCTAATAAAACAAAATTTTTCTAAGCAAGCAAGCCTAACATAAACTCATATCATGCATTATTTATAAGAAAAGAATTTTTTGTTTTTTCGATTTTCTACTTTTTTTTTTCAAGAATAAAAACTACAGGAACTAAATGCAGGATGCATCCCCCCCCCACTTAAGTCATGCATTGTTCCTAATGCATGCAAAAAGATAGGATTAATGAAAACAAAAGCAAAATTAAATGGGTACTTCCCTAAAAACGTTAGGTTGTCTCCCAACCAGCGCCTTTGTTTATAGTCGTTGACTCGACTTCATGAAGCTCCTGGATCCTCTAGTTGGATCTCTTCCAATAACTCATCATTAATCTGGTAAGGAACTTTTTAAAACTCAGCATAATCAAGACTCTTAGTAAGCACAGTCAAAAATTGATCCTCATTGGATAAGTCATGCATATCTTGGGGCAATTCAGCAATAACATCAAGTGCATACACGTAACTCACATCAGTAGGGAATCTCATGGCATCAAAAATATTAAATTTAATCACTTCACCATCAAATTCCATAATTAATGTTCCTGCACGCACATCAATTTTAGTCCTAACTGTTTTCAAAAATGGCTTGCCCAGCAAGATGGGATGCATTGCCCATGTTCAACACATGAAAATCAGCAGGAAACACAAGTTCATTCACTTGGACTAAGACGTTCTCTGACACTCCATCAGGGTAAGTGTTGCTCCTATCAACTAATTGAATCACTATGCCAGTTTTCTTTAATTCGCCTAAGTTTAGTTTGTCATAAACGGATCTAGGCATAACATTAATAGAGGCACCTAAATCAAGCATAGCTTTATCAAAACAAAGATTTCCTATTTTGCAAGGAATAGAAAACACACCAGGGTCTTGACACTTAGGGGGAAGTTTCCTTTGAAAAACAGCAGACACATTTTTCCCCACACTTACCTTTTCATTCCCTACTAATTTTCTTTTAGTAGTACATAATTCTTCCAAGAATTTAGCATAACGAGGCATCTGTTTAATGACTTCAAGGAGAGGTATATTAATTTCTACCTTCCTTAATGTCTCTAAGATCTCTTAATTAGCCTCATTCACCTTAGAAGTAGTTCTAAATCTACTAGGAAAGGGTGGAATTGGCTTATAAGGTTCTCTTTTCTTCTCTCCTATTTCCTTAGTAGTTTGATTAGAATCTGTGTCCAACTCTGGTTCAGTCCCTTTGCCCTCTAACTCAAGCTCAACCTCTCTACTCTTCCTAGGCTCTTGTAACTTTTTCCCACTCCTAAGTCTTATGGCGCTAACATTCTCCTTAGGGTTAGGGTAAGGCTGAAATGGAAACCTTTTTTGCATTTGAGCCTGCAAGTTGCTAACTATGATATCAGTTGCAGTTTGTCTCTCTTGAACTTGCTTAAGAGTTGTTTCCATACTTTGGAACCCAGCATCCATCTTCTTGAGAACTTGTTCTAGTAAGAAGTTGGTCCTATCTTGATTAGAGGATTGATGAGACGTTTGGTCAAAATCAGGTGGATTGGTTTGAGGGCCATACCTAAGATTAGGGTGGTCTCTCCATCCTTCATTATAGGTGTTAGAATAGGGATCATACCTCCTTTGACCTTAGTTAGAATAGAGAGCACTAACATTACCTTCTTGTAGAGTAGGACAGGCATCAGTAGGATGCCCTTCTACACAACAAATACCACATATTACTGCTTTTTGAATACCCCCAGTAACAATCTTATTTAACATAGCAATCTTCTACAGATGAATTGGAACCAATCTCATCGACCATTTTGACTTGTGACTCCCTAGCACCAAACTGCTGAGTATTTTGGGCCATTAGATTAAATAAATTTCTAGCATCTGCTGGCGTTTTATTAACTAGAGCCCCTCTGCTAGCAACATCTACCATATTACGATCCATAGGAAGCAAATTCTCATAAAAATATTGAATCAATAGTTGTTCAGTTATTTGATATTGGGGACAACTAGCACACAATTTATTAAATCTTTCCCAATACTCACAAAAAGTTTCCTCATTCATTTGTTTGATTCCACATATATCTTTCCTAATAGATCCAATACGGGATACAAGAAAAAACTTTTCTAGAAACGATTTATGCAATGTAGTCCATGTAGAAAAAGATCCCGTAGACATATAATATAACCAGTCCTTAGCATTACCAAGCAAAGAAAAGGGAAAGGCTCTAAGTAATGGACATGGGTTGGGTTTCTAGCTTAGGGGCGGCAAGTTCCCAAAGAGTAGACATTCTTACCTCTTTAAGCTTAAGACTTACTGGCAATCTACAAAAATTAAAATAAAAACAAAACAATAACAGTAATAAAATCAAATAGAAGTAAACTAGCAATTTAATTTTCTTTCCCCGGCAACGGCGCCAAAATTTGTAAAGCCTGTCGAGAGTTACAAATTTAACCACTACTTCGGTTATTAAATACTTTTATAGCATAGAGAAGTAGGGATCAATGCACGAGGAAAGATTTTTTGTAAAATGTTAGCTTAATTCTAAATGATTTTACCAATCCAATTTATTAAATCAAAACTTAATAATTCTAAAATAATGAGACTCTAATGAATAAAAATGTAGAAAAATACCCAATGATGCTTATAAATATTATGAATCATATTCTGGAAATAAAACAGTAAAAAGATTTCCTAAATAATCCAGAAAAATAAAACTAGAATAGTAACTATAAATTAATAATCAGAGAAATTGTAATTAATAATCAGAGAAATAAATATTAAAATTATCAAAAAGTAACCTAAAATATTATACTTCAGTTCCATAGGATTATAAACTATAAATTGTATCTAATTTATTTCAGAAAAATCAGATCAGAAAATTAGCACAGGATATTCAGCAGAATAATAAATCTAAAATTAAAAATAAAATAATCAGCATAAATATAAATGCGACATTAATCAATAAAATTAACCTAATTCTAGGACACAATTTTCTGGAATTAATAACACCTAAAAATCGTAAATTAAAATTGAAAATCTAAATTTTCAGAATTAATTACCTAAAAACCTGCACATACCAATTTCGTAAAATAAATCTGAAAAATTATCAAATAATTTCCAAAAATTACGAAATTGAATGTGGGAAGACTAGGACACTATATAAACCCTATAAATTAATTAAAATCGAAAAATAATAAAAAAAACTATTTTTAGTCTAAGTTCGAACAAACCGGTAATTAAATACTAAAACTGAATATAAACCAATCTAAAATTATAACCACTCTAAAAATCAAAATCTAAGCTATCTACCATTACCTAGACACTCCTAAAAGACTATACTTTGGGGGGGGGGGGTGATTGAAATTATTCTGAAGCTAATAAAAATAGAACAAAAATTATCAAACTAATCAAATTAACTCTAAGCAACAAATGATAATCAAAAGTTATCAAATTTATGAAGTATACTTAGTATAATATCAATCCACCATGCAAATTAATATTTATCATTAACACACAAGTTAATTTCATTCATGGGTTAAACTATAGAAGACATCCATCAGCGGCTCTTCCCTATTTTTTCTTCGATTCTAGTTTACTTAGGTCCAACCCTAATATAAACCCTACTAATTTGATAATATTTACACCAGCACAAAATTTAACCAAACTAGAGCATTAAGAATTAGAAAAACATCATTTAACACTTTGTAACCAATTTACCAGCAAATCGATTTAACAAAGATCTAAAGCGATTACCTAATTAAAAGAGATGGGTTTGAGCCATCCATGATTAATTAGGGTGATACCCAGGCCTAAAAGATGATAACATTTACGTATTATAATCTTCTAAACTATCAATCGAATTTGTATTTAATCAACTAGCATGCATTCTAATCGATTTAACACAAATTTCATAAACGATAAACGCTAATTGCTAAAGAATCATGAATAGAAATCAACTAGGCATTAAAGCATAAAACTTGTTTCAAAATAATTAATTTAGCATGGCTTCAAGAAGATTATACTAAGCATAAAAAATTACTCACTCATATAAAAAATAAAATTACAATAATAACTCAAATATTTCATGTTTAATAGTAAACCTACCACAATAAATAAAACAAAGAATAATAATAATTTGGACTATTTGAGTTCCCAACCATTGGTGAAGTCAAGAAGGATGTCAAACTATTTGAGTTACAGCAAGACATCCAACCATCTTTCGGTGAGGTGGAGAATTTGGACTTTTACCAAGTCAACAAAGATGGTATGCCTCCCCTATTCGAAAGGAATGGCGGAGACTTGTCTGCTCAAGAGAATGAGATTTGTCCTCAATTTCTTATACATGAGGAAAGTCAACCTATGAGTGAGGTCCGTCCTCAATCTCCTGTTCCTGAACACGCAGTCAGTCCACATGTTCAGGACCCCACATCCCAAAAGGGATAGTGGGAGTGACTCTCTAAAAGCTCAGGGTCCCACACCTCTTAGAGAAATGGGTAGGGATGCCTCACCCAAGCAGACCGGCAATGAAGGTCCCAGGATCCGAATGAGTGAAAGTGGAAGAATTCCTTGACGATATTTCCAATTCAAACAGAAAATATTCCTATGCGCTCTCTTGGAAGTTGATGAGCCTACCTCTTATCAAGAAGTGATTGACTTACCAAACCACAAAGAGTGGATAGACGCCATGAGGGATAAGATGGACTCAGTGACGAGAAACAAGGTTTGGGAACTTGTTGATCTTCCACCCCAGCATATGGTTCGATCGATAAATTCAAAGTCCGTTTGGTGGCGAAAGGGTTTACGCAAATTAAGGGTGTAGACTATGAAGAGACATTTTCTCATGTGGTGAGATTTGCTTCTATTCGCTTACTCCTAACCATGGTTGCCTATTTGGAGTTAGAGTTGTTTCAAATGGATGTAAAGATTGCTTAATTCCCTCAACAGTAGCCTTGAGGAAGAGATCTATATGGACTAACCCATTGGTTTTGTATCAAATAGACAAGAGGACAAGGTGTGTCATCTTAAAAGGTCCATATACGGTCTTAAGCAATCTTCCAAGTCTTGGTACTTAAGATTCCATGAAGCTATAACTTCGTTTGGAATATCCATGGTTTCAGAAGACCATTGTGTGTATGTCAAAAGATCAACTGGGGGGATTATGTTTCTTACCCTATATATTGATGACATACTACTGGCTAGGAACAACTTGGAGATAACCGAAGCCACTAAGAAGTGGTTGTCTTTTGTCTTTGAGATGAAGGACATGGGTGAAATTAGGTATGTCCTAGGCATGAAAATAATCAGAAATCGTCCTAAGAAGCTCTTAGGCATGAGCCAGGAGGCATATATCAAGAAAGTCTTAGAATGATTCTGTATGCATCATTCCAAACCCGCAGACACTCCAGTTGAGAAGGGTTTAACCTTGAGCATCGACCAATGCCCAAAAACAGACAAAGAGAATGAGGCAATGAGCAATGTCCCTTATGTTAGTGTCGTAGGAAGCTTAATGTACGCCAAGTTATGTACACGGCCTGACATTTGTTTTGCGATTGGCTTGGTAAGTCGTTACCAAAGCAACCCAGGACTTGCTCATTGGCAAGTTGTGAAGGGAATCTTGCGCTACCTTCTTGGTATAACCGACTTGGTCCTATGCTATCAAGGCGAGGACCTTAAGTTGAGAGGATATTCAGATACCAATTGAGGTGGTAACCCGGATGATTCCAGGTCAACCTCAGGATATGTATTCACCTTGGGTGGAGGAGCCATATCATGGTGCAGTAAGAAGTGAGACTGCACATCTTTGTCGACCATGGAGGCAGAGTGTGTCGCATCTAGCCTAGCCACGCAGGAGGCAACGTGGCTCATGAGTTTCCTTCAGGATCTTAACCTCACTCATAGAGTTGATGATCCTGTAGAGAGTTATGTGACAACACAGCCACCATCCAGTTCGCTAAGGATCTGAAGTTCCATCGAAAGACTAAGCACATCAAGAGACGTTATCACTTCGTGCAAGACACCATAAAGATAAAGGAGGTTGTCATCAAGTATATACCCACTAACAAGATGATCGTTGATTCATTAACCAAACCGATTCCCAGAGATGCTTTTAAAGCACATTCGTTGAGTCTAGGACTTCGTAGAGTTTAGTTTTTGGATGAAATCTTATTATGTATGACAGATACATTCTTCTTGTAATGAGCATTTATGAAATAAAGATTGAATGTTCTTTTTCTAAATGATTTGTGGTTTATTTGTTAAACATGTTGAAATGTCACAGGCTTCTGATTGGCCTAGTCACGCAGACAATCACCTTGACGCTTGAGTAGCGGCAGAATGACAGTGAATCATATTAGCACTAGGTGTGCAATATTAATTACTCATACTGGAAGTGTATGAGTGTGATAAAATATAGTTGCCTTAGTGAGTCTAAGATGAGACTCGAGGGAGTCAAATATGAGATACAATTTCATATTGAGTCTTAAAAGCTGAATCTTGAGTGTCAAGATTGACATTTAGTGTGTTGATCTAGTAGCTCAGGTTAGATTTTTGGGTGAAAATCTGAACTGACGATTCGCATGGCATATAGAGTGACAAACCCAGTTGAGTGGGAGCTATGTCATGACACACATCTCATACTGTGTGCAGTGTGCTTAAAAGACGACCCATACACGGGGTGACAATGACCTCCCTATCTCTTGTCACTATGTGACCCTATGGACGAGGACTCTTTGACTTAAAACTATGGTATGAAGTCAAAGCTTGATGTTGCTACTTTAATATGTCTCTCAAGGGTCATGATGTATACGGTTCGATGAGAGCACGTTGGGAAAGCAGTTAAGCTAAGATGTAACACCATGAGCGTTTAAGGAAAAGTCTATCCATCATCGCCAATATCAGCCCGGGCGATTAGATTGAGTAAATGATCATATGATATATCATGGCATAAGGGATCGGAAATGTCACTGGTGATGCTTAGGATGATTTGGGGTATCATATTTCATGAAAGTGTTATGCTAGTTAAACGGTAACTTAATATAACACTACTTGTTACTCTTCGGTCGTACGTCCTATTTCTGGTATGAAGCGTGAAGAGTTGTGATTCGCGGAGAGCGCATGTTTATGGCTTTTGTGGCCGAGTGGGAGCTGTTGGCCGAGCCTATTTAATTAGGCTCAACGGCCACGAAGTGTCACCTAGGGCGACACCCTAGCTGCCCCATAACCTATAAAAGGGAGGTTTGGGGGTTAGCTAGATATATGGTTGGAACAGAATCCTCTCACAGTCTCTCCCATTCCCCCTCACGACTGTCCTACGATCACCGTTGGGCTTCGGGTTTAGGATGTGGACAACCTAAGGCGACTCTGGTAGCCACATAGCATCACTACGAACGTGGACTATTCCTGACAATTATTTCCGCACTTTAGGACAGTCCTATTTGTCTAACACCATCATACTAATTGTTCCCCCTCCCCTTCCCCCCTCCCACCCCAATATGTATATCGCACTCTGGGAAGCACATACTCTCAACAGCCACATCAGCAAATATATATAAAAAAATTAATATATGACAAATACACGTGTAAAAAATATATACATATGGGCAATGAGAGCGTGTGCTCCTCTTAGTACATAAAAATTGCCTCCCCTATCCCCCCTTTCTCCCTGTGGGAAGGGGATGTGTCAGGGCCTCAGGGGCTTTATCTTCTGTACAACCTATCATACAAAACATTATCAACACAGCCAATGAACTTCTTCTGCACAACAATCCCAGCACAAGATTAGCCACAATGTTAGAACAACAGTTATTAGCTTGTCTGGCTCCTTCAACAGCAAGCCAATTGAGCACAGAAGATATGGTATTAGTGTAATTTCATCACAACTAATCCCTGCTTTCCAGGTAGAGGCTTTTCCTAATACATCTCCTCTATCCCTTGCTGTTGTTGCTAAACCTGCAGAACCCACTGTTCTTCTACAAACAACGTTTGCTTATTTCTCTCCTTTTCTCCACATATTTGTCACCGAATCTGATGTTGTTTGGTAACAAAGTTATTTTTCAGCAAGTGAAGGCCAATAAATTTCTACATATGGATCTCCCCAAACCTCGTGAAAGCGGGATCCACATTGAGAATTGTTGCTGATGGCCAATAAATTGGATTAGTTGGGTTGTTGTGGTCTGAAATTTTTAGTTAGCTCAACCCTTGGCTTGGAATGACCAAGTTCACCAAGTTGACCCCACCCTGCCCGAAATGAAAGAGTAAATTGATACAGCGCAGCTCAATTTAAATTGGGTTAAGGCGCATAATCTGGAGTGATTCTATTAATTAGGTGAAATGAGTTAGGTGCATAATCAAATTGAATATGGTTTTAAATTCATGAATAATTGCACCTACTTGGGTTCACTTATTAATACACATCAGATCAAGACTAAGATGACCTGACAAGGGGTTAGGTTAAGTTGACCCGCCTATTTAGTAGTAATCAACAGTAAATGGTTGCTATTTTTGGCTCCATGAGTAGGGCATATAATTGCTGTTTGCAAGGATTAAATTAGAATATTTGCTATGATTACTGTGGGTGTCGGCTAGCTTAACTGATAAAATTTATGATATTAGTACTCAAAAACTTGATTTACTTCATGTCTATATTGACTTTTATACCTCGTTTACACCTTAAAAAAACAGGAGGGAAAAAGTGATTAGCTCAAAATGATTAGATGGATTAGTTTATTAACAATTAGTTAATCTTGATTTATATGATAAATTCTGTGATGAACAGGCCATCCAAAAAGCAGCTGTGGGCTGATCTAATGTTTTGCTGTTTCCAATATGCAGTGCATAGTTGATATTTGTATACTTGATAGCCAATTTTGTGTTTCCACAACTTGTCTCCAAGAGTGTGGGACTTGACAAGATGGATGAACATGAGAAGCCAAGCTACAGTGCTGCTCAAAACGAGGAACAAGCCAATTCCACATCTGACAAACGGGGCTTTGACAGCACCAAACCAAGATGGGGTTCTTGCTGCTAGTGTTGCTTTTCATTAGCAATCATAACTTTCAGTTTCAGCTGGCTGTTCTAGTATTTGTTCATGATTTATGCTAGTTTTCAACTTTTTCTGTCAACCCTCGTTTTTACTATGACAACTCAAAACCCCAAACAATAATGTTGAACAGTGTTAAATTCATTCTAAAATCTAAATTTGAGCAGTACATTGGTTTGTATGATATAAAAAAACAAAGAACAAGGTTTCAATTTCGATTGGACTGTCACTAGAATGTATATTTAAACTTTTTTCAGTTCGATTAATCAAACTGGTGTTTTAAGACAAGCTTTTACTATGGTCTACTTGTAGGAACATAAAGAAGTGCGAAAAACTCTTCTATTTCAGCAACGAACTGTATTTGAGTACAAAAAAATATGTTACAAGAATGTGATGAAACCAGATAATTTATAGCTAATGTACAATTGAGGGTGCTAAAAGGAATTCTTTAGACAACAGTCCAGTCATCTTCATCTCGACTGCTGGGTTTCCTGACAGGGGGCGAAGCATTCTTGGGAGGCTTCTTGGAGAACAGGGACGACTTGCTATCGAAGAAATTCGAAAATGTCTGACGTGTGGGACTGCCTTCAACATTCTTCTGCTCTTCAGATCCAGAATTTTTTGACTTGTTTTTACGGCCAAATATCTGTGTTAACTTCTTAAACCGATGCTTGGGCTCTTGATGGGCATTTGTATCCTCTGGTTGCCTCGTCATCTTCATGACATCCTCTGGTCTCAAAAATATTGCCTCCACTGTATCATAAACCTGTGCAATGAATCCAATCAAGCCAAGTCTTCACATTTCGCCATTACACAATTTTATCATTCACAAGTACTGATACATATGTAGTAGTAGGCAGTCAATGGCTTTAAATATAAGAACTAACAGAACAAGCCTCAATATGATTCTACAATTCAAGAGAACGGTGCCACATTGGACTCCCTAGACTCCACCTGTGCAGGACGTCAGGGTATGGATGCATGCAAGCACTATTCTTCATATGTAGGTTGGAATGAACCAAACTGAATTTCACTTTACCATCCTTTCTTCTTAATCCTGAGAACCACTATATATGGTGACCATCGGCCAAAAACAAAAGAAGATCAAGGTAGTAGGTATAGACTTAAAGCAGTTGGAAAGCAGTTGGATAATGCTTCATTACATCTACATGGTTTTGGTTCTTCCCACATTTTGATACTTCTTCATTGTATGATTTTATTACTCATTTTCACCTTAGTCATCAATTTTTATGAATTTCTTCACCGTCATGACCGTTTCAGTAGAATCCGCACTGATTTTGTTTCAACAAGCCCATTAAAAGAAAAATGATGGTTGCAGTAGTCACAGCACACGCATGCAAGCATATAGAACCAACACACCCATGATCCACTAGGCCGCAACGTACCTGGCAAAGATCATCGATTTTATCCTTCCATGCCTCGCCTTGACACAAGGCAACTGCATAGTCTTTACATTCATAGAACAATTTTGCAATATGCTCGTCTTTGGACAGCTTAGACTCAGCAATCACCAATCCTAAACCAAGCTGAAAACAGAGAACTAGTAAGAGGTACAACAAAATGGAGAAGTTTCTTGAGTTGAACAAAGCATAATGCAGTAACGGAACTTACAAATGACCGGAAAAGCTGACCAAAAAGCTCAGAAGGAGAAATTTCTTCTAAAGTAGTCAGCACACCTTCCCTAGAGAATCAACCACATTGTTCCACTTTAGTCGAATTATCTAAGGGCCCTGCCGGGAAGAGGGAGGAACCCTCCAAGTAGTATCCAGAATAATCTGATTCAACTTACACAGTCAAATCCTCATCAAAAATCGGTGCTTGTCTAACAGCAGGGACAGGCTTGGCAGTTTCCCAGAGTTCACGCCACAAATTACCTGAAGATCAACAAGCCAGCATGAAATTGTTTCATAAAAAAGAATGACAACCCAAAGACAAGCACAAGGGCCTTGGGTAACTGAACTGCAACCCGACAACAAAAGGTCAATCGACCAAGAAAAAGCACCAGTTACCCTTTAGAAACCACATGGATGCAGAAATGTTCTGTATGATACCTATTTTGGGAGAACAAGAATAACAGTTTTACACTGGTTGAAATAAGAAATTGAAACTAAATATAAGTCAGCCACTCGACCCTATTTTTCACATGATTTAGTTTCACAAAAGTCAGTAGCATCTAATCCATTGAGTGGGACCAGGATTACAGTACGAGCATCAATACAGAGCTTCACCAAACAACCTCTCCAGTATTTTGTCATCATGTTAATGAAAAAGGACTACACCTAATCAAGCAAGAAAAGTCTGCCTCTGATCTTCATAGATTAGAATTATCAGGCTTCTGATTAAATTAATATTGGACTGTAAAATTGCAATCTAACTAAATTATATTTATTAGTCTGCAGAATCATGAAAAAGCAACATCAAAGAATCAAGACTTAAGAGTTTCAGTAAATAATGTTAACAGCGGCACTGACTCCAGCTGAAGAATATAAGCTTAAGATCGTGGACACTTGTTATAATTCGGCAAACAACTCAATCAAGGGTCATCGTCCTATGTGAGCTCAATTGAAATGGACATAGATTAATTAACAACAAAAGAACAAAGGACGTTTGCTGACCTTCTTTCTGCATACGTGAACTTAGACGACCTCTTGATGAAGTTGAATCACTTAAACTTGAACTTGCATCAGAATCAACCCCAGACTCGGTTTCTGTCCAATCAGGAGGAGAGTGCCATCTTACAAAGTCTTCAAGAATACATCCAGGATTTGCTGCCTGATAGTGATTTAATACTTAACTAATAATCCATGGCCACTATTAAGACATGAAATACACAAAAAGGAGCAGAAGAGGCCAAGCTTTCTTAAGCACTTCACATACCTTAAAAGCCTGCATGTCAGAGAGAAGTTGGGAGCAACCGGCACCCACACTGCAGATCAGAAATAGAACAAGTTGTCAAATTTGATGCTTCCCAAAGTACAAGTACAGGCAGTATACCGGAAACTGAGCAACTTCTAAGCATTGGTTGTAGAAAATAAGCCAGACAAGCTGCACAAAAATCAGGTTTACATAATATCTCAGCAACCACTCCTGTGTAATCATGATAATAGTAAATTAGTAACCAACCTAACCACTCAGCAATCACTCCTGTGTAATCATGATAATAGTAACCAGCCTAACCATTACCCTATAGCTGATGCCTCAGGTTGGGTTTTCCTCATTTATTAAATTTAAATTTTTTTCCATTTTCTTTTTTATTTGGGGGGGGGGGGGTGTTGTGTTCAGATGCAACTTGTAAGCATCTTAACACCTAGAATGATATTGCAGCAGAGATTGTCTATGATGGACCCTATATTTGAGACTTAAGAGGCATTAGCATGCTACTACTTCAACAATAACAGAAGCAATAGAATAATTGTATAAGACATCTTCACTTTTGCAAGTCCACTGTAATCCAAAGCTAACAAGAATTAGTTTCCATGACTATTTCAGCTGCCGAGAAAGTAGATATGAAGGACAGTCAGATTATTCATTCAATAAGAACAGCAGTTCCAAATTCTAGTTAGACAACTGACACATATTATATTAGTAATCTAGAACTATAAAAGAATATTCCTTTAAGAACATATATAAATACATGGTCCAAATAAGAGGAAGAAACCTTCTAGCAACCCTTGAGACTTTTAACTTCTCAAATTTTAATATGATGATCAAATAAATAGCAAACTAAAAGGACTAAACTGACAAGGAAAAGTTCACAGAACATTCCGTATATCAAAATCACCAGTCACAACCAAGTCAAAGTGCCAAGCAAATGGCATTTAATGAAAACCTATCTGTCAGGCTTATCCGCAGTTGTTGCAACCAAAGTGTTGTGCAGAATCAAATTATTTCCCCTGGGTTCATGACTAATGTAACAAGTAATAAATTGTCCTTGCCCTTTCCCTTCCCATACATCAACCAACCACACCCATATAAGTGGGAAATCATGTGACTAAAGCTTAAAAGCAAGGGAGTAAACAGCAAGCCCATCACAGGTCTACTTTTATTTTTTCATAGCATTCTAAGCTTTCTTAATGAAAAAATCTAGAACTGTCATACTAGAAATTTCAGACACATCTCACGGCAATGATTAGTGTCCCCTCCGCTGACAGTCTTTAAACTTTATTAGGGTTACTTATGCCAGTTTTGCAATAAGCTTGGTTGTCGATACGTGTTATAAATTAAAACAGACCAAACGGAAACCGTTTACCTACTGCTTCTGCGTGGGCTCTCAGCCTTACCTATGTCCTAATGAGCACAGAGACGGTTTTCAAAAGACGCTAGTTAAGAAAATTAATAACAAGCTAACAACTTCCACAAGTAAGAAATAGAGGACATTTAGATGATGCCGTTGACTTAAACTCCATCATCCAAAGCTGAAACCTGCCTGATATATGGTGACCTAAAGATGCTAATCAACATCTTACAAACTAGATAAACAAGCGATTAACATTTAGTTTAAGAAGTTTCCAGTTAAGACTTCAATAATCTTATTAAAGATGTAGAATTTGCATAAATGCTTTATCATAAACCGAAAATACTACACTCTATAAAGGGACAACCAAGTCATTTGAAGATTTCATGTTTAAAAGATAAAAGAGAAATGGGTGCCTAGGAAACTGCTTATATATCATCTCAAACCCTGCCAATAATAAATTTAGGGGTGAGCAGATCTACATAGATTGAAATTATAGTATTTCAATCCCAGTCTGGTGATCACAATACAAGTAAACAGAACATTGTCAGCAAAACAAACAGTGAAACAGCATTTTTAGTACATGCCAACCTTCCTGTCCGCAACACAAATTCTTCAGCTTCTCGGGCAAGATCTTCCGTAAGCAACGGTCCTTCCTGCATTTTATAAATGCATTTTACCGGACAGTTACACCTCAGCAGCAGAAAAAAGATAATAATAGAACAGTTATTGCACCAGTTTAGTCAAACCTGAGTCACAGGAGCATATATTGGCTCCCCGGTCTCCAACATAGTCAAATTGTCAGCCTGGTGACTAGCTCCCAACCGTACAACAAGGTCACCAAAGCTTGTTTTAGCATATGGTAAAGACTCTGAAATTATTCTCTCCGTTGAGGAAGGCACTCCATCAGCATCACAACCAGCTTTTCTAATTAAAGACTCAAGAGACTCAGCAGCAATAGCACGGCGCTTCTTCCTGGAAATACAACAATTCATAAGTTGCATCTGCTGATAAAGCAGACAGCAATTTAAATCTGGTATTTCGTCATGAGGAACGCCGGGCAAAAATTGCTCTTCCAGCCACAGTCTTCTGAGCTGCACACAATGAAACTAACATAAGTTCTTGTGAATTCAAGTACTTTGCAGTTAGCCCCATAGTCTTGTGAAAGGTCCACCCTATGGTAGTTTGACTAGAGAAAAGTAGATAGCAGGCGACAAAAGAAAGAGAAACTTATAGTCTAACAGGACACAACAGAAGAAGAAAGAGATCACATAGGTAAAAATTACAATCACAGTCAGCCTATGCAAATAGAGGTTGCCATAAGAAATCATTCAGAGACAGTTACTATATTACACCATATTATATTGCAATAAGCTGTGTGTAGTGTACAGAAATGATTTAAAGACTTAGTGAGAGAAAGAACTATATTGAATAACAAAATCTATATCAAAAACTTTCATCTTCAACTCTTTGCATACGAAGAATTATGCAAAGACTCGGTCCAGAGAAGCAGATCAACATCATTTCCCTTTGTTAGCTAGGTCCCTTTCCCAGGAACCGTGAAAATTTTTTCAACTCATTCACCAATACTAGAATTTGGCCATTATCACAGGCAAACTGATGCCATCTACAGTAGCAAAAGAAATCAACAGTTCAGAAATATCACTGATACTATAATTCTAGCTAAGCAGCTGACTTACTTGAGCAACAAGCCTGCTCCAAAATAATGCCATCTTTCGAAGTGTTTTAAAGCTTCCAATCACTTCAGAAACTTTACCAATCAAGCTTTCCGGTGGAGCACCATGGATTTCTCTTGGCAAGGTTATGGTGCCAGGAAGGTTTTCCATTAGAGAGCCAACTTTCCTACTAGGAGTAAGTCCTTCTGCGAATATCTTGCAGATATTACATGGAAGTGAAAGATCACCAAGGGATGGTTGGCAAGAATTTAATCTAAAACACTATCTTCAAACATGAGCACTTAACCATGAGAAAAGTTATGTGCTTACCAGCATCAAGTATGGCCTGGATAAAAGACCAGACTTCATCATCTCTAAATTGAAAGGCAATTTTTTCCTCCTTTCCCCGGAGTACTAGTGACTTCATTGCAGAGATGCTCAAACTTGCCCTCTCCCGGACTGGAGAGGAACTCGCAGTGGATGCAAGAAAATCCTTGACTGACTGATAGTTCTTTTCTGACCTGGAGAAGTTATAAAAACCTGTTAAGACGACAGAAGGAGATTTTGTGTGCTCGAGGACCAACAGTCAGCACAGCAACAATCAACCCCCGGCCCCCCAAAAAAAAGAAAAAGAAAAAACAACTATCAAGTGTGGACTTATTAAGCCAGTGGAAGACACTTGAAAATAATCAATATCCAACATGAAAAGGCATGATTCTAAACCAAGAGAAAAATGGAGGAATAAAAGACTGTATCACATGTCCCCAAGTTATAAACTTCTCTTAACGGACATATTGGGACAGCGGGTAGGCTAATAGGCGGATACTACGAAGGCTACTCATAGGGAAAGTAGCGACTCACTCAACAGCAACAGCCAGTTGCTTCAGCACAGATGAAGGCGGGATAATATCCTTTTTGAATGCATCAAAACCATCCGCAGATGTCTCCAAACCCTGAAAAAAAAAAAGGCAGCAAAAGTTGATTCAAGAATGCATCATCCAACAACCCTACAGAAAGTTGGAACCATGACCTTCAAGAGGGGAATTGGTTGGTAACCTAACAGAAAACTATACATCCGACCGTAATACACTGGAAGGAAGTGAGTTCAACATCCATCTTCCTCATGTTCTTCTAAAATCCCGCCTAATCATGAGGCTAGCTATGCAGTTCCTATCAGATTAATATAATTGTAGGAATTTTAGATTAAGCATCTTAATATTAAAACAGTAAATAGTTGTCTCTTCAACCTCCGTAATTGTATATTCCAAATTGCACCTTCATTCAATCATGAAAATCATGAACAGAAGGCTTCTCTTCCAACTATACGCTACAGGGCAGACTGCACTTCCTCGACATTTCTACTGTCAGTCATCAAACCTCGAGGGCAAATTATGTCATGCTTTGTTCACCATCTGAAGCTCAACAAAGGTAGTCTTTCTAATACATACTTGATAGCAGTTAGTTACAGATAATATCACGGCACTTACTTCGACAAGACAATGACAAGTTTTCATGAAGAAAATTACAAGGAAATCCTGGCAATTTCGGCTTTTCATTTCATCTTGTCATCACGTATATCTCAATTGCAACCCACAATATATAATAGAAACAAAAACAAAGCTGAAGCCAACCATTCCACATAAATTTATGTTAGGCTTCACAATGAAGCATAGCCCACCTTTGCCTCAAGAGCAACTCTTTGATTATAACGATATAAATTTTCATCATATATTGGGAACGACATCTTTGGACTCTCCACCTTCTCCACGTCTTCAGCTCTGTTCCTACCTTGTCCAATATTCCTTAGTCTCGTCTGCCATTCCTGCTTTGTTCCGATGGTTGGAGTTTTCCACCGGAAGTGTTTTGTATCATTTAAGCCCTGTCATGAGAATACCAATAAATCAAGTTCTTCCCAAAAATGAGACAACGTATACAACACTGAGCTCTGGCTGCAGAAAGAATTGGTACATAACTCATAAATAGGTATATGCCAAATTAATATTCTCATAGACACAAGACCAATCAGTAAGTTTCACCCATAAACAATGAGCTTAAAGCAAGTTAATTCCTGACGAGCATGCTATCATGGTTTGCCAGCTCTACAGGTTCTTTTCATCTGGCTGGACAACATGCAGACAAAAATGCTGGCCCCTCACAAAGCTGCCCTTTGGAAGTAGTACAATTTAGTTCGCAAATTCCCTGTGCCACTATAGGCTTACATCGCATGATTGATTCTTTATGCAAGATTATAGCATGTGAAAACTCATTGGTAAATGGACCCCAATGTCTCATAGCATTCTCCCCACCCAACCTTTGATTGAGACCTCTTCCCTTCGTTTACCAACTAAATTTTCGTATCACAATCTAAACGCTCAGAAGCAAAAATTGGAAATGATCTGTTACAATCATAATTTTGAGATTCAAATAGAACATTCAATGGAATAAATCAATTCCGAGAAAACAGCTTAGACCACCAATCAGCAGAGTGCATGCTATGTTTTCACAATTCAACTGTATTATTTTCATCTGGATGTGCAGCATGATGCACTAAGAACATACTAGCCTTCTTGCCAAAGGTATCTTGATTCAGAGTAGTTTAATTTAGGTTGCAAATTTTGAGTGAATAACTATCATCCTGACATTTCAAGATTCAATATTTATACAAGTTCATGACAATCAAAACCCCGCATCATCCTCACCCCCCTCCCCCAACAAACCAAAAAAAAAAAAAAAGAACACACATTTCGAAATGAAAAATGAAGCTTGAGCATTGAAATCTCTGCTCTAACACTCAATATTTATATCACAATGCTGATCATCAATAAGACAAACTGGGAAGTTCCCTCCACCAATGCCACTTTTGAAACTTCACCCACAAGGTGACCCAAACACATCACACAACAGGACCAATCATTAATCAATACCCAGAACCCAAATCACAATAATAAGCCGATTCATCAACCCATTATCGCAACTCAAGCATTTCATCAATCAAAACTTCAAATTTTTCAAAAATGCAGACAAACAAACAAAAGGAAAATCAAAGACTAACCTTTTGTTCGGCCTCTGAAGGCGATACATCCCCAAACTGACCCCCGAATCCCCTCCAAGCCTGCTCATTAGAATCTAAAAAATCCCAAAAAGAAAATCATTTTTTCTGCTCTCGCAATAGAGAAATTCAACCCAGAAGCAACAGAGAGAGAAAGAGCAAAACAAAAACTGGCGCTATCTTTTTCTGAGGAGAAAATATAGAAAAGGCGAAAATAGAGGGGTTAGAGAGAGAAAGAGAAAATGGGCACCTCGAAGATCGGATTTAAAATCATTGAGAGCTTGCTCAGCTTTAGCAGCGGCAGAATGGAAGGCAGTCCTTGCCCTCGAAACTATCGACTCGCCCTCCATTTCCGCTTTCTTCTCTTTCTTTCTCTATCCTCAAACTCAAATCAATCCCAACCCCATTACCACGCCCATTTATACTATCGTATGATCTGGGGTGGGTTGAACTTGGGTTCAGGAGAAGAAGCAAGAACGAAGGTCGATGGCTATGATGCTGGTGATGATGCAGATTTAGTAGTAGGAGAGAAGAAATGCATTGCTTCCTTCTTTTTCTGATTTGGATTTTTTGCCTTTGATTAAGTGTAGAAAATGTTAACAAACATTATAATTGGTCAAGTTTGATGGAGTGGGTAATGGGTTCGATTGATTTTGATTGACAACTTTTGGGATTTTCATGGATGATGATCTGAGAGTGACACCAACGTTGGCTTTGGTTTTGGTTTTGGTTTTGGTTTACGCGCATCACCGAAAATTGGCTGATAGTCAACAGCCAAGACGTTACTCACAGCCGGGATGAGTCCAAGGAGCAATATTACATCTTGGCATAATAGAATTGAATTAAATTTCAAAATTCAGACTAAGGAATTGAATTCTTATATGGATGACATTCGATATGGGCTAATCTAATTCTGATATGGGTTTAAATTGATCCGAATTAAATTGAGGACAACCTCAAATGTTTTCTCTAAGGTTGTTTTTTTTCTTAAAGTTACTTTGTTTGACTACACATCAATTAATTTAGAGTAGATTTGAACTACAATTAACTTGATTAAGACCGGAGTTGAACTAAAGTCGCATCTACATGAAACTAATCTTTAAAATTGAACCAAATGGCATATTTACTAGGACTAATTACTATGAGAGAAATAAATGATAGTTAGTATTAGACCTTGACTCGATGCTATGCACAGACTTTTATTAAATTTCAGTTCTTAGAAGTACTATGAAATGCTTGTATCATAATATTCTCTTTTTAAAAAAAATAATATCTTCATTAATACACATGTATTAATCTTTCCAATGTTAAGTTTTTTTCCCTTTCATTTATTTAATTCAAAAGAAGCAGATTGAGGAGTCCTATTAAATCAAAGACTAACATTTAAATCAACTGTAACATTAACTCTTCATTTTCTATGTGTCAAGACCATATATAGCATTCACACTTTTCATAGGTGCAATACTAAATATGTTTTTTTAATTGTAACATTAAATCGTAAATTAAAACTTTTAAATAAAAATAAATAGTAGCATATTAATTGTCAATGAAACGTGCATCACAACCATAGCAGTTGCGCGCGTGCACACACACATATATATACATACATACATACATACATACATACATATATATATATAT
>JACYFF010031959.1:93007547-93037139 GCA_017589665.1 Selenicereus undatus
ATATTGTGATATGTAAAAGCTTTCATTGCCCAAATACAAATATACCATAGTTATTTTTAGACATGCAATTCTAATTTTAAATTGTATATGACATGCTTGCTATTTTAATTTTTATAAATAATTATCACAACTTAAATCATAAGATTTCTCATATATCACATGGGGGGCCAAGGGGGTGCGGGCGCCTTTATGACATCCATTCATGCATCTTGATTCTTGGACGAATAATAAACTCCTTTACATTAATTGAATATTTTAAGTTGAGAAAAGGATAGGTAGGCCAAAGTTTAATGTATCATATTCAGCTTGCCGGAAAGGATCCTTTCTTTTAATCTCCTAGCTTTGAAATATTCAAGATATTGATAGTTGAATGAATATTGGTTGTTGGGTAGATACAACTACCTCATTTTATAATGAAAGACATTAATTAAGTTGTTGATAAATAAACCAGATAAAAAGGGCAGTCCGATGCACAAGTATCCTGCGTTCATATAGGGTCCGGGGAAGAGCCGCACCTCAAAGGGTGAATTGTAGGCAGCCTAACCTGACTTTGTTAGTGGCTGATTCCACGGCTCGAACCCGTGACCTTTCAATCACAAGAAAATAACCTTATCGTTGCTCCAAGCCTCCCCTTCATAAACCAAATAATAAGTGTATTTATAATAGATTAGTCTTTTTTTTATTCAATTTTGTAGATCTCATAGTATGAACTTTTAAGTACGTAAAAAGTACGTGAGTTTTAGTAGTTATCACTTATCAATAAATTATTTATGTTATTCTTAGTTGGGTTGAATTACATGCGATAGTCTTTTGTCTTTTTTAATGAAATTTGTGACTAACCTAAGCTAGTTGTTTCTTAATTAATTTACATCAATCTAATGGGAAGAACTTGTGCTAAGAAGATTGCATTTGATCCAATTACTTGAATTTGTTAAACTCACAAAAGACCAAGAATGCTCACAAAGCTATTTCAAAAAATTTTAAATTTGAATAGCTGCTCATGCTTTAATTGATAGCTAGGTTAGGTTTGGGATTGAGATTGTTTGTGGACTTTGTGTTCGAGTCGTTCCAGTTTTGTGGATCATATGGACATAGTGACATTTCCCCTTTTTTTAGAAAAAACAAGGCAAAATGACATTGTCGGAATATGAATTATTGTGAAGCATGCCTATTTTATGGGGCTCCTTTAAAGTTCAAAACAACAATCAACCATCAGCAATTGAATAAATTTGGATCCTAAGAATACATTCGGACCAAATTGCGAATCCAAAAAGCATAAAAACTTGTTGCAAAACTTGCAATCTATGATTTGGGTAGGGTTCTGACCTAACAATTATGGTATTGTCCGAAATCACATTGATCCACACCCAGGTCATTGCAAGCTAGGGCCAACAAGGTTGTGTCACTTATTCTTATAGTTTTTTTTTTTTTGGGTTCAAATGAGCCAAAAGGCAATACAGCACAATAAGAGGAGAGGAAATCAAACATAAGTGATCATGTACTTTGAACCTTGATTTTAACTACTTGCTAAAATTTCATTGGTTATTGTCATGATATCTTAAATGCATTTTTATCGTTTTGGGCCCAAACTTAAAGCAGTTGGGGGAAAAAAAAAAGGAATTAATAGAGTTAGGTGGGCTACGTTGTTGGCAGAATTGGCCCAAACTATTAGTATATCTCTGCTTTGTCATTGGGCCCCTTGCTCACAAGACTTTGTGCCTGGGCCATATTCTAGGCTTCTCTTACTTAATGCAACTTCAAACATGATATCACTATATATATCGTCAATTAGTCATAGTCATATGCAAAATTAAATAAGTTATTGTGAGTTTGATAAGTGATTAGCAACGGCTTTTAATCAGGATTTTTTGTTCAGACAGGTGTAACAACCCTATTAGATCTGACAAACTGACTCAAGATCCAAAATTCGAATCGACTAATCGGATTTATACTTGATTTGACATCTGAAATAGATTCATCTGAAGATGGTCCCAAAATCTGAATTGACCCGAACCAAACCATATCCGATCCAAAATTTTCAACAAAGTTGCTTAGTTTTGCATAACAAACTTATTAGAACAAAAATTGGTTGACCCGAAGTCGATCCAAACTCAAGTTCACCGACCCAAACCAAACTTTCGCCAAGATATTGTTTGACCCGTAACCCAACCCAAACTTAACTTGACATGTGCCCAAACAGAATAACCTGTTTGCCAGGTCTAAACCCCATACCTTGGACTAGCGATTTTAGCAACATTAGAACCTCTTTTAGAGCTCTTAGGATTGGACTAAAGGAAAATCGGCAATGTACCCGAAGTCGGTTATGTGTATAGTTTTTTCTAAAACCTACTAAGGCTTGTATTTTCCTGTCGCACTTAACCCAAACTCATAAGTATTTCCAAAAGATATTTTGATGGGCCACACACCCAGAGATGAACACTGTACTCAACGGCCTCATGCCGGGATGAAACAGAACAGATTAAGAAATAAAAAAATTATACAGCTGATGGGTCACAAACCCAGAACATTCACAACCCTAAAATCCCACCTTCAGCCTATAAAGGCAAGGAATAACTTGCTAATGCAAAGCCAACAAACTAGACTGAACAAAGGTGGTTGGCCCAAACCAGACAGAGCCGCTACATGATACAACTTGATTTCTTACATGCTCCTGATTATGAAGCTTGTTTGATTATATATAGTAATATGAGACAAACAGTTCTGTAACACCTCAAACAAAACAATTTCTGTCAACTGAGATTGATATGAGTACTAAAAGTCAATCAATAAGTGCTTAAGACCAGTCAGATGCTAGATTAGGTTTATATCAATCACTTCATTCACCAATTTCATAGAATCCGATCCTCTTCCACGAAGATAGACAATAAGGATCAGAAGAAAACATGGCGTGTTGATAGAAGATTTTGTTTGTCAAGCTGAGTTGCATGCTTTTCAGTCATCTGAAATGGTAGCTACAACAACAAAGAAGTATTCAGTTGCAGAGTATGCTGATTATGAAGCACTGTGTCCTTAACACAAGGCATACTTAGCAGCTTTGAATGCTACATCTGACCTTAAAACTTACAAATAGGCTGTTCTGCACTGAAAATGGTGTACAACCACAATGAGCCAAGAGCGGGAGTATTTGCAAGAGAATTGCACATGGATATTCACAAATTTGCTGCTAGGAGGAAAGCCAACAGGCTACGAAAGGCTATTTAAAACGAAATACAGATCTGATATAACAAACAATGGAAAGCTTATGAAAGCTCTCTAGCATCGAAACTTAGAAGAAGAATGACAGTTCCTCTTGGACATATAAGCTTTGGACCTTGGATTTCACTAGAAAGTGGACTGGAAGCTCAAAATGGCAGAGGGGTGTACCAAATTAAAGTTTCCAATTACTCAAGTCCTTGTATGGACTTAAGCAAGCATCAAGGCAATGATTCTCGAAGTTGTCCACAACATTGCTTGATTATGGTTTGGTCATTTTAGGAGACAGTGACACCTTCATCATGACCTTCAAACAGTTCTTTTACACAATTTCATATATGAAAGATCTTGGAGAAACTTAGATACTTTCTGGGGCTTGAATTTGCTAGATCAGCTCGGGGCATCTTTTTGTGCTAAAGGAAATATACTCTTGATCTTTTGAAAGAATTAAAGATGGAAGATTACAAACCACCTAAGCTTCCTCTTGGAGCAAACATCAAAGTTCCTGCTGAAATGAGACAAACTTTGTGCACAATAGATCATCAGTACGTACAAGGCCAGTGGAGAAGTTGATTTATCTATCCATGCTTACAAGGCCAGTGGAGAAGTTGATTTATCTATCCATGCTTACAAGGCCTAATATCAACTATAGTGTTCATCTATTAACTCAGTTCATGCAAGATATGGACTGGCAAGTTGCATTATTAAATATCTCAAAGGTGCACCAAGGCAAGGCATATTATATTGTTGGCAAAGCAGTCATCCTCATAGCTCACAGTACAACTTTGATTGGGCCAGCTTTGTCATCCTCTGATCCTCATAGCTCGCACTAATTTCGTGGAAGACTATAAAATTATATATATATAAAAAAAAACAGATGTTGTTGGCCCTGTGGCTAGGTCTATTGTTCAAGCAGAGTATGGGGCAATGGTTGTCGAGGTGACATAGAAGCTTACTGAAAGATTTAACTGTTTCTAGTTTGGAACTTGTGAAACTGTTTTTGTGACAATCAAGCTGCCTCATATAGCACAACCAACCTGGTTTTCCACGAGAGGACAAAGTACAGTGAAGTTGTACACAAGAAAGTGGGATGTTAAGTTAATTTCACAAGACTTCCCAAGGAAAATGAAAAACGGAAATCCAGAAAGATGCAAAACGCAAAAAGGTGATAGTCGAATTGAGCTCAGACCACAAGGCAATGATGGACCAAGGATGCACCGGCTTGTTATCCTTCGACTGCAGAGAGAGGGAGGTATTCGCTGCTCTGTGAAGCCAGCCTGGCGCGATGCACTCCTCTCTAGGGGCTGCTTAGGCCAGGCCTTCGCCTAACCCACTCAGCCCACCTCTCAGCTTGGAATGGGCAAGCCAGTAAACCGCAGCCTGTAACCCTACCGTGTGGGGTTTAGGCATTTTCCAACACCTTAATACCCTCGCTTGAGTTACAAGCTGATGCTACTCAGCTCGGCGGTGCACCGTTCTCCCATTGACCTTTATAACCTTTATGTTTATCTTATAGTCGCTCAATGTGGGACTTTCTTAAACCTAACAAACCCCCTCCAAAAAACAAATTGTCATATAGTGAAGGATAACATATGGATGAAAATCATGACCAATGTCTATTTTAATCTGCAAGTTGGATTGTTTAAAGTTTACATATGAGATTCTCTGATTTTATTATATTGTCCTAACGCAAGTCATGCTGACAGGAAATGTGAAATGCCAAATGTAATAGCTAAGATTATGAGCCTTGTCTGTTTTAATCGCATTAGAATGTTGATCAGTGATGCAAGCATACGCATTAATTTGGATTTAAATTGACTGGTTTTGACAAGGGTGGTCATATGCTTCTGTTTCCTGTGATAACGTCATTGTGGAATCTGCTTCTCAGAAATGACATACGAAACAGATATGCTGGAGCTAGAAGGTGCTAAATTATTGAATTCTTTGATACATACTGGATAATTTTACAAGTGGAAAGTTGGTAAAGGGCTCTTAGATACAAGTTGCAGAGTCCCTTCATAAAAAACATGTATGTCTTCAGACATGGAAAACAGAGAAAAATCAGAAGATGTGCACAGGATTTGCATCTATATATCAGGCACACATCGGTTCTACCATCCCAAATGCACGAATCTTTTCTGTTGTCAACAGGTATACCATCTAACACATCTTACAGTACTGCAAATACAGAGTATGGGGTAAAGGTTGATCTGAAGAGCCAAGTTTCCAAGTTGCCTGACTGTCCAAATATGCGCCATGAAAGACAATGTGCATATGATTTGCAACTGTTTATCAGGTACATGTCTGTTTAGCAACTGGAGTGCATGAATCTATTATGATACGGCTATGCTTCTATCACCCCATCGCAAATTCAGATTGGAGTTAATTGGTTGCTACTTCAATTTTGTTTACTTCATCGTCCCCCCCCCCCAAAAAAACCGCAGTCATTAATTAATCTAGCAGGCAACAACAGTATTGAGTAATACACGCCGTTGTAACTAGATATTGAAAAGCGAATCTTTCGGATTCCCAGATTTTGATTGAATGTAGAGCACCATCCGAAAAGAATATCTTCACAAAACATAACAAGAAAGGTGTTACCCCCGGTGACCGACTAGGATCTGCAGAACATATTCCTTCTGAGGTAACCTTGCTCACTCTCACACTCCCCTCAATAATCTTGTGCCATCTCCTCCAAGTAAATTGGAACTGCAATTTCATCATACATGTTGCCATGAAGACTTAAAAAACAAAAGTTCATGTTGTAGCAGCTAAATGTGTTCTGATTTTGGACATAACGGATCCAGTAAGGAACCTCCCAACCAATCGGTCATGGAGTAAGGCAACCTATCGGTCATAGACTGATCCCACTCATGCACAAGTGATTCATCATTGGTTTCATTACTTGCTTTATCAAAATATTCTTAGTCATTCGGCGAGTTACTTCTTCACTTGGCGAATACTTGTGCAAACTACTATGCTATGTAACCAAAGGCAATAGGAGAGAAAAGCATCCAAAAACAACAGGCCCCAGATCATGATACTACTGCCCAATGTCCCCCATGCAAAGGAGCTAGTGAGCATGCATCCATTACGGGCACATTAGGAGAGCTAGGGGCTCTGCCATATTCCTTTATCTTCCCACATATAGCAACTGGGTATGAATCCGACTGGGCTTCATATGAATGCTCCAGTGATCGATATTCAACATACACTTAGGCTTTTGTTTAGTAGGTTTCAAGTCTTTTGCAACTGATATTAGTAAAACATGAACTCCAATTCTCTCTTCTAGTTACTGTTAGCATGTAATGAAAACAAGATTGAAGATAGAACTTACAACACCAAGATGATATCATGCTAGCCTATGCCTCTGAGACTAAGAGATATCACATCACCTACTACATATAAATGCTTTTTGGCTTGAATTATGACTGAACGAGGTATACCAGAGCCCGTAGAGCAATGTAGTATAAAAGGATTGAGATAAGAGGCAGGAGTACTTAGTATTTACATGTGTCAAGTGCTTCACGCAAGGGTACTGCTTTGTCGGGAAATTTTTGAAGTTGGAAGTTTTTCAGTGATATTTTTGGCTTGAAATGATTAGTTGGGATCTTACTTGACATCTTCGCTTTTTGAGGTATGGTGAGTGTCAAGTGCTTAAACTTGTATTGGCAGCCATATGACTAATTGTATACTATTTTGCCGACTAATTGTCAAAAGAAAAAGGCATTGCATGTTGGAAAATTTTGATTTAAAGTTCATCTTGCTGATCTCCAACTTCATCACTGCTGCTGCATTTACTGACAGATTGCACCATTTTCGGCACGTTAAATTTTTAAAGGAAAAGGGCTCTCTGACTAGTTTAGTAGTTTTACCACTAGCAAGTTAGAGTTGGTGCTGTTCATCAATTGAATTAATGACATCTGTTACGCGACCTGGGGAGCCAGGCTTAAACACCTAGTTGGTTGCACAGCTCCGTCCACAAGTGATTTTGCTGGCCATGGATATTGACTCCACAACCTCTCACATGAAGCAATCTTGGCGTCATTGGATCGGAGCTATGAGTTTGCTGGCACCCACAAGCAATTGACATTTGTCATATGTCACCCACCCTAAATTTTTGCATACAAAAAGAAACTATTGTTGACACAACATATCTAGAATGCTCTACATGAACATCCTCACATTCAATGTCGTGCAATGTTGTTTGCAAAAATCAAAAATATTACCAGAAACTATTTGTAAACATTAGCCATGATCATACCTAAACAGGCAACGAGTAAGGATGATTTGAACCCAAAACAAATATCGAAAGTTATAGAAACAAAAACCGAAGCCCATTCATCTAAATTATCGAAGACGTAAACAGCAAGTCTTTCATCGAATGTGCTGTGAACTATGATAGAAAGTACACAAGCATGGGGCATGTTAAGTTCAATTCACAAGACTTCCCAAGGAAAATGAAAAACGGAAATTAAAGAAGATGCAAAAAGAAAAAGGTGACGGTCCAATTGAGCTCGGACCACAAGGCGATGACGGACCAAGGATGCTCCAGCTTGTTATCCTTCCACTGCTGAGAGAGGGAGGTATTCACTGCTCTGTGAAGCCAGCCTGGTGCAGTGCCCTCCTCTTTAGGGGCTGTTTAAGCCAGGCCTTCGCCTAACCCACTCAGCCCAACTCTCAGCTTGGAATGGGCAAGCCGGTAAACCGCAGCCTGTAGCCCTACGTTGTGGAGTTGAGACAAGTTCCAACACCCTGATGCCCTCACTTGAGTTACAAGCTGATGCTACTCAGCTCGGCGGTGTATTGTTCTCCCATTGACCACTATAAGCTTTACGTTTACTTATTGTCGCTCAAAGTGGGACTTTCTTAAACCCAACACCCCCCCCCCCCTGGTTCCAAAAAAAAATTGTTATGTAGTGAAGGATAAAATATGGATGAAAATCATGACCAATGTCTATTTTAATCTGCAAGTTGGATTGTTTAAAGTTTACATATGTGATTCTCTGATTTTATTATATTGTCCTAACGCAAGTCATGCTGACAGGCAATGTGAAATGCCAAAGAGCTAAGATTATGAACATTGTCTGTTTAGTCTCATTAGAATGTTGATCAGTGATTATAATACCACTATGTTTTAAGTTTTATTCCTGATTATCACCCTGTTTAAAAATTGTGCTAGTCTACCACTCTATCTTAAAAATAAGACTCACAACACCACTCAGCAACCTGTAACCGCTCGAACATGTATTTTTTCCCCCCTGCTAGCTTGACAGGGAAGGCAAACTAGATTTTTTTTAAAAAAAACACATAACCCATTCACATTCCATCCAAAAACAAAATAACGTGATCTAAAGACAGCATTCAGGTACAAAAACTGACCACAAAGTGCTAATAAAGTAAGTGCAACTGAAGTCAAACATTGCTTCTGATGTACCCAAGGAGACCTCCATTGAAAACCAAACCCATGATCATCAAGACCATCCAAACGTCCGTGAGGTTAAAGATACCGTGACCCTTGTTAAGGAACTCCGAACAGCAAGCTATCCTGTGTCCACCGGAAATTATCCCGGTTTTGTCTTTCTTTTGGGCCCAGCTATGGAAGTAACGACCAAGTGCCTTGACCAGTCTTTCTAAGTTCAAGATGTTAGCTTTCAAATGGGCCAAGATTCAAATCGTTTGGAGTTTAATAGGTTGGTCAAATTTAGCCCCAAAGTGGACTGCTCCAGAAAAGTCAAATCCAGTCCAGTTCTGACCCATCTGTCTTGTTCGGCCCATTTCTCTCAAACAGCTGATCCAAATGCTCTGAAACTTTTGGCATTGGAACCTAGACTCTTAAAGCTTTCCTTCAACTCTTAAATCACTGAATTGGGACCAGAAATGAGGGAGATATGTTCCATTGAATCAGACCCTACTGCTGTGTGAATGTGCTGAATACTAGGAGCCATTAATGTTTTGAGACTTCTCATTTTCTAGGGACTAGATGCACGCCCCCCCTTGGCCCAAAGCTGCAAATACCTATGCTATGGTGGGAAAAGAGAGTTTAGCAAGTCTCAAAGAATGAAGGAGTCAAGATTCAAGCCAAGTGATCCGAACTACATCAATGTCTTTTCAATTTGCATTGTCAATTATTATGTTTTTAATTCTAGTCTCGTAAGTTGTTATTTTTCAAGTTTTCCAATGTAAGGCCGAGTCCTATAAAAGGCCAAAGCTGAGTTTTAGTTGATATCATCGATTTTGAATATCAAAGTAAGGTTGAGATCAAACTCCCTTGTGTTCTTTCTTTTTCTTGCTTATCACTAGATTAGCTCTCTAGTGTGGTGTTCAAGGGTCCTTAAAGATCAATTGAGTGGTGATATCTTATCTCACTTGAACTTTAGGAAGAGCTCTAAGTAAACTTGGTGGTGATATCTTATCCAAGTAAGCTTAGTCTATCTCTTGCTTATCCATTTCACTTTCAAACCAAAATACTTTTTTCTTTCATTGATAGTTAACTTCTACAAGCTCTTCTTTGTTTCACCATTTGGGACTTAGAAGTGCATCAGCTTCCTTCACATAACTTGAACTTGTTGTTAATCTTGCAGCAATTTTGGGAATGGTGAGATTCGAATTTTAGGCGGTTTGACGATAAAATTTGCTAAATTGTGGCTATGGTGGGATTCGAATTTTAGTGGGGAACTCAAATTCAATCTCAATTTTGGCAATTGGACTACTGCAAATGATTAATTTCTCTCTTAGGGTTTTGAATGAAGAGAAGCTTTTTATTTAGGGAAGCTATGGGTTGATGTATCTGGAGATTGAGGGGGAGCAATGACAGGTTTTCTCCTCATAAAAGCAAATAAAAAGTTGAAGAGTTTTTTTTTTTTTTTGGCTGAGCAATAAAAAGTTGAAGTCACCTGCATGGTGGGTGAAATGGTATTTTGGGTTATATTTTAAAACACAAGGGTAGGCTGGAATAATTTTGAAATAAAATGGTAGTGTGGAATAAGAAACAAAACAGAGTGGTAATATAATCCATGGACTCGTGATACATATGTGCGCATTAAGTTGGATATAAATTGATTGGTTTTGACATGGGTGGTCATATGCTTCTATTTCCTGTGATAACGTCATTGTGCAATCTGCTTCTCATAGATGACTTACGAAACCGATATGCCTGAGCTAGAATCTGGTCATCATTGAAATCTTTGATACATACTAGATGGTTGTACAAATGGATAGCTAGTAAAGGGCTCTTAGATACAAATTGGAAAAGAGTCCCTTCATAGGAAAAAAAATCAGAAGAAGTGCACAGGATTATTTGCATTTATATATCAGGTACATGTCAGTTCCACCATCCGAAATACGAGAATCTTTTCTATCGTCAACAGCCAGTGGCGAAGTTAGGATTTTAATAAAGGGGTGTCGAAAATAGTGGTGCATACAACATTAGGAATATTCATACAATGAAAATTAAATGACTGTTACATTTTATTTTTCGAATAACGGTGAAGCCAAAATTGACCTGGCTAGTTACATTTCATCCCATTTATTAAAGTCGTTCTAAAATACAAAAAATATTTACATCACTTAAGTTTAAAGTTTATTACATTTTTAAAGAGGAAATTTGACAATATTTTTGAAAGAGAGACAAATCCATATTTTTAGACGTGAAAAAAAGGGTTTTAACTTTCTATTACTTGCCAATTTAGGGTTTCACCGTTTCATTAACACTTAATTAAACGACAATGAATTTTTTAAAGATTTTAGAAATTCCGTCTACAATTTGACTCAGTTTTTTATTCCTTTGAAAAACAAGACCAAACATACATCAGATACAAAATATTTCTTGAACTAAAACATAATTTTTTCCATTCTATAGTCCAAACCAAACTGCAAATTTTAAAAGTAAAATAGAACTATGAGGATATGTGAGTTTATCTCAATCTTTGTGTGGAAGCACACAAATATAAACTCAAATAAGGGGAATTAAGGATAGGAAAGAATAAACAAGAAAAACGTTAAAACATCAAGAAGCCAAGAATCGAACCCACGACCTCCATGACACTTTGCGGGAGCCTGACCACAACGCCACATGCATCTCAATTATGTTTTGTACATTACATTTTATATATATCTTATTCTTGTCTGCGCTATGTAAACATTTTTCCTTGCGGGGGGAGGGGGGTCAGTTGACACCACTGACCCCACGCTCCCTCCGCCACTGTCAACAGCAGTGGCGTAGCCAGCGTGGGGTCAACCTACACCCCTCTCAAAAAAAAATATATATATATACGTTTGAGAATAAAAAAAAGAAAGAAAAGAAGTTAACTACATATATGAGATGTGTTGAAGAGGTACATGAAACCTCCCTTGCTTTAGTGGTCCAGGTGCTTGATTTGTGAGTCAGCTTGTCTCTGCTGTTGTGGGTTCGAGTCCTCTATCCTTCCCTTTTTCCGTTTTATTTTTTTCATTTTTTTCAAGCCTCCAGTACTCTTCCTCTGTTTGTTCGACAGTTCGAGTCCTCAACTCTCTCTTCCGACACCCCTATCCAAAATTTCTGACTTCACCACTCAATAGGTATACCATCTAACACATCTTGCAGTACTGCATATACACAGTGAATTGCAACTGTGTTAATTTCAAGTACAAGTTACTTGACGGTCTAAATAGGCTCCATGGAAGGCTTTGTCCATGCGATTTGCAACTGTGTTATTGTATCAGGCACAAGTCTGTTTAGCATCTAGAGTGCATAAATGTCTTCTGCTATGACTGTGCTTCTATCACCCCATTGCAAATTCAGAACGGAGGTAGATGATTGTTACTTCGATTTTGTTTACTTCGTTGTTTCAAACCAAAAAAATAAAATAAATAAATAAATCATGCACTGCACCTAGAGGAAATAAAAAGATCATATCGGACAGTCCAAAGAAGGGTTTTACATAAACTAGTGTCTTATATCAGTTCTAATACAACCAATCTGATTTTACCATATAAACCTCTGTGATTATAATGCCTATGAACTTCAGAAGTGTTATACAACTTCAGGAAGAGACCGTTTCCAAATTAATCTGAAATTTTAAGTGACAATGTCATAAGCCAACAAGTCTCACCTTTTTGGAACACTTAAGCTGATACGACAACATATACGTTACACAGCCAATCTTTGAACTATTCCTGATATACCCATGTAGATAACAAATTTAGGCAGCTAAACAATTAGGACTAGGATGTTACATTTGGGTCTTGATTAGCATGTTCGAGTTAATCCTCCAAACAAGATGCAACTGCAGCGTTCATGGCTAATCTACATGAAACAGATTAAAAATGTCTAAGTCTCAAATTTTGTGATAATTTAATAACTGATGGTTAAATATCACTTTGATACTCTCTTGTGCCATTTATTTAACTCCATATTCGACGAAAATGCAGAGACATATAGTGTTTGGCCAGGCTCAAGAACACTATTCCCTAACAAGGTCGCAATTTGGCACATGCTTGCTAACATAGCACCCCCAGAGTTGTACACTACTTCAGTCCTCAATGACGTTCTAAATGCTTCTTGTAGCTTTGAATTAATTGATAGCTCGCGAGATCTTATGCATGTTGCTCATCATGATGATGGAGACGCGCCGTTAGTCCCAGCCACTAAAAAAGGAAACTTTCGGATTGCCTAGTTTTTTATTGAATGCAAAGCACCATCTGAAAGGAATGTCTTCACAAAAAGGTAACAAGAAGGGTGTTACCCCGGGCATGGATCATATTCCTTGCTAGGTAACTTTAGTTACTCTCATATTTCAATCACTAATCCTGTGCTATCTCCTCCAAGTAAATCGAAATTGCAATTTCACTAGATGTGTCGCTACAATTACTTAAAAAGAAAAGTTTGTGTTGTATGTAGGACACTAGCTAAATGTCTTCCTTTCGATTTTAGACACAATGAATTCAATGACGGAACTACCAATCTATCGGTTATAGAGTAAGCAATTTTTGGAATGCCATAATCAATAGTGACAAAATATATATTTTTTGTCCTGGGATTTTATTTCAAAAAAAAAAAATGCATTTGATTTTTGTTCGACTTAATGAAATACAATGAAAGGACTAACAAACATTAAACTGAACCAAAAGCTTGTGTTTATGAAGAAAGCTCAAAATAAGTTTTATTATGCACTCCAACATTACTCTTCTACAATAAAATACAATTAACTTAAGATATATAGTATTCAAAAGATTACTGGTGCAAAACTTGGGACTAAGATATGAAGATGAAGGATCATGATGTACATTTGTTTTGGATCTTATTGGTTTCCCCTCCCTAAAAAACAGTTTGAAAATTTCTCGGGGGCACAAATTTCAAGCTGTGAAGGATATGTTGGGGTTCAAAGCTTGAGTGGCATGCGTCCCTCATTGATGAAGGACTATACTAATAGTGTATAGAGGACAATTATGTAATTTTTGTACTCTTTGTTTATTATATATCCACACACAGGCTCCCTAATTGGGGCAGAGCCTTGCATTACATTTACATGGTATTAGAGTCGTGAATCCTGACCTAATTTTTGTTCCTTGTCCTCCATGCAACAACCTCTCTCCCGCGCCTCTTTCTCTCTTTTCCACCAAACCCTAGCCGCAATAACTAGTTTCAACCACCGCTACTATTGGTTTCAGCCACTGTCGACATGCCATGACCATCGATGTCTGTACCACGGTCGTATCCGTGCCCGTCTCCGGTGTGATAGCACTGTTGTCGTCGCCTATTCCAAGTCCAACGCCGCCGTCGACTTCCTCTGTTTCGATGGTCTCTGCTCTCTCAACTGTCTTCCCTCCAACGCCGCCGTCGACTTCCTCTGTTTCGATGATCTCTGCTCTCTCAACTGTCTTTCCTCCACCGCCGTCCCTTGGTCAGTCACGATCGCTACCTCTCTATGGCTCTCGGACCCTCAACGCCACCTTGACTGCCTCCTTCTTGGCAGGCTCTTATCATCTATATGGTATGGCTTCCCCAACGGTCCCGTAGTCCTTTGTTGCCCCAGAGTTCGGGTCTTTGTCTGTCGTCATGACTGCTCTTACCTTTGCCGGTTCCCAACAACCCTTTTCCGACCAACTTCCACTAGTTATCACGTCAGCTTCCTCTCTTCATGATACCGTGCCCTGGCCATCTGTGAGTTCTCAATACTTTGGAGGAGTTCTTGTCCTGGCGTACTCAATTCATCGCTTCTCTGGTTGCTCAATAGTTGAGCGGGTTTTTTGATGGTACCATTGATACTCCCTCCCCATATATTCTTGATTTTCATAGTGTTCAGCATCCCAACCCATTTACACTCTTTGGTTACGTTTAGATCAGCTCATTCATTCCTAGTTATTCGCCACACTTTCCACTGGTTTACTAATCGAGGTTCATAAGTTGGTTCACTCTAAACAAATATAGGATCGCTTGTCACATCGTTTTAATACGGTAAGTCTTGCCTTGGCCATGGAACTTAGGCATACTTTATCTACTCTTTCTAAGGACCCAAATCAAAGTATGGAGGATTATTTGAGAACCATTAAGCACATTGTGGATTCCCTTGCATCCATTCGTACTCCTATTCCTGACATCGACCTCGTTCAATTGAGTTTGAATGGACTCGATGAGGACTATCATGCATTGGTTACTACTCTTTCTTATGGTACCACTCTTCTGACGTTTGATGATCTCCGTTCCAAACTCATTCACTATGAGGAACATCTCAAGTTCCTTAAATCTAAGGATTCGATTAGCCTTCAGCATTCTGCTCTGGAAACGTCAGTTACTCCTTCTGAATCTGGTAAACAAAATTCGAATTCTACCTCTACTCGTACCAATGGTTCGGGAGGGAACCAAAATAATCGTCGTTATAATAATTGAAAAGGGACTCGCAATCAAGTGGGTGGTAATCAGAACTCCAACCAGCAACAACATCAATATGCTAATAGGAACATGCCTGCAGGAACTGCATCTGGTAATACTATTTGTTCATGGTCTAGTATTCAACATTTATCTCCTTCTGTTACTCTTTTTTTTTTTTTTCCTACAGGTAACACTTCATCTGAAGAAGTCTTAGGTTCTCACCCTAATGTTGTATGCCAAATTTACTTCGCCTCAGGTCATACGGCCGTAGGTTGCCCACAACGTTATAACTCTAACCCATCTCCTTCTATGACTGCTTGTGCCACTTTTAATGCCATTGATGCCAACAATCAGTTTGGTATCCTGATTCGACTGCTGCCTCACACATGACTCCTTCAGAAGGTAATTTACTTTGTAAATCTGTTTACACTAGCAATGATAAAGTTCGGGTTGGTAACGGTAACCTTCTTCCCATTAAACAAGTTGGTCATCCTAAAATTCCGACAGTTACTAAGCCTCTTGTCCTTAATAATGTCTTGCACGTGCCTTCGTTAAAACATAATTTACTGTCTGTTAGACAACTTTGTCAAGATAACAATTGTCTTGTAATGTTTGACGACTCATCTGTTTGTGTTAAGGACAAAATCTCGGGTAAGGTTCTCCTGCATGCATTATCAACGGGCAATGTCTACCCCCTAGCTATTCCTGATTCGTTCCCCAAGGCCTGTGCTGCACTTATTGATCTTGCAACTACATGGCACCGTCGACTTGGACAATATGGAGTTAGAACTTTGTCGTTTCCTAAAACTAGGAATTGAGTTTCATTTTCAAATAAGTTTCATGATTCATGTAATTCTTGTCGGCTTGCTAAATCTTATCGATTATCTTTTCAATTAGTAGAACATCATTGTCTTCGACCTTTGGATCTAATTCATTCTTATTTATGGTAGTCACCCGTTCTTTCTCATATGGGTTATAGGTATTATGTTTGCTTTGTGGAATTTTTCATGTTATACATGGGTCTATCCATTCAAGCGCAAATAAGATTTTCTATCAATTTTTTGTAGGGGTGTTCATCGGTCCAGGACCGGACCGGCTGGACCGACGATCGAAAATCTGCCAGACCTTGGACCGAGGACCGGACCGGTCTAGAGTCGGTCCTGGACCGGACCGGACCAGACCGACTCTAGACCGGTCCCCTGTTTCGATTTGTTCCTCTTTTCCCCCTTCCCTTTCCAGAATGTTTTAGAATTAAATGCTCTAATGCAGCCAGACAGCCATGGATGACCAAATTTCCAACACAAATTCACAATCAACCCCTAAACCATAAATCCAATAAACACAAGAACCTCATCCAACAAACACACGAACCCTAGCCTCACCACTCTCAACTAGTCGACCAATTTCGCAGATTCAATCAATTAAACTACCCAAAATCTCAACAAAATCATAATATAGACAGAAATGAGAAACCTAAACTGTACCTTAGAGTTTTCAGACTCGAGTCGAGAGGGAGGGCAGTGAAAAGAGAGAGTTCTGACTTCAGATTGCAAGCCCGAGAGGGATGCTGTCATGCTGAGAGAGCAAGATTGACGACCGACGCAGCGCAGTGCCGAGCTCGGCGCCGGAGACGGAGACCGAGTGAGAGCCTGAGAGAGTGAGAGGGGTAGGCGAACCGGGAACGAACGAATGAAAGAGAAAGAGATGAGGGAGTGAGCTCAGGTCGCGAACTGTCGAAGTGAGGTATGGACATGGAAATTGCAAAATTGAAATATAAGTGATAAGGCAGCCACTCAGCCAAACCCCCAGAAAAAAAAAAAAAAAAAAACCTAACTCAGCACGGTCCACGGTCCGGTTCCGGTCCAACCGGTCCTGGACCGGATCGGACCGAAGACCGAAACTGGAAAGGGACAGGACCGAGAACCGGACCGAATAGCCTCGGTCCGGCCCGGTCCGGACCGGTCCAGGTCGGTCTTCGGTCCGGTCCGGTCCGAGACCGTTTAATGAACACCCCTAATTTTTTGTGCCTTCCAGAAATTGGTTGAAAATTTGCTCAATATCAACATCAAAACGTTCCAAAGTGATGGAGGCTGTGAATTTGATAATACATCTCTTGGTGCTCGTTTTTCAGAACATGGAATTTATTTTTGAAAGTTTGGTCCTGAAACCCAAGCCCAAAATGGGGTTGCTGAACACAAGCATTGTCAACTCAATGAAATCGCTTGTTCTTTTCTCATTAAGGCTCATATGCCTGCTACCTTTTGGGTTGAAGCCATTCAAACCGTTGTGTTTGTTGCAAATAGGCTTCCCACCCCTAATCTTCAAGGACAATCACCTTTGAAAAATTATTTCATCGAATACCTGATTATCATTTCCTGAAATCTTTTCGTTGTGCTTGTTACCCAAATTTTTCAGCCACTTCTGCAAACAAATTGGCACCTTGGTCCATTAGATGTATTTTTATTGGCTATGCCTCACATTACAAGGGATACAATTGCTTTGATCCCCTCACGGGTCGCATTTATATCAGCCGACATGTGATTTTTCATGAACATGAATTTCCTTGGAATTTCTTCAAAATTCTAACTCCACAATTTTTCGCTCTCCTACTCCTTCGCCTGAGTGCCTTGTTGAGTTGTCTACCCCCATAGCCATCTCTATTTCTACAGTCCCGACCTCTCCTCTGTCCGACCCATTGCAGCATCTATCTAGGCCCAATGTCAGCCCCCCTCTATCCAGGCCCACGTTCACCCTGGCCCAGCTGCTTTCTTCCCCACAACCGGCTTTCCCTCCCACAGCCCATCCTATTGGCCCATCTTCCTCCTCGCCCAGTTTATCTCTCACGGACTTGCCCTCGCCTTCCACCAAGATCGCCCTGTCCGACTTTCACCCTAGCCCGCTATCGCATCCATCAGACCCCGTCTCCTTACCCCTTTCCCCCACACCAACCCCATTACCACTGTCCCCTTCCATGAACCCTTTGTAGCCTATTGCGAAGCCCACTAACCATCATCCAATGATCACTAGGGCTAAGAGTGGCATTTGCAAACCCAAACAGTTGTTGTCTCTTGACACAGACATTGTGGGTCATGAACCCACTTCTTTTAAACAAGCATCTAAAGATCCTAAATGGCAAGAGGCTATGATTGAGGAATATAATGCTTTAATTGCTAATAACACATGGGAGTTGGTACCTTTTCAACCTGTACGAAATCTTATTGGTTGTAAATGGGTTTATCGAGTTAAATTTCATTCTAATGGTTTTGTTGAGCGGTATAAGGCACGGTTGGTTGCCCTTGGCAATCACCAATAACCTGGCATCGATTATCATGAGACTTTCAGTCCTGTTGTCAAACCTTCCACCATTCATCTTGTTCTATCCCTAGCCCTAACCTGTGGTTGGTATGTTCGACAGCTGGATGTTAATAATGCCTTTCTTGATGGTGTTCTTATTGAGGAAGTTTATATGCATCAACCACCTGGGTTTGTTTACTCCAAACTTCCTCATCATGTTTGTAAGCTCAAGAAAGCTATCTATGGACTCAAAGAGGCACCTCGAGCTTGGTTCCATCAGTTTAGTAACTTTCTCCTTACACATGGTTTCACTTGTTCCTCCTCCGACACATCCATGTTTGTTTATCATCATGGTTCTACCACTATGGTCCTACTTGTTTATGTTGATGATATCATTCTCACTGGTAGTTCATCGTCTATCCTTCATAATTTCATCTCTGTTCTATCTCGCCAGTTTGCTATGAAGGGCTTGGGTTACCTACATTATTTTTGGGGGGTGCAAGCGGTGCGAACATCCCAGGGCATATTTGTGACCCAGCAAAAGTATGTCTGTGATCTTATCCATAAATTTCATATGCACACTGCTAAGCCTGTTCGTACCCCATCTCTTTCTAGAACCTCCTTGACCCTTACCGATGGGGAGTTACTTGCCGATTCTGCTGAGTACAGAAGTATGGTAGGTGCATTACAATACTTAACTATGAACAGACCAGATATTGCCTATGCTGTTCATGTTGTCTCCCAATTTATGCATACTCCTCGTACTACTTACTTGCACGGTGTCAAGCGTATTTTCAGATACTTGCAGGGTACTTTGGGTCATGGCTTGCAGCTTCGGCCAGCCTCCTCTCCATCTGTCATCGTGGCCTATTCTAATACTAACTGGGCTGGGTGCAAGGATTCTTATCGATCTACTACAGGCTACGCAGTGTTCTTTGGCCCTAATCTTATTGCATGGAGTTCCAAGAAGCAACCTACCGTCTCTAAATCTTCTACTGAATCTGAGTATAGAGCGGTTGCCTACACTATTACTGAAACCATCTGGATTCGAAAACTCCTCCATGATGTTGGCATTTTTATCACCTCCCCTACTCGGGTCTACTGTGATAACATCAGTGCCTCCTACATGACTGTTAATCCTGTTCAGCACGATCGCAACAAGCACATCACTGTAGACTACCATTTTGTTAGGGAGCGTATTGCTCATGGGGATCTCATGGCACGTTATATTCCCACTAAGCTTTAGTTAGCTGACATATTTACCAAAGGGTTCTCTTCTAAGTTGATTGATTGTTGATGGTTTTTTGAGGGGTGGAAAATAAACTAAAGAAAAAGGAAACCTCAAGCACACGATTGTCAGTCGTAGTACTTTGAGGGTCGATCCACAGGGACGACATTGAGATTATGATCATTTAAAGCAACACGATTTAACTAATTTACTACACTAGACTTAGCAACATCAATCAAAATAACTAAACGAACTAAAACAACTAAATCATACTTGAGCATTTATTCAACCAAACGAAATTAATTTATTAAATCCCTCTTCAGAATCAATAAGCCAAATCAACCCAATACCAGCACATTTAACCAACTAAGAGTGAATCAAGCAGTATGACATTAAACCAAGTAAACAAATTAAACCAATTCAAACATTCAATCAAGTAGCAGCAAACTCGAAACATCTTCAATCAGAAACATTAAAGCAGAATTTGTACAAGCAGCAGCAAGTTGTAGCTCAAATAAGTGTCAAACCGAGCAAGCACGAATAGTAGGCAACGAAAACCCAAATCAGCAAGCAACAGGGGGGGAACGAATTAATTGAGCCTAAAAACTGATCTAAACCTAACCCTAATTCTGAAATTCGAAAAACACGAATGAACTTTGAGGTTAAATTTCGAAAATTAAAACTGAAACTAACCTAAGGATTTCCTAATCTAACCCTAAATTACCTAGCCTAAATTACCTGACGTTCTTCAATGGCGTCGCGAGCCCCCTTTTATAGCCCTCGAATGCAACTCTTCTTCTTCCCTTGAAACCGCCACATTGATGGAGCCAAAAATTGAAAGAGGAGAGAGAGAGAAGAGGGACCGAGGTTGAGGGGAAAGATGAACAGCCATGGCCACACGTTGAAGGAGAAGAAGGAGAAAGGGCATAGGTTTCGGTTGGGAAGAGGAAGAAGAGGAAGCAGGGGGTTCGCTGGGCATTCGAAGGGACAGAGAAGAAGAAAGAATGGAGGAGAGAGAAAATGAATTGGGGAAGGGGATTTATTTTGCTGAACCGGTTCGGGTGAACCGGTTTTAATTACACCGGCCGGTCTGGTTTTTTTTAAATTGCTGGACCAGTTTTTCTTGCAATTTGGACCAGTTTTTGATGATTTTGCCCGGTTCTTCAAGTCTTGACATTTTTCTTGCTTTTCTACCATTTTTGGCCACTTATTCGAAATTATTCAAAACCTGCAAAATAAAATAAAACTAATTAAAAACATTAAAAATACGATTAAAACGAACATAAACCAGGTGTAAAAGTACCCTAAAAATAACTCATTTTTGGCACGAACATTGATTTTTTCAACGAGAATCTGTTAGTTCGTGCCTCCCCAACAGATTAAGGGGGCGTAATAGTGTACAGAGGACAATTATGTAATTTTTATACTCTCTGTTTATTATATAGACATACCCAGACTCCCTAATTGGGGCACTGCCTTGCATTACATTCACATATACCAACATGATGGGCGTGGAAGCATGCAATGCTTTTAGCTACAATAACATTCACTGTTGCAGTTCATTTCAGGTGCTCATGGTCTTAGATATTCTAGAAATGTGTTTCTCAATGATGGTCCTCTTTTGCCTCCCGTGGATCATGATTATAGGTGTAATGCCTCGACCCCTCTCGGTCCCAGGTCTTACCAATAATGGCTTCAAGGATTGTCGACTGGCCACAATTCACCACAAGTCTTTCCGGTATGCTTCGTCCTCGCTCACACGCTACCTGGAAAACTTCCCAGCAGGTCACCCATCCCAAGATTGCTCCCCAGCAAGCACACTTAATTGTTGAGTTCTTAAAAGTGGACTTCCCGAAAAGAAAGGTGCACCTTTGGTGATATAAGTAATCATTTCGATCCTTTTAAATCGCACTCAGGGTGTTACAATAGGCAACAAGAATGAATCGGTAATGCTCTTGGATCTAACCATCTTCTTGCATAAAGGCTCGTTTTATACAACTCTTTCCACTTTTATGATCGACTTTTACGTCACAACCCCATCATGTCGTGGGCTGCCATTATCACATGTGCTCTCTATTCATCCTTGGTCCTACTCATGCACAACTGCTTCATCATTGTTTTCATTACTTGCTTTATCAAAATATTCCTAATTATTTGCCGAGTTGCCTCTTTACTTGGTGAATACCTGTGCAAACTACTACGCTATATTTCCAAAAGCAATAGGAGAGCAAAGCATTCAAAACAATAGGCCCCAGATCACAATGGTACTGCCCAATGCCCCTATCAAAAGCCAGTGGGCATGCATCCAGTTATGGGCGCATTAGGACAACTGGCATCTTATTTGAGGACTTTGAGCTTCAAGGTATGGTTATTATCAAGAGTTTAAACTTATATTAGCTAGCAACCAAAAGCTTAATTGTATCATCAAACTATTTTTCTAGACACGAAAATTGATCCCCTAACCTCTCACATGAAGCAACCTTTGGTGTCATCAGAGCTGTGAACTTGTTGGCATCCACAAGTAATATACATTTTTCGTATGCCACCCAAACTAAATTTTTGAATACAAAAAAAAAACACAAACTATTGTTAACACAACATGTGTAGAAAGCCTACACATACATCTTGCACATTCAATGCCAGGCAATGTAACTTGCAAAAGCCACAATATTGCTAGAAACTATTTATGAACATTAACCATGATCATACTCAAACAGACAACAAGCAAAGGATGGCCTGAAACCAAAACAAATACTAAAAGTTATTGAAACTAAACCCATTAGTCAATCCAAATTATCCAAGATGTAAACCACAATATTAGTCTTTCACCCTATGCGCTATGTACTATGACAGAAAGTATAAAAGGATTAGGCCTATTTAGTTCAATACACAAGGCCTCCCAAAGAAAAAGAAAAATAAGAATTACAAAGATGAAAAAAGATAAAGATCATGGCCCTATTGAGCTCAGTCCACAAGGTAATGATGGAACGTGGATGGCCCTATTGTCACTCGATGTGGGGCTTCATGAAACCCAACAACACCCCTCCCCCAAAAAATGTTGCTATGCAATGAAGGATAAAGTATTTTTTGTTGTGGTGGCATTCTCTATCAGCCAACATTCTTGTAGTTTTGAAATTTTAATTTTGGTTCTTACATCATGTAGTTCTGTTTCCTTTCTTCTTGAAGACAAAGTTTCATTTTAGAATTCACTATTCGCATATTCAGACCAATATCCCCACCCCATCTAAAAAGAAATTACTAACATCCTATCAGTCAAAAACATATGGCATGAACAACTCCAAATTACAAACATATCTAACATAGAAATGGCCAAAATTGCTTAAAATTAACTATGGAAATTATTTGGGAATATCAAATTATTCATTCAATAAGATATGAAAAAAATATGAAGAATAAGTTGGATACTGTTCAAGCTTTGGCTCGAAGTCTCTCCATCAATGATGGGAACTTCCTCTCAAAATATTTGCAGGACTTCAATATTAGAACTCAACTAAAAAAGAAATACAAGAGGACAAGTTTGAAAAAGAGAAAGAGAGAGGGATGGGGGGGAGGGCAGAAAAGCTCATAGCTTTAGCCTTACAATTTGATCCATGTTGAATATAACAGGAAACCATTCCTAATACAACTTATATACCTAGAATGCTCTAGATGAAGTTCCTCCGCATTCAATGTTGGGAAATGTAACTTGTAAAAACCAAAACATTGTACTAAACTATTTGTGCACATTATCTATGATCATTGTGCACATTATCTATGATCATACATCCAAATAGGTAACAAGGAACGATGCTCTGAAACCAAATAAGAATCAAAACTTATATATGCAAACTAAAAATAAAACCCATTACTCCATCTAAATTGTCAGAGACGTAAACTACACTAGTCATCCATCCTACACGTTATAAACTATGACATAAAGTATAAAAGAACAAGGCCTATTAGTTGAATTCACAAGACTTCCTGAGGAAAATGAAAAACATAAATTTGAAAAGATTAAGAAAAGTAAAAAGTCGATGGTCCCATTGAGCTCACCCCGCACGGTAATGATGGATCGAGGGCACCCCAACTTGTTATCCTTCCACTGCTAAGGGCGAGAGGCATTCGCTGCTCTCTAAAGCCAGCCTGACGTAATGCCCTCCTTTTTAGGGGTTGTTTGGACCAGGCTTTCACCTAACCCCTCAATCCAACTCTTAGCTTGGAATAGGCAAGCCAGCAAATGGCAACCTGCAGCCCTACCATGTGAAATTAAGCTAAGTCCCATCACCTTGATGCCCGCGCCTGAGTTATAAGCTGATGCTACTCAGCTCGGCAATAAAAGGTCCTTCCATTGACCTCTATAAGCTTTGCATTCATCTTATTGTTAGTCGATGTGGGACTTTATGAAACCTAACAAACCCACCTCGAAAAAAGGTTGATATGCAATGAAGCATAAAGTATTTTTGTTGTGGTGGCATTCTCTATCAGGCGACATTTTTATAGTTTTGAAATTTCACTTTTGGTTCGTACATCATGTAGTTTTGTTTCCCTTGTTCTTTTAGATAAACATTCCATTTTAGAATTCACTATTCGCATATTTAGACCAATATCCCCACCCATCTAAAAAGAAATCACTAATATCCGATCAATCACAAACATATGGTATGAACCATTCTAAATTACAACTATATCTAACATAGAAATGGTCAAAATTGCATAAAATTAACTCTGGAAATTACTTTGTAGGTTCAAATTGTTCATTCAGGAAGATATGAAAAAAAATCTGCAAATTGAGTTGGATACTATTTAAGCTTTGGGTCGAAGTCTCTCCATCAATGATAGGTACTTCCTCCGAAAAATATTTGCAGGACTTCAGTGTTAGAATTCAAATCCAAAAGAAATGCAAGAGATCAAGTTTCAGAGAGAGAAAGAGAGAGAGAGAGAGAGCGGGAAAGAGAAGAAATTATCCAAGCTTCAACCCTACAATTCAATCCATGTTAAATACAATAGAAAACCATTCCTGACACAACATATATACCGAGAATGTTGTAGAAGAACTTCCTCCACATTCAATGGTAGGAAATGCAACTTGTCAAAACCAAAACATTGTACTTAACTATTTGTGCACATTATCTATGATCATACATCCAAATAGGTAACAACGAATGATGCTCTAAAATCAAATAAAAATAAAAAATTATATATGGAAACCAAAAATGAAACCCATTAGTCCATCTAAATTGTCAGAGACGTAAACTACATTAGTCTTTCATTATACTAGTATAAACTCGTGCTATGCACGGTGTATGATGAAACAGATATTTAAAAAATATGTATCATTGAAAAAATTAAAAAATTTATCGATAAGTAGTTAGTGAAAAAAATAAAAAGTTTTGAACTTCATAAATAGCAACTGAGATAAATAAAGTCAAACAAAAAATTAATTGAATCATGTAGGATAATTTAAAGATATAGAATTAGTGGTTTATATTTAGGAATGGGAGTTCTACCCAAAACCGAAAAATCCGAAACGAACCCTCTTTACTTATGGTGGGTTCGGGTACAAAAAATGGAGGAAAAACGGGTATGGGACGGGTGTGCCAAAAACGGGTATAGGTATGGGTACGGATCGGGTACAGGAATACCATACCCAACCCCGCCCCATATCCAAACCCGATTTTGTTTAAAAAAAAATCTGGGGTTGAAGCGAGTAGGCTGTAGTGAAAAAAAGGCCCAAATCTGTATCTAAATGCATATTGTGCTCTCAGATTCAGCTGACAGCTACTCTACTCTTATGCACCTACAAATTTGATATTTTGTAGGGACACAATGCATTTCAATTATGAGTATTATTTTTTAAACTTAACAAACCCGACGTGTATTATTTTAATTTTGAATATGTATGCAGAAATTTAATAAGGGGGAAATCCATGTAAAAAAAGTATTTTTCATTTAGTTTTGAACCTTTAAAAATTAAACTTAATGAACCCGATAGGTGTCAATTTTTACAATGTATATGTACCAAAATAAAACCTGAATAACTCGAAAAACCCGATGGACATGGATAGGGTATGAATTTTTAAAACCCGATGGCTATGGGTGTGGGTATGGGGATGGTTTTAGAAAATGAGTATGGATGCGGGTACGGCTCCACTCGCCCCGAACCCGCCCCACGCCCATCTCTATCCGTATTTAATAGATGGCTACCCCGCAGATAATAGGATTATTATATGTTCTTTACGATTTTTTTCAAAAAGTAATAATAAAGACATGATTTATTTGGGGAATGTACCTTTTTTTAATAGATATAATCAAAGGCTTTGATTTAATAGGTGATTAACTTTTACGGTTGAGATTACACCAAATAAATCACTCATGCTGTAACATTTTAGGTTTTTCCAAAAATTATAATTTTTATTAAATGTTTGAGATTTGTTTAAGATAATAAGATTATCATATAGTCTTTCTCACATATAAGTGACATTATCAGCAACTTTTTAAAAAATATAAATTATAAATGGGTATTTTACTTGAATAATGTAGTTTTTTTAACTTTAAAATCTATGGTTTAGATTTAATGAATAAATATAATTGCCTATTTTTTTCCCTAGATAATTTTTTTGATTGAATTTTTTCCCTGGATAATTGGATTGTCATTTATCTTTTATAATGTATATCCAAAATCATGGGGGATTTTTCTTGAAAAAATAAACGGATATCTTAGCTTTAAAATCAACAACTTAGATCTATTGCATAAATAATTTTTATCGTTCAGATTACACTAAATCATGCAAATCACACTTGTTGTAGCATTCTAGGGTTTTCCAAAGATTACACGTTTTTTAACTACTTGATATTTTTTTAGATAATAGAATTATCATATATCCTTTATCACATAACCGAAATTATGATGGATGGTTCTAACAATAAAAGTTATAAATCTGATGCATAAATAATTTTTATGGTTGAGATTATACTAACTCCACAAGTCACACTCATTGCAACATTCTATGGTATTCCAAAGATTATCATATTTTCTAACTGTTGAGCATTTTTTTTGATATTTGAATTATTATATATCCTTTATCGCATATAATCAAAATTATGATTTTTTAAAAAATAAAAATTATAAATTAGTATTTTGCTTGGATAAGGTATTTTTTAACCTTAAAATCTACGATTTAGATTTAATGAATAAATATAACTACCTATTTTTATCCTAGATAATTTCTTTTGATGGATTTTTTTGCCTCGATAATTTCATTATCATCTAGCTTTTATCATGTATATTTTTAAATCATGGAGAATTTTTTTAATGAAAATAAAAGGACATCTCAGCTTTGAAATCGACAACTTAGATTTAATGTATAAATAAATATTTTATGGTTGAGATTATAGTAAATCTCGCAAATTGCACTCGTTGTAGCATTCTAGGATTTTCCAAATATTATCACATTTTTTAACTGCTTGGGATTTTTTTTGAGACAATAGAATTATCATATATCCTTTATCACATATAATTGAAATTATGAGGAATTTTTTTAAAAATAAAACTATAAATTGGTATTTTAATTGAATCAGGTTTTTTTTTTTTAACGTTAAAATCTATGGTTTAGATTTAATGAATAAATATAACTACCTGGTGCTTTTCCCGAGATTTTTTTAATAGAATTTTTTTCTTGATAATTGGATTATCATCTATCTTTGATCATATATATCCGAAATCATTGGAATTTTTTTAAATAAAAACAAAGAGATATCTTACCTTTAAAATCAACAATTTAGAAGTAATCCATCAATAATTTTTATGGTTATGATTACACTAAATCCCACAAATCACTTTCATTGTAGCATTCTAGAATTTTCTAAAGATTACCATGTTATTGTATCTACTTGATATTTTTTTAGATATAGGATTATAATATATCCTTTATCACATAACCGAAATTATGAAGGATTTTTTTAAAAAATAAAAATTATAAATGGGTATTTTATTTGGATGAAGTAGTTGTTTTTAACTTTAAATTCGCAGTTTAGATTTACTGAATAAATATAACTGCCTAGTTTTTTTCATAGATAATTTTTGTTGATAGAATTTTTGTCCCCTAGATAATTAAATTTTCATCTATTTTTTATCATGTATATCCGAAATCATGGGGGAATTTTTTAAAATAAAAATAAATAGATATCTTAACTTTAAAATCGTCGGCTTAGATCTAATGCATAAATATTTTTATCGTTGAGATTAGACTAAATCACACTCATTGCAACATTCTAGGGTCTTTTTGAAGATTTTCACATTTTGTAACTACTTGGGATTTTTTTAGATAATATGATTATTATACATAGTTTATCACATATAATCGAAATTATGAGTGATTTTTTAAAGAATAAAAATTATGGATTGGTTTTTCACTTCGATAAGTTAGTTTTTCTAACTTCAAAATATACCGTTTAGATTTATTGAATAAATATAACTACTTAGCTTTTTTTCATATTTTTTTTGGATAGAATTTTAGATCTAATGAATAAATAATTTTTACGATTGAGATTACACTAAATTCTGCAAATCACACTCGTCACACCATTCTAGGGTTTTCCAAAGATTATTGTATTTTTTAACTGCTGGAAATTTTTCTATGGACATAGATATATTATAGATAGATATATTTTTTTAAAATTAATTTTAGTTTTTTACAAATCCAATGGTAGTAATTAAAAACAATCTTAATCTAACAGTTGAAAAATCTAATTTTTGAGACTTTAGATAAACAGTAGAATCCATAAGATTGTTATTATATATTATATACATATATATATATATATATGAAAATTATCATTCTCCCCAAAATTTTTGAGATAATTAATAATTTTTTATAAGAAAAAGAGCTAGTTAATTACGAAAAGAAGATTTTCTTTCTAAAAAAGAAGATTCTATAAGATTAGTTGCAATTTCGAATATTTTCTTTCTAAATATAAAAAGCCAATGCCCAATAATGATAAAATATTATATTGTCTTATTTTTTATCAAAGAAATTATATTACATGCTACTTCTAACATTACTAAAATCAATCTATTATAGTACAATAAAATAAATGCCCAAATTATGGATAATCTATAATACATAGTTAGTTTCCAATTTTTATCAAAGTTTGGCTCCTAATGTGAAATTTTATAAAGACACATACTCATATACACAATTTTTGATATTATATATCTTATCTACCATAAAAATCTAATCATTGTTTACCATTAAAAATAAAAAACTTGATAATTACTACAACAGAAATTTTTTGAGATTTTCCATGCATCTCCATGGACATGACACTGCTAATATTATATCATATCATATCATATCATGTACATTATTAAAATTATTAATAAAAACTTATGTATATGAATATAATGGATACATTGCTATTAAGGATCCAAGTGATACAATATAATAGTGACTATGATAGTAATTGATTTTTGAAATATAACATTTGTTACCTCTATGTTTTTTAAAAATTCATTTGGCATACACTATGAAATAAAGATATGTTATATAAATTTAAGTTATTAAATATTATTACCGGAACAACTCAAAAAATCAAAGCATGCAGTGTCGTAGATCTTTCATTTTTGCGAATGACAAAAATAGATGTTGCAATTTGCCCCTAAATTATGTGGAGTAACTTAGAAGATTTTATTTTCTTAAAGAAGATTTTATTTTTTATGGAATATTCTTATTCTTAGAATCCTAGTTTGACTGAAAAAAATTTATTTTGTATGGAACATCTATCATTGATCTAAAGGTTGTTATTTATAATTATTTTCTTAAAATTACAATAGTTTTTTTAAAAAGAAAATCTAACGGTAACTATTAAACGCACCATTAATCAAACGGTTGAAAACTTATAATTTTTGAAAATTTAGATACATCGTAGGACCCACAAGATTGCTATTATGTACTATATAGATTATTATTATTATTATTATTATTATTATTATTATTATTATTATTAT
>JACYFF010031959.1:93043272-93085337 GCA_017589665.1 Selenicereus undatus
AGAAGAAGAAGAAGAAGAAGAAGAAGAAGAAGAAGAAGAAGAAGAAGAAGAAGAAGAAGAAGAAGAAGAAGGCTCCTAGCTTCAACCCTACAATCTGATCCACGTTGAACATAACAGGAAACCATGCTTGACACAACATATATATCAAGAATGCTCTAGTTGAACTTCCTCCGCATTCAATGCTAGGAAATGTAACTTGCAAGAACAAAACCATTGTATTTAACTATTTATGCACATTATCTATGATCATATATCCAAATAGGTAACAACGAACGATGCTCTGAAACCAAGTAAAAATCAAAACTTATATATGGAAACTAAAAATGAAACCCATTAGTCCATCTAAATTGTCAGATACGTAAACTACATTAGCCTTTCATCCTATGCACTATGAACTATGAAATAAAGTATAAAAGAATAAGGCCTATTATTTCAATTCACAAGACTTCCTGAGGAAAAAGAATAGTATAAATTTAAAAAGATTAAACAAGAGTAAAAAGTCAATGGTTGTATTAAGCTCAACCCGCGTGGTAATGATGGACCGAGGATGCTCCAACTTATTATCCTTCCACTGCCAAGGGCGGAAGGTATTCACTGCTCTGTGAAACGAGCCTAACACAATGCCCTCCTCTTCAAGGCCTGTTTGGAGCAGAACTTCACCAAACCCACTCAGCCCAACTCTCAGCTTGGAATAGGCAAGCCAGCAGACTGCACAACCCTACTATGTGAAATTAAGTCAAGTCATATCACCTTGATGCCCTCGCTTGAGTCACAAGCTGATGCTACCCAACTCAGCAATTAGAGGTTCTTCCATTGACCTCTGTAAGCTTTGCGTTTATCTTATTGTCGCTCGATGTGGGACTTTATGAAACCCAACAACCCCCCTTAAAAAAGAGTTGGTTTGTAAAAAAGGATAAAATATTTTGTTGGGGTGGCATTCTGTGTCACGCGACATTCTTGTAGTTTTGAAATCTCACTTTTAGCTCCTTCATCATGTAGTTATGTTTCCTTTCTTCTTTTAGGTTAAAGTTGCATTTCAGAATTCACTATTCACAAATTCAGACCAGCATCCGCAGCCCATCTAAAAGAAATCACTAACATCATATCGATCACAGACATATAGTATAAACAGTTCTAAATTGCAAGTATATCTAACTTGAAAATGCCTAAAATTGCACAAAATTAACTTTGGAAATTACGTTGCAGGCTCCAAATGTTCATTTAGTAAGATATGAAAAAAAATCTGAAGATTATGTTGGATAATGTTCAAGCTTTGGCTCAAAGTCTCTCTGTCAATGATAGGTACTTCCTCCAAAAATATTTGCAGGACTTCAGTATTAAAATTCAACTACAAAAGAAGTGCAAGAGATCAAGTCTAAGAGACAGAGAGAGGGAGAGAGAGAGAAAGGGGGGGAGGGAAAGAAAGAGAAGAAGAAGAAGAAGAAGAATAAGAAGAAGAAGAAGAAGAAGAAGAAGAGCTCCTACCTCCAACCTTGCAACTTGATCCATGTTGAATACAACAGGAAACTAAGCTTGACACAACATATATACCAGAAATGCTGTTGCTGAACTTCCTCCATAATCAACGCTAGAAAATGTTACTTGTAAAAACAAAAACATTGTACTTAATTATCTGTGCACATTATCTATGAACACGCATCTAAATAGGTAACAACGAACGATGCTATAAAACCAAATAAAAATCAAAACTTATATACGAAAACCAAAAATAAAACCCATTAGTCCATCAAAATTGTCAAAGACGTAAACTACATTAGTCTTTCATCCTATGCACTATGAACTACGACATAAAGTATAAAAGAATGAGGCCTATTAGTTCAATTCAAAAGACTTCCCAAGGAAAAAGAATAGTATAAATTTAAAAATATTTAAAAAAAGTAAAAATTGATGGCCGCATTGAGCTCAACCTGCACGGTAATGATGGACCGAAGGTGGCCCAACTTGTTATCCTTCCATGGCCAAGGGCAGCAGGTATTCATTGCTCTGTGAAGCCAGCCTGATGCAATACCCTCCTCTTCAGGGGCTGTTTGGACCAAGCCTTTGCCAAACCTACTCAGCCCAACTCTCAGCTTGGAATGGCCAAGCTAGCAGACGTCAACCTGTAGCCCTACCTTGTGAAATTAAGCCAAGTCCCATCGCCTTGATCCCCTCGCTTGAGTTACAAGCTTATGCTACTCAGCTAAGCAATTAGAGGTCCTTCCATTAACCTCTATAAGCTTTACGTTTATCTTATTGTTTCTCAATATGGGACTCTTTGAAACCAAACAACCCCACTTAAAAAAAAAGTGCTATGTAATGAAGGATAAAATATTTTGTTGGGGTGGCATTCTCTGTCAGCCGACATTCTGTTAGTTTTGAAATCTCACTTTCAGTTCTTTCGTCATGTAGTTCTGCTTCCTTTCTTCTTTTAGATCAAAGTTCCATTTCAGAATTCACTATTTGCATATTCAGACCAATATCCCCAACCCATCTAAAAGAAATCACTAACATCCTATCAATGACAGACATATGGTATGAACAATTCTAAATTAAAACTACATCTAACTTAGAAATGCGTAAAATTGCAAAAAATTAACTCTGGAAATTACGTTGTAGGTTCAATTTGTTCACTTAGTAAGATATGAAAAAAATTTGAAGAATAAGTTGGATACTGTTCAAGCTTTGGCTCGAAGTCTCTCCGTCAATGATAGGCCCTTCCTCCAAAAATATTTGCAGGACTTCGGTATTAGAATTCAAATACAAAAGAAATGCAAGCGATCAAGTCTGAGAGAGAGAGAGAGAGAGAGAGAGAGAGAAAGAAATAGAAGAAACACTCCTGGCTCCAGCCTTGCAATTTGATCCATGTTGAATATAACAAGAAACCGTGCTCGATACAACATACATATCAAGAATGCTCTAGATTAACTTCCTCTACATTCAATACTAAGAAATGTAACGTGTAAAAACAAAAATATTGTACTTAACTCTTTGTGCACATTGTCTATGATCATACATATAAATAGGTAACAACGAACGATGCTCTGAAACCAAATAAAAATCAAAACTTATATATGGAAACTAAAAATGAAACTCATTAGTAAATCTAAATTGTGATGTAAACAAGGGATTCGCTGCTCTGTGAAGCCAGCCTGATGCAATGCCCTCCTCTTCAGGGGCTGTTTGGACCAGGCTTTCGTCGAACCCACTTAACCCAACTCTCAGCTTACAATGGGCAAGCTAGCAAACTGCAACCTGTAACCCTACCATCTAAAATCAAGCCAAGTCCTCTCACCTTTATGCCTTCGCTTGAGTTACAAGTTGATGCTACCCAGCTTGGCAATTAGAGGCCCTTCCATTGACCTCTATAAGCTTTGTGTTTATCTCGTTGTCACTCGATGTGGGACTTTATGAAACCAAACAACCCCCCCCCCTAAAAAAAAGTTCTATGTAATGCAGGATAAAATATTTTGTTGGGGTGGCGTTCCCTGTCAAGCAACATTCTTGTAGTTTTGAAATCTCACTTTTGGTTCTTTCGTCTTGTAGTTCTGCTTTCCTTCTTCTTTTAGATAAAAGTTCCATTTCAGAATTGAGTATTCGCATATTCAGACCAATATCCCTAGCCCATCTAAAAGAAATCACTAACATCATGTCAATCACAGACATATGGTATGAACAATTCTAAATTACAACTATATCTAACTTAGAAATGCCTAAAATTGCACAAAATTAGCTTCGAAAAATACGTTGCATGTTCAAATTGTTCATTTAGTAAGATATGAAAAAAATCTGAAGATTAAGTTGGATATTGTTCAAGGTTTGGCTCGAAGTCTCTCCATCAATGATAGGCACTTCCTCTAAAAATATTTACAAGAATTCAGTATTAGAATTTAAATACAAAATAAGTGCAAAAGTTCAAGTTTGAGAGAGAGAAAGAGAGAGAGAGAGAGAGAGAGAGAGAGAGAAGAAAAGCTCCTAGCTTCAAACTTGCAATTTTTTTATCCACATTGAATATAACAGGAAACCATGCTTGACACAACATATAAATCAAGAATGCCCTAAATGAACTTCCTCTACATTCAATGCTAGGAAATGTAACTTGTAAAAACAAAAATATTGTATTTAGCTATTTGTGCACATTATCCATGATCAAACATCCAAATAGGTAAGAACGAGTGATGCTCTGAAACCAAATAAAAATCAAAACCTATGTATGGAAACTAAAAATGAAGCCCATTAGTCAATCTAAATTGTCAGAGATGTAAACAACATCAGTCTTTCATCCTATGCGCTATGAACTATGAAATAAAGTGTAAAAGAACGAAGCCTATTAGTTCAATTCACAAGACTTCCCGAGGAAAAAGAGTAGTATAAATTTAAAAAGATTTTTAAAAAAGTAAAAAGTTGATGGTCGCATTGAGCTTGACCTGTATGGTAATGATGGGTCGAGAATGCCCCAACTTGTTATCCTTCCACTGTCGAGGGCAGGAGGTATTCGTTGCTCTGTGAAGCCAGCCTAACTTAATGCCCTCCTTTTTAGGGGGTATTTGGACCAGGCCTTCGCCGAACCCACTCAGCCCAACTCTCAGGTTGGAATGGGCAAGCTACCAGACTGCAACATGTAGCCCCACCATGTGAAATAAAGCCACGTCCCATCACCTTGATGCCCTCGCTTGAGTTGATGCTACCCAACTCGACAATTAGAGGTCCTTCCATTGACCTCTATAAGCTTTGCGTTTATCTTATTGTCACTCGATATGGGACTCTATGAAACCAGACAACCCCCCTGAAAAAAAGTGCTATGTAATGAAGAATAAAATATGCCATTCTCTGTCAAGCGACATTTTTGTAGTTTCAAAATCTCACTTTTGATGCTTTCGTCATGTAGTTCTGCTTCCTTTATTCTTTTGGATAAAAGTTCCATTTCAGAATTGAGTATTCGCATATTCAGACCAATATCCCTAGCCCATCTAAAAGAAATCACTAACATTCTGTCAATCACAGGCATATGGGATGAACAATTCTAAATTACAACTATATGTAACTTAGAAATGCCTAAAATTTCACAAAATTAACTCTGGAAATTACGTTGCAGTTTCAAATTGTTCATTTAGTAAGATATGAAAAAAAATCTGAAGATTATGTTGGATACTGTTCAAGCTTTGGCTCAAAGTCTCTCCCGTCAATGCCTGTACTTCCTCCAAAAATATTTGCAGGTCTTCAGTATTAGAATTCAACGACAAGAGAAGTGCAAGAGATCAAATATAATAGAGAGGGAGAGGGAGAGGGAGAGAGAGGAAGAGAGAAAGAGAGGGAGAGACAAGAAAAGCTCCTAGCTTCAACCTTGCAATTTGATCCGCGTTGAATATAACATGAAACCATGCTTGACACAACATATATACCAAGAATGCTCTAGATGAACTTCCTCCACTTTCAATCCTTGGAAATGTAACTTGTAAAAACAAAAACATTGTACTTAACTATTTGTGCACATTATCTATGATCACACATCTAAACACGTTACAAAGTACGATGCTCTAAAACCAAATACATATAAAAACTTACATATGGAAACTAAAAATGAAACCCATTAGTCCATCTAAATTGTTAGAGACGTAAACTACATTAGTCTTTCATCCTATGCGCTATAAACTACAACATAAAGTATTAAAAAACAAGGCCTATTAGTTCAATTCACTAGACATCCCAAGGAAAAAGAATAGTATAAATTTAAAAAGATTAGGAAAAAGTTGCTCCAATGACCTCTATAAGCTTTGCATTTATCATATTGTCACTCGATGTGGCACTCTATGAAACCCAAAAACCTGCCCTTAACAAAAAGTTGCTATGTAATGAAGGATAAAATATTTTGTTGGGGTGGCCTTCTCTGTCAAGCGACATTCTTGTAGTTTTGAAATCTCAATTTTGGTTTTTTCATCATGTAGTTCTTTTTTCTTTCTTCTTTTAGACAATATTTCCATTTCAAAATTCACTATTCGCATCTCTAGACCAATATCGCCAGCCCATCTGAAAGAAATCACTAAAATCCTGTCAATCACAGACATATGGTATGAACAATTCTAAATTATAAGCATATCTAACTTAGAAATGCCTAAAATTGCACAAAATTAACTCTAGAAATTATGTTGTAGGTTCAAATTGTTCATTTAGTAAGATATGAAAAAAATCTGAAGATTATGTTGGATATTGTTCAAGCTTTGGCTCAAAGTCTCTCCGTCAATGATAGGCACTTCCTCCAAAATTATTTGCAGGACATCAGTATTAGAATTCAACTGCAGAAGAATTGCAAGGGATCAAGTCTAAGAGAGAGAAAGAGCGAGGGAGAGAGAGAGACGGAGAAGAAGAAGAAGAAGAAGAAGATGAAGAAGAAAACTGCTAGGTGTTGAATATAACAGGAAACCATGCTTGACACAACATATATACTAAGAATGCTCTAGATGAACTTCCTCCGCATTCAATGCAACTTGTAAAAACAAAAACATTATACGTAACTATTTGTGCACATTATCTATGATCATACATCTAAAAAGGTAACAACGAACGATGCTCTAAAACCAAATAAAAATCAAAACTTATATATGGAAACTAAAAATGAAACACATTAGTCCATCTCAATTGTCAGAGACGTAAACTACATAAGTCTTTCATTCTATGCACTACGAACTACGACATAAAGTATAAAAGAACGAGGCCTATTAGTTAAAATCACAAGACTTCCCGAAGAAAAAGAATGGTATAAATTTAAAAAGATTAAAAAAAAGTAAAAAGTCGATGGTCGCATTGAGCTCAACCTGCACAGTAATGATGGACCGAGGTTGCCGCAACTTGTTATCCTTCCACTGCCAAGGGCGGGAGGTATTTGCTGCCCCGTGAAGCCAACCTAACGCAATGCCCTCCTTTTCAGGGACTGTTTGGATGAGGCCTTCGCTGAACCCTCTCAGCACAACTCTCAGCTTAGAATGGACAAGCCAGCAGACTGCAACCTGCAGCCCTACCATTTGAAATTAAGCCATGTCCCATCACCTTAATGCCCTTGCTTAAGTTACAAGCTGATGCTACCTAGCTCGGCTATTAGAGGTCATTTCATTGACATCTATAAGCTTTGCACTTATCTTATTGTCACTCGGTGTGGGACTCTATGAAACCCAACAACCCCCCTAAAAAAAGTTGATATGTAATTAAAGATACAATATTTTGTTGGGGTGCCATTCTTTGTCAAGCGACATTCATGTAGTTTTGAAATCTCGCTTTTGGTTCTTTCGTCATGTAGTTATGTTTTCATTCTTCTTTTAGATGAAAGTTCCATTTCAGAATTCACTATTCGCATATTCAGACCAATATCCCCACCCCATGTAAAAGAAATCACTAAAATCCCATCAATCACAAATAAATGGTATGAACAATTCTAAATTACAACTATATCTAACGTAGAAATGCCCAAAATTGCACAAAATTAACTCTGAAAATTATGTTGCAAGTTCAAGTTGTTCATTCAGTATGTTACGAAAAAAATCAGAAGTTTAAGGTGGACACTGTTCAAGCTTTGGCTCGAAGTATCTCTGTCAATGATAGGTACTTCCTTCAAAAATATTTGCAGGACTTCAGTGTTGGAATTCAACTACAAAAGAAATGCAAGAGATCAAGTTTGAAAAAGAGAGATAGAGAGAGAGAGAGAGAGATAGAGAGAGAGAGAGAGAGAGAGAGAGAGAGAGAGAAGAAAATCTCCTAGCTTTAGCCTTGCAATTTGATCCATGTTGAATATAAGAGGAAACCGGGCTTGACACAACATATATACACAGAACTCTATAATTGAACTTCCTCCACATTCGATGCTAGGAAATGTAACTTATAAGAACATAAACATTGTACTTAACTATTTGAACACATTATCTATGATCATACATCCAAATAGGTAACAACGAATGATGCTCTAAAACCAAATAAAAATCAAAACTTATATATGGAAACTAAAAATGAAACCCATTAGTCCATCTAAACTGTTAAAGACATAAACTACATTAGTCTTTCATCCTATGCACTATGAACTACGGCATAAAGTATAAAAGAATGAGGCCTATTAGTTCAATTTACAAGAATGGGCACACTAGCAAACTTCAACCTGCAGGCCTATCATGAGAAATTAAGCCAAGTCCCATCACCTTGATGCCCTCGCTTGAGTTACAAGCTAATGCTACCTAACTCGACAATTAGAGGTCCTTCCATTAACCTCTATAATAAGCTTTGTGTTTATCTTATTATCACTCGATGTGGGACTCTATGAAACCCATCACACCCCCCCTAAAGAAAAGTTGCTATGTAATGAAGGATAAAATATTTTGTTGGGGTGGCATTTTCTATCGAGCGACATTCTTATAGTTTTGAAATCGCACTTTTGGTTCTTACATCATGTAGTTATGTTTCCTTTCTTCTTTTAGATAAATGTTCCATTTCAAAATTCACTATTCGCATATTTAGACCAATATCCCTACCCCATCTAAAGGAAATCATAAAGGAAATCCCGAGCATCTTGTCAAGCACAAACATATGGCATGAATAATTCTAAATTACAAATATATCTAATATAGAAATGGTCAAAATTGCTCAAAATTGACTCCAGAAATTTCTTGGGAGTATCAAATTGTTCATTCTGTAAGATATGAAAAAAAAAATCTAAAGATTAAATTGCATACTATCCAAGCTTTGGCTTGAAGTCTCTCCATCAATGATAGGTATTTCCTCCAAAAATATTTGCAAGACTTAAGTATTAGAATTCAACTACAAAAGAAGTGCAAGAGATCAAGTGTGAAAGAGAGAGCAAGAGAAAGCGAGAGACACACAGAGAGAGAAGAAAAGCTCCTAGCTTCGACCTTACAATTTGATCCATGTTGAATCTAGCAGGAAACCATTCTAGACACAACATGTATACCAAAAATGCTCTAAATGAACTTCCTCCACATTCAATGCTAGGAAATGTAACTTGTAAAAACCAAGACATTGTACTTACTATTTGTGCACATTATCTATGATCATTCATCCAAATAGGTAACAATGAACGATGCTGTGAAACCAAATAAAAATCAAAACTTATGTATGGAAACTAAAAATGAAATCCATTAGTCCATCTAAATTGTTAAAGACGTAAACAACATTAGTCTTTCATCCTATGTGCTAAGAACTATGAATAAGGCCTATTAGTTCAATTCACAAGACTTCTCTAGGAAAAAGAAAAACATAAATTTAAAAAGACTAAAAAATAAAAAGTTGATTGTCCAATTGAGCTCAGTACCCCGCACAATAATGATGGACAAAGGATGCCCCAACTTGTTATCCTTCCACTGCCGAGGTATTCACTGCTCGATAAAGCTAGCCTGATATAATGCCCTCCTCTTGCAGGGGCTATTTGGACCAAGCCTTCGCCTAACGCACTCAGCCCAACTCTCAGTTTGAAATGGGCAAGCCAGCAGAACGCAACCTACAACCCTACCATGTGCAATTAAGCCAAGTCCCATCACCTTGATGCCCTCACTTGAGTTACAAGCTGATTCTACCTAGCTCGCCAATAAGAGGTTCTTCCATTGACGTCTATAAGCTTTGCCTTTATCTTATTGTCACTCGATGTGGGACTTTATGAAACCCAACAACCCCCCCCTCAAAAAAAATTGCTATGCGATGAAGCAAAAAGTATTTTTGTTGAAAAGGCATTCTCTGTCAGGCGACATTCTTGTAGTTTTCAAATTTCACTTTTTGTTCTTATATCATGTAGTTTTGTTTCCTTTTTTCTTTTAGATAATAGTTCCATTTCAGAATTCACTATTCGCATATTCAGACCTATATCCCCACCTGACATGAAGATCATCATTCCTATTTTAAAGCAACGGTCACTTTCCTAATGGTCTCCCAACCTCTCCAACGTCATTGCCTCTAAATAGGAAGCATTTGCAGCTGAAGATGACAGAAGGAAGAGAACTACACTTGCAAATCAAGAAGAAGACGTTGGGAGAACTTGACACATCTAGCTTATATTGGCATGTCTATTGTGTTTATTTACTCCTTGTTATAGAGTGTATCTTATTATCTTTCTTTATATTGGGTTGGGTTTATTAGTCGGGGGGGCGACTACCCAAGTATAGTTGAGGAGCAACATGTGTGTTGGGATACCTAGAGTTGTTGGGTCACTAGTAGGTGGTACAATTAGTGAATCGTGTGTAATCGATGGACCTAATAAAAGAAAGAGATTCAAAATCCCATCGACGAGGGGCGCTCGTGGGTAAAGGACTCTGCATTGCTCAACATCTATAAATAGCTTGAATTTGATCATCACCCTATTCACCCCCTCTAGGGTGATTTAACGCCAAATCAGGCCAACAGGAAGGCCATTGTTCAATTGGAACTTCAACCCGCAAGGCAAGATTGGTACACTAGGAATATAATAAAAAGATGATGCCCTTACTTCTCATTGAATATCTTCATACAACCGAGAAAAAAATGACAAATTGGCATAAGTGTGAGATTGACCTTCTTATGTAGTATACATTTAGTGCATCAAACATGTATGGGTCGTATATATTTCTTTCTTTGGTATATAACAAAAAATGGCAATGGCGGTGTGTGCATTCTAGGCCAACGGCTTATGAAGAGGCTAGTTGCTGGAGGTTCAATGGGAACGCGTATTGGCGGGGACCATTGAAGGCAGTGTCGACAATTATACGAGCGGTGGCCTCGGTTGGGTGGTAGAAATCCCAGAAGACATGGTCACTTCTGTTGGGACAATATGATGAAAAGGGTAAGCAAGCCACCTTGGCTTTCAAATTCCCTAGTCCACAGCATGCTGCCTTCACTTCCTTGAACCCTGAAACAATTGGAGCACAAATTTCTTCAGTTTTTGATCATAGTGAACTACAATAGAATGCATAGCTGTCTACAATAGAATACTTAAGTGAACCATATATTGTTCAATATAGGGTCCAACAAGAATGGTTATCTTCCAAAATTGGCTCTACACCTAGAAAAGCCGACTCAGATCAATGGATTAGCTAACCCAAGAGACCCCAAATTAAACCTCAATATTACCTCGTAAGAAATTATTGTAGCTACCGGAGATTCCACTCAAGTGGTGCAAAAGGTAGGTGCTACTGTAGACCTGACAAAAGAAACCCGCTCTAAACATCTTCCACCTAAGTTACTTTTCTTAATTTACTAGACAAGCTTATTGAACCAAATATCAACCGACCAGAAATCGACCTAAATCAAAGTGACCAGACTTAAAACTGAACCAGATGATCCATTTGCCAGATCTAAGTGATAGTAACACCACATGAGCTAGAGCTCATTTGGGAGGGGGCTTATTTGGATAAATATATAAGACATTTTTGTGAGACCTTTTCTGTTCAAATAAATTCTCTTGCCTTTTGACATACCATAAGTGGCTGGTTGTTGAATGAGGTTAAGCAAGACATTGTAGGTGTCAAAGTAGGTATACTGGAAATCTTTAAGCTGTGCTGTGTATTCCTGCAAAACTGATTGAAGACCTTGGTTGTATTTTGAAGCCCAGAAATTTGCCGCTTCATTGCATGTCTCAGTTTTGTTCTTATCTCTCTGTGATGGGCAGCACCCGACTGATCCAATCCCTATCATCGCAAATTTACGCCCCCCTAGATCATATATACTCTGCCACAAGTAATAAAGTCACAAGAATTAATCTTTGGCCAACAAAATCAATTTCGACTAGAATTCTTTGTGAACTTTTCTTCCCTTTTTTTTTTTGAAGTTTTCTTTTTTTTTTTGGTACAAAATATGATCATAGAAGTAAGTAATAGTGTGTCGGGATATATTATTGTATTTTTGTAACTTGTGCAGTTCAATGTAAATATACGCCGAGGCTCTCAGGTTGGGTGAGTCATGATTCCATCATCTAAATCTCATATCAAAAATGGTGGTGTCGGCCATAGTCGCGGCACCGGGGAGCTAGGTTAACAGTTTTTTTTTTTTTTGGAGAAACTTGAGGCACAAGAAAGAAGAGAGAGATTAGGGTTTTTAGGAGCGTACGTGCTCTGATATCATGCAACGCTGTCGTGACTGGTGGAAGAATTAATATACTTTTAGGTGTATAGTACAGACTTTGCAATTTATAAGGACAAAACTTTTTAGGATGAAATAATTTAATTAGAGTTTCTATCAATTTTTTTAAAAAAATAATCAATTCCTATTTCTAATAATCAAATATATGTACCCATAAGAATTGAGGAGTACCTTGAGTTGTGATTTGATAGTAACGATCATAGAATCCACATATTCTTGAGGTGTACCCTTCTTCAATTGGCCTGAAGGAGAGGATCCAAAGTAGCCAAGGATATCGTTGCTGCCAATCACAATTGCAATGACTGCTTTTGATAAGATTTTGTCAGCTCCTGCTTGACCCAGCTGTTGCACCATCTGCCCTTGTACTGTTGCAAAGTACTCTATTTGCTTGTTCATTGTTATGGATTGCCGCTGTTAATTAAGCAATTAAGAGGATAAGCAAACCAGTTAGCTAATCATCATTCATCATGCATGGGTTTATAGCTATACTAACACAAGCAACTGGACATGGAATCTCTTCACATATGAGCACAAAGTTTTCTCGTGTGTGCATATATATATGTACTTCCAATGAGTTCATCAATTTTTGACGAAATTTTTAACGGGATATGGAATTTCTAATAGGTTTTTTAACGGGATTCCCAACTGGATTAGCTATTTTCAACGGACCCGGGAAAATTCCATCTACAGAATTTCCAACAAATTTTGTTTGAAATTATGTCGGAAAACCCCTCCGACGACTGATTTTCCGACAGAATTTTATCGAAATAGGGATGCATTTTCCTAGTGAAATATGTGCAAATTGAACAAGAGTGATAATCAATGTATTTGTTATAAGATCTAATTCTCATTGAAAAATTTTCAATCTTGAATTCTTTTTAAATTTCTAAAACAAGAAATGAGAATTTAACAAAAATTAGTAAATTTTTTTGACTAATTAATTAAGTTTACATTCTAATCTTTTTTTATAATGGCTGATGAAAAATGTCAACAGAAATATATATTTTTAAAACGAAGAAGAAATGAAGACAGAGAAATATTATTCTAAATATCGAGTATTACAACATTGTATGTCTAAGAGTTCCAGTTTTTGGAACTAAGGTCTGCCACATCAACAAAAGTTTTAATTTTGTGTTCCGTCACTTCTCAACCAATGAAACTCTAACTTAAACTACCTAATAAAATATTTTTTATGGACCCATCTTATAACACACAATCTTTTTTTTAACTGCTTAAATAATATTTTTTATTTAAAGAAAGGAAAACAAATGAAAAAATTAGAAAAGGACAAAAAATATTGGAATGGGAGGAGGAACGCTCTGACATTCCCCCGCATTTTCCACGCGTGTGATAGTGACTGGAATTATAAAATTCCAGATTGAGTGACACTCGGGCCCACCCCTTGCACTGCGTGCCCACGTTGCGAACGCTCTAAGTCAATCACATTTATCCTTCAAGGTAGCTGACAAAAAATGAAACACATTTTTTTTTTCTGTAATAATATTTGAACTCTATCAAGAGCAATCTAGCCAACAGGACTTCATAGACTATAAAACTAATTGTAAATTAATTTTTTTTTTCATATACGGGTGAGTTTGCCCATCCCCATTGGACCCTATGTAGATCTACAAGAGAAGGTTGTTGATGTGTCGGGGTAGAGAGAAATCGAACATGGTCGTCCTTTAATGCCTAGCATTAATCCTTGCATCACATGGAAAGAAATCAAGAAAGCTCCCCCAAAACTCAATTCCAAGAGTGAAGATACAGCGTCTATCATGCTCCTGAAAGCACATGCTCTTAACAGAAACATCAATAAAAATATATTAAGATAATCTACATGATAAATACGCCGAGAAGTATATAAGAATTTGTGGGGTGAGGAACCTTTAAGCATATTTGCGCCAACAGGACTATTCCACGTTGGCATATTACATGTAAAATCTACTAATTATCCTAAAAGAGAGAAATCTTTCTTTATAGCTTTCTTTTTTCTTTTTCTTTTTTTCTTTCAAATTTTTAGGGGCAGCTTTTTAAAGTTGATAAGAAAGAGGGAAGAGAGAGAGAGTTGAAAAAGAAGAGAAGCATACATAAAGTTGGTCGGTGCCGTCAAAGATTCCAGCACCTCCGGATGCAAAGCTAACCCCAGTGAGGAAGTTACTGCTCTTGTTATGCACTTGTGAAAGATATGGTGGGGAAGATGGCAGCCCTAACTTTTCAGCTGTCCAAATTCAAAATATAATTAAATTAAAAGAATATAAAAGAATAATAGTTAATTACTGGTGTAACACAAACAATGTCACTAAATTAATTGAGCAATTGTAAAATTCTCCACTTTAGGGTTTGTTCTTTTCGTTGAAAAATATGGATTGATAATGGGTAAAATTGGTTGAAATTGGTAGAAGTGGGTTGAATTATATTGAAATGGATATTTTTTTGTTGAAGTGGGTTGAAGTATATTGAAGTCGGTTGAAATTTTTTTGTATAATGGGCAGAAGTTGATCAAAATAGTGGGAAGTTGGTTGAAGTTGGTTGAATTTGGTATTTTTTTTATTGAAGTTTGTGAAGTGGATTGAAATGGGTTGAGGTTGGTTAAGGTTGATAAATTGAGATTTACCAACAAAAAGAACGGGGCCTTATTTGTTTATCAAAATATTGAATTGTTTATCAATTTATAATTCATGTTCTAGTAGTATCATTAATTTACAATCTAGTAAGGCAATTTTAGGCATAGAGATATAATTATGAATTCAGCTATTTAGGAACATGTCATGTTACATCTTGGACATTTCTTGAGAAAACCCTTGCAAAGAAACAAAAGGGTCCCTCTCATTAAATTCAGCTATTCTTATATTATTTCCCATAAATATTTAGTTTTAGAATCCTGCAAATCTGTGGATATATAGAATACTGAAGTGAAGTAAATACATGTAAATTCAAAAAATACTGTTGAATAAAAGACACAAAACTCTCAAGTGCAAACTCCTGAAAATACAATATATTTTTTACAAATTCTGGCCTCTCAGCAATTTATCATGAGACCGTTTACGTAACAGGACACTTTTCTTATAAATTTAAACGGCGATTAATATGTGTGTGGGATGTCTGACAATATAACTTAACCGAAAAATGGTCTGATATAAACCTTACTATATATATTCTTTCAGGATAATCTGCGAGACGTTAAGATAAAAATAATTAAGCTTACACTAAAAAATAATTCAGTAGTAATTAAGGGTAACTTACCAAGAAAATCAGCAGCATTTTTGCCATTGCTGAACCTGCCAGTGGGCTTGTGGGTGGGAAAATCAATGCCATTGTGAGGGAAATTAGCCTTGGCAATAGAGATAGGCAAGTGATTGTTGTTGCCCACATCAACCAATGAGTCCCCAAACACAAACAAAGCTGGTGCCATTTGTGCATCACTTGTTGAATTCAATCCCAAAATCAACATCAAACTTCCCAAAACTATCAACAAGAACAATCCCCTTGTTATCAAATTCATTTCCATCTCTCTCCTTCTCTTTAGCTCTCTCTCTAGAATCTAAGACTGTGTGTTATGGAAGAGTGGAGAGAGAGAGAGAGAGAGAGAGAGAGAGAGAGAGAGTGGGGATGGGCTAAAGGTGAAGGGTTGGGAATATATAGAGAGTAACATCAAAGTCTGGTGTCACAGTCCTTCCAATTTGGAATAGGTGTGAAAGGATGACATTACATTTAATGCACTTTGATTTGTCTTGGCTTTTGGTGGTGCTAGTAACATGTTGACTTGCCTTCTTTGCTTACTTTTGTGCAATTTGCCTCCTCTTTTTCATATTGCAGTTAGTCTGTTGAGTATTGATGCATATATTTCAGAGCTTCATGTGTACGTTTCATGAATTTAATAGTTCTCATATAGGGATGAATATTTAGGGCATGTTCTTTTTCTTGAGAAATATGAATTGAAAAGTGGGTGAAGTTGGTTGAGATTGATTAAAGTTGATTAAGATGGGTATTTTTCTGTTGAAATGGGTTTAAGTTCTTTGAAATGGGTTCAATTTTTAATAGTAAGAAGTGGGTTGAAGTGGATCGATACGAGTATTTTTTCTATTGCATTTGGTAAAGTGGGTTAAAGTTTGTTAAAAGTGGATTGAAGTGAATCGATATGATAATTTTTATACGATTGGTAGAAATTGATTAAAATAGTAAATTCTTTCAAACCTGTAGTCACGCTTGGTGGCGAGATATTAAAAATAATTACATTAAGTTTAGCTTGTTTGTTCGAATTTATCAAGTTCGAATTATTCTTTTATAACACACAAAATTCAAATTATTATGTTCCCAAAAAACCTTTATAAGAATTTAACGAGTAACTTTAAATTTATTATGCATTCTTTTTTATAGGGACCTCAGCAGTCCCATTATGTTAACCTGAAGTTTGGATTGGGGGTAAAATGAAAGGAAAAAGGATTATGAATTTAGACTAAAATCGATTTGCATTACAATCTGATAATACAACAACAACTCTTAATATAAATCTCACTTTCGTGAGATCTGATGAGATTCAGATGTAGGCAGTTTTACTTCCTTAGACGTCTCTACTTTCAGAGAGACCGATTCCAAGAGACCCACATAAATTTAAAAATATAATTTAATTCTAATTTGTATAGACACAAGGTAATATAACAAAAAATACGGCTTGATAATAGTTGAAAATAATTTAATCACTCATTCTAGATATGAAAGCTTTTAGGATTCAGATTAATAAACAATCCTTCTTGTTGTTCATCATACTGGCTAGAATTAGAAGTGATTTCATGAGTAGTGTTACAGGGTTACAAGAAAAGCAGGAGGATTCGCCCACTATTTTCATGGCCCCAGTTCATCTTTGCTGCGTTTAACTTGGACCCTACTTTTTGAGCTTTCCAGAGAGCCGGCAGATCGAACCCAGGATCACCGACGCATTTTCCATCCCACGTCTACGTGTCCTTCATTTATTTTTCCCTCGATTGCTTAATCATGTCATGTGGATCAGCGGATACTTCTTTACTGGAGTCCACAATCACCATTATTGCCGTCCTTACACTTCCTCAACTTTAGTGATCCGAGGATGAATTCCGTGCTTCGCATAAATTTTTATTAATATTTATCTAATAATAATAAAATAAAAATAATTTATTATTAGCGATATCTAAAATAAACTATAGATAATAATTATTACAATAAATAAATTTAAAATAAATGTCAATAAAATTATGATAATTAATTAATTTTAAATATTAATCTTTCACATAATATTTTTAATATGATTGGCTCATGATTTAGATCTCAGATTCTACATAAATTTAAGAAAATAGTAATATAAAAATAAACATATAATCTATACGTAGTTGCTTTAAATAGAAGAATGAATTTATGACTTTCATTTGAGTGATGTGACTCATGTATTTGTGTTACCTAAAAAACATGCATAAATAATTTATGAAACTATAACATATAGTAAAAAAGCTTGCTAATCAAAATTTTGTATTACCATTATAATAAAGGGTCGCCTGGTGCACAAGCATCCCGCGTTCACGCAAGGTCTGGGGAAGGGCCACACCCCAAAGGGGTGAATTGTAGGCAGCCTAACCTGACTTTATAAGTGGTTGATTCCACGACTCGAACCCGTGACCTTTTGGTTACACGGAGACAACCTTACCGTTGCTCCAAGGCTCCCCTTCATTTCTCTAAATTTCCCTTTTTATTGGGGTAATTAGAAAATAATTAAGTGCACGCATTTTGTTCTTGGAAATTATTTAAATTTTCAAGTTATCAATAGTCGATGATATTTTTAAATAGTAATCGCATTGTCTAACAATACACATTTTGCATAGTCAAATTGAATTGATTAACGTTCAAGTGAGTGCACAGATTCGCACACAATTCTTAAAGGGTACATTAAATTATTATTATTATTATTATTATTATTTTGTTTTATTATTTGCCGACAAATGTTTATAATTGTTGAAATAATTGCATAAAAGACTAATACTTTTATTATTTTATTTCATTATATATGGTAAACCCATTTATCACTTCTAAAACTCTATAAGTAAAGGATTATATTGATATAATGTAATTACTCTTTACAAACTAAATTTAAATATATAAGTATTTTTGACTTATCAAATGCACGAGTAAAACAGTATATGAAACCTTTATTATAACAATAATAATTTTATTATTTTATATCATTTTATAGTAAAGTTATTTTTTACCTCTTAAAGCTGTTTATTGTAAACTAAATCTAATTGTAAAACTATTTTAACTTTTAAATTTTAGGGGTAAAAGACCACATTAAATTCTTATTATTTTAAAATTTGGAATTACAGAAAAAATAAAAGCAAAAAAGACAGCTAATAATATGTGACACTTGTCAATTTACCATCAATCCATTCATGCCATTCAATTTTGTATTATACTAGAACTATTCCTCCTGTGATGCAAGGATTGAGTTAGATAATACGCCAATGTCAAAGATTATAAATAATTCATGAACAATATTGCTTTCATCACTTATATTTATTTTATTAGTTGAATAATCTGTCTTCATTTGGAACACTTCAATAATACATGTTGGACTTCGCCACCGTCACATGACTCACATCATCCCTCCCTAGAGTCACATGGTAGCGAGGTATTAAAATAATTACATTAAGTTTAGCTTGTTCGTTCGAATTTCTTAAGTTTGAATTTTTTTTTTATAAAATGCAAAATTTAAAATATTATGTTCTAAAAAAAATCTTTATAAGAATTTAATAAGTGACTTTAAATTTATTATGTATTCGTTTTTATTGAGCTCAAGAGACGAAAAATTATTATGTACACTCGAAAGCACATGCTCCTATATATATTTTATATATATTTTGGGGTGTATTTATCATATATTTTATATTTTAATATGTAATTGCTTAGGTATCATATGAGAGTACAAATACTCGAGTGTACGTATGATATAGACTTTGTAAGAGACCCATTATGTTAACGTAAAGTTCAGACTGAGCGTTAAATGAAAGGAAACAGGAGTACGAATTTAGACAGAAATCGGTCCAACTCAACAACCAATTTGATAATTGTTTGATTCGTTTCATAGTAGTCATGTTACTGTTGGCCTTTGAAAATTAGACCATGAGCATTACAACTTGATAATACTTGAAAGTAATTTAACCACTAAGAATTCAAGATTTGAAAGCCATTAGAATTCAGATTAATTAAAAATCCTTCTTCTTGTTCATCATACTTGACATCTATTCGTTATGAGCATATTGAATCTGAAATCTGCTTCAACTTGCTCCAATATACTTAAATCTACTCAAACTTGTTGTCTGCTAGTCAAACATGCTCCAATCTACCTCAATCTGCTTTAATCTACTCAAATCTACTAATTGCTAGTCAAATCTTATCCAACCTGTTCCAACCAACTCACAAACCTACTTCCAAATTGCTTCATTTTAGTAACTGCTGGTTAAACCTACTTCAAATTGCTCAGACCTGTGTCAACCTACTTAAATCTACTTTCTATTTGTCAAATTTGTTCAAACATGCTCTATTATACTTCAATCTGTTCTAATATACTTGCTGCTCATTCCATGTGTTGATAAATGTAGGAAATTAGTACATGCCTTATTACTAGAAGTGATTTCATGAATAGTATTATGGGGGTACAAGGAGAAGCAGGAGCGTTGGCATCCTAATTTCATGGCCCCAGTTCCTCTGCCCTCCTTTTAAGTTGGATTTACTTTTTGACCTTTCCATAAGAGCTGGCAGATCGAACGCAGCATCACCGACTCATTTTCCATCCCACTTATAGCATTTCCATCCAAAGTTTTTGAAAATCTGGTCTGGTCTGTCACGTCAGTAAAAGTTTTATAATTTTAGAACTTATATTCCTTCACTTCTCCAACCTATGAAACTCCAATTTTAATAATTCAATAAAAATATTTATCATTGAGCCACCTTATAACACAACTTATTTTTTTAATCATATAAAAATTATATATTAACTCAAAAAAAAGAACAAACAAAAAAATAATAATAAAAAAATCCAAAAGTTCCACGCATGGAGGAATGTCCATAGGTTCCTCCACACGTGGGTGTTTTTTGCTGAGCAAATGAAACGATGACACTTGACTATGGAGGGGCCTATGTGACAATTTTTTCCTCACATATCATGTGACTACTGATGCTCTTATACATTTCTTTCCTTTATTTCTCCCTCAATGGCTTAATCATGTGTATCAGTAGATACTTCTATACTGAAGTCCCCCAGCACCATTACAAGTGCCCTTACAATTCCTCAACATTAGCGAATATTACTTTGTGTAATTGGTAACATTTTTAAGAAATTGTTATCAGAAATTTTAAGTTAGCACTCGATCAATTAATTAATTAAGTCACACCAAAAACCAACCGAACCTACTTCATTAATAAATTGATCATATATATCTTTTATGTCCCATCTATAAATAACTCGACTTAACGCAATTTTTTTTTTTTTGGTTGATCGTCGATAAAAGGCACAAAGTGAGTACAAGGAATAATCGAAAGTCTATGCCTAGTCAAGAGAACATACCATCCCTTTGACAATATTAAACACTATACAATCACACATGAAAGTTAGGACCTATGAGATTGAGATCCAATATAAAGTGTTAGAGCATTAGCAGTCAAGGACTTGTGTTCTACTCCCATGGGTTCCACTGCCATTTGGCAACTATTCATTGATTGACTTTGCACATGCCACGCTGGGAGGAACTACAGTGCGTTCTCCCCTGCGTGCCTTCATTTATTTGTCAGTTTGTAATGTTTTTTTTTTCCTTCTTAAAAAATATTATTTAGGTTATTAGAAAAAGATTTTATGTTATTAGGTGGGTCCATTACAATATTTTATTACTTGATTTAAGTTAGAGTTTCATGAGTTGGAGAAGTGAAGGAATGTGCGTTCTAAAAAATTAGAACTTTTGCTGATGTGGCAGGATAGAGTTCCAAAATATGGAATGTAGGTTGGGAATGCTCCTATCAAATACCACAATCATAGTCTTACATGTCTGTAATAGGACATAATCCTTGCATGCATGTCGGAAGTGGGAAAGAGTTGGAAGAAATGAGAGAGATTGTGAGAGGGATGGGAGTATTGATATCATTTTTGATAATGATTTTTAAAACTTGAAATTAACTAGCAAAAATATTTCACATTTATTAGTGTGGATTTTATGATTATTAGTGCATATACTATTTTTTTTTTGTTCGTGGTTTTTATTATAACCTTAAATTACCTTCTAACATATAGTTATTATTATTTTATATTTGTCTTTTTTGTACTAATATAATTAACGTTATGTTATATTCGTATGTTTTTTTAGAAATATGAGTATATTATATCTTAACAATGTCATTTGCATAAACCTTGTTCTAGATCGATATCTCTCTTTCTATGGCCATAACATTATAAGCATTATTTTACAAGTGAACGATGTCACTTTCACATTAGTAAAATGTACCCCAAAAAACCAAAACACCTTCAATATATTTTACTTCGAACCAAATGTACCAATAACTATGCCAGTCAAACAACACACCAATCAAAGAAAATAAACAAGTTTGAGTTGATAATAATTATAACATTATATAAGATTAGATAAATGATATAAATTTCCAAGGTTGTGGGAAGGAATGAGGATTAGGAATGAATGAAAAGAAATGGATAAAAGTAATATTTTTCCTTAAGAAATGGGAAGAAATGACAGGAAATAGAATGATACAGAAACCCTGAATTTTCTCACGAAAAGAATGCACCCTTAATGAATCGAATACATTATCCTAACGTGGTTCTACTACTAATTGACATTTTCACTTAGGCGTAGTTGAATGAGTTTTTACATTGATTATTAGACATCTTTTTGAGAGGGTGGTTTACTATTTACCAACAAAATTGAATTGGCTCTTGAACATGATATCAAAACTTTCTGAGTGAGAGCTCTTAGGTTTGAATCTCAGCAGCCGCCATATTGATTTATAGCGCAAGGTAGAAGAGCCTTTGCAATAGCCACGTTTCAAGCCCAAAGAGCTTTCACGTGAGGGGGCGTGTTAGAGTATAAACCTATTGCTTAACCTTCAACCATCAGCTTAAGCTTTTGGTTGAGATGGTTCTTAAACATGGTATCAGACCCTTTTGGAATAAGAGGTTTCAGGTTCGAATCTTAGCAACCTCATATTTATTTATTGCGCAAGATAAGACGGACTCTTTGCAACATCCACGCTTCGAGCCCTACCAATGGGCATTCGCTTGAGGGAGAGTGTTAGAGTATAAACATATTCTTGGGTCTTCAACCATCAGCTTAAGCTCTCGGTTGAGATGATTCTTGAACAAAAAGGATGCAAATTTTGGTTTTTTAATTTTTTTCCCCCTACGTACTTAACTTTCTATTATTGTCTTTTTTCCTTTTAACTATTTCTCTAGTAGTAATTTACATGGCTTTGCACTCTGTTTAGACCTTATCAAAATGTGGATTAGGGTATATTAGCTGTGGATTAGTTCATCAGGATCAACATATCCTTGATGATCCTCAACCTGCCTCTCTGGCACTTTTGGGTCATCTCATCAACCCTCATGTACGTTATCTCACCTAGAAAAATGGCATTTTGCAAAAGTTTTATTTTTCTTGTCAAGTTAACACCAAATACCTTGTTAAATGGGGGTGTAAGAGACAAAAAAATTCACAATAAGAACGACATCCCTTGGTCTCTGAATAATTATCCTCCTTTATCATATGATTTGTTTCATTTTGATTGTGTGACTTTTTTTGCTGTCATCATGTATTTATATATGAAAGTACGTAGTGCGATTGATGCACTTGTAATACATGTCACTAAAACATTCATTAACATTTCATTTAGAAAAAAAAATTAAAACAATATGTGATTTAAAATCATCACAATGGAAAAAATCTTTTTAGCTATATATGGGTTCTATGAAGAGAAAAAAAAAAAATTACTAATATGTTAACATTATTATTTCTAAAAATTTAAATTATAAGATTAATTATAATATCTCTAAGAATATTTCACCTAAAATTTTAAAACAGCCCTCGCATAGTACGGACTTAGAGGCTAGTTATATTTTAAATGATTCTTCACTTTTAACCTTGCATATATTAAAATAGAATAGGCAAATTAAATATGAAAGGCAAATTTAATTCCATAGTAAAGACAGTGAACAATTTGCACAACGTGATAAATGTTTACATACCACTTGTGGCTTCTTTACTATTTATCAAAAGTTTTTTAAAAAAATGCATTTCGAAATTGATTGCACATTTTGTACCAAGTTCAACTTTTTTGTCATTTTGTGAATTTTTATTTTTTTTTCTTTTTTATCTCCTTAAAAGTATTGTCTAAGTAGTTAACAAAAAATTATACATTATCTGGTGGGTCCATAGCAAATATTTTATTGTGCAATTCAAATTAGAGCTCTATGGGTTAGAGAAGTGAACGGATGCAAATTTCAAAAATTGAATTTTTATTAATGTGGCAAAGTAAAGTTTCAATATTTAGAACTCACATTGGAGTGCTCTAAGGCAGGGAGTCCGACGGTTTTGAGATTTAAGAGGCACACTACATCGTGCAAATGGGTAACGTAATCTTAGCTCTTTTTTTTGAAATTTTCAAAATATGGTTTTTGTTTCCTTTAAGTGTGGGTCAGTTGGTCGGGTTACAGGGTTAAAACATCTACCCAATTCCAACTTTCATTGAAATTGGATATTTTCATTTTAAAGGTTGAGTTGGACCAGAGAGGCAATAAACCAACCCTAACTCTCAATTTCTTCAAGTCATAAGGGCTGATTCGGACGGATTCTCGACCCTTTAATAAGCTCTATAATCTCATCTCATATCTCAACTAGCAACTTTCTTTTTCGCCTCCAATCACTTAATTGTGGTGTCAACTAATAGACAATTTGATTTGAAAGCTCATAGCCTTACAACAACATTTTCTATGGAAAATGGTTTCTAGGAGAATTAAACCCCTACTTCTAATCACACCCTAATCACAATGGAATTATTTCCTTGGGGAGGGCAACTTAATAGTAAAATATAATACTTAATCTTCCAGAAGGTTAAAGTTGCAGTCCTCCTGATTGATCTAATCACACCCTAATCACATGGAATTATTTCTAATTGTAGAATGATTATATGTCAGGGCTTAGATTTGCCAAACCTTTTTTTATGGCCATTTCGATTATTCTAAGCTGGTTTTGTTGGCCCTCAATCATCCATGTATAATTGGAGCAAGACTAGCAAGTATCTTGGGTCTATTAACACGTGGCCTTTTCTTATAGTTATAACTTATAAGCCTATAGCATAGTCAAACTGTCAAAGGGGAACCCAGGGCCAATCAATAATAACAATAAAATAATAAATCCGATCTTCATAATGGAGATGGAGATCCATGACTATTACGAGTTCTTTAATTGAATGGAGTACTCACCTTTTAAATGAAAGATTAAGGTCATGTTCAGTATAATTAACTATTTAAATCGTAAGTAATAGTTTAAATAGTGGATAATTATTTAGATAGTTGACAGTGTTTTTAATTTATCTGTTAGAGGATAGTTGTTTAGATGAGCAGTTGACATAAATGTATTCGATAATTTAATTGTTGGGTTTGTTGATTAATGTTTTCGTCACTAAAATAATTTCAACAGTGTGGATCAAAACTTGATTATTCAAGAGGAAGTATTGAAAAAAACTCAAATATGAATTTTGAGCTCAAAACTACGACTATTTAGTCAATATGTTTTGCCATTTAAACAATTCATTTGACGTTTTCCTCATTTCCACAGAAAATAAATTTTCAGGAAAACCATTTTCCTTTCAACCAAACACTACCTTGGAGTTTATTTTAGTAACGTGCGTAAGACTAGCGAAGCATTATAAAGAGTTAAAAACATGTAAGAATTGTAAGAAAGAAATTTAGCAAATTGTTTGTGAAATTTGCTGATGTGACCATTGAGAGTATATCCTCTTATGAGTATGATATATAGATATATATAAAATAAATAAAAAAATATATATTTATATATATATATATATTTGTGTGTGTGTGTGTGTGTGTGTGTGTGTGTGTGTGTGTGTGTGTGTGTGTGTGTGTGTGTGTAGGTGAAAAAGTGATAGATCTTTTAAGAAACAGGATTGGCAAATTGTTAATAACAAGATAAACAACAAGAGGAATTGCTTCATGTCAAAGCTTTTCAAGGAGGCAAACATCTATTAAAAGAGTACAAATCATATAAGTTAGAGAAATTCCAGTGAGTATGAAGGCCTGTCTACATTATTATCTTATTTATATAGGAATTTACAAAAAGTTAAGAAATTTAAAAGTAATTAAAACACCCTTTTTTGAACTTTATATCCGTAATTGCTTGTAATTCAAATAAGTAATTGAAAGGAGAGCAAGGCCACATATACAATGAGACTAGACCTGGTAAATGGGTCATTCGCTTCGGGTACGGGTCGGGTCAAGTTCGGGTTGGGTCATGTTCGGGTTAAGTGACATTTCGGTTTGGGTAGGGCATGGTTCAAGTCGGGTCAATTTCGGGTCAACCAATTTTTGGTCAAATACGCTCATCATGCCAAAACAAGCAACTTTGTAGAAAATTTCAGGTCGGGTATAGTTCGGTTCGGATCAATTCAGACTTCAGGTCCACGTTCGGATGAGTATATTTCAGGTGTCGGGTCGAGTATGGGTCTGGGTCGTTTGGTTCGGGTTTCGGGCCTCGGGTCAGTTTTTCCAGGTCTAAATGAGACAAATATTAATCAATTACTAAACTAATATTCCTAGTCTTATATTTCCTTGACATAAATAAAATGTAATATGAGATTTCAATTACCAAATCAACTAAATTAATATACAAAATTAACATCACAACTAAATGTACATGTACAATTATTATATGTAGTACTCTATTTTTTAGTGTCTAAAATCTTTTTATGTATGATGTTATTCTTCCAATTATTTCACATTTATCATTTTTCAACCCTAGCATGACTACCTCCAATGTGAAACCAAAACTGGTATGAACATGAAAAATGGGAGGCCATATCGAGAGTCAGAAAAACAAGGTGGCTGAAGATGGGGTTGGCCAGTTTGGGTGCATCCAATTTGTCAACGCTGAACGAGCCGCTATGAATGTCCCTCTCTCCTTAACTATCCCCGTTGTCTCCATGTCATTGTTCGCCCAAACGCTAGACCGCTCTTCGCAACGTAACCTTCATCAGCCACTTGTATGTCTCTCATCCCTTCCAAATTTCAATCATTTCTCGCTGCACACACGTCGAACTCTTATCATTAATGTTGACGAGGGACGAGCAGCGGGCTTTTTTGCATTTGGTCAGGCAGGTCGGTTCATTAATAGTCCTTTTTTTTTTCCAACCTAATTGTTATACTAATTTATATATTAGAATTAATTAAATTTATTACTCACACTTTATATATAACAATAATTATTATACATAATTTTTTGTGCAAGTTTATTCAACTTTAAAACGGGTCAAAAACAGGTCGTTCATGGGCCGACCCAACTTGGCCCATTTATTTACATAAAAGGCCCAACCCGGCTCAAATTGTTAATCAGTCGACCATGACCCGACCTAACCCACTTTGAAAACAAGCCGACCCTAACCCAACCCAACCATTTACATTGCCCACCCCTAATGTTGATATTGTACAAATATGTCTATATAGTTAGAGTTGGAAAATAGATCGAATCGGGTTTGTGTTCTTGTTGAACTTAAACGGATTGAGAATCTCCCTGAACTTAACTCGTCTATAAATGGATTGAAAAACCTTAACCTGTACCCATTTAATTTCTAAATGTGTTGAACCGTTTAACATGTTTAAGACAAACAAGTTGGGTTCAGCCACCTAATTATCGATTTACCTAGTTAAGATTTTCAAGTAATACATAATTGCACAGCATCACATTGCACAATTACTTTCCAAAGCTCACCTTATTCATCATAATTCACATTTTCATATTTATTTTTATTTTTTTGTTTTCTTAATTATAAAAAGAGGGTAAACAGCTAAATAATAAACAAGTAAATGGGTTGATTTATTTAATCTATTTAACTAAACAAGTTAATAAGTATTTTTTTGCGTCGAGAATCTCGACTTAGACCTAAACTATTTAATTAAACGAATTGAACGTGTCGACCTATTTAATTAAAGGTGTTGAAAATCGGTACCCAGACACACTTAACTTCCTGTTGATTTAAGGTTTGTAATCGTATTGAGTTAGCTTTGTCTAGCTTTATATATAGGGGACTTCAGCAACTGACAGAGCGTCAAATGAAAACGAATTTCATTTTAATTTTCTTTTTAAAAATTTTTGGGCCTTTATTTTACAAAAGTTTAGACATTGTTGGCTTATAAAAAAAAAAGATAGAACTCTCTCATCATATATTTTCTTAATTCATAAGACTCGAAGCTAATCTCTATTTAACAAAAATAAAAAGTATCAAACTAATTAAACCAGTCTATATTAACAATCATATTTGTTGAATTAAATGATAGGTTTGTCACTATTGGCATGTACACAATATGCTACATGGATAGAGGGAAGGGGAAAAAGGGGGGGGGGGAAATGAAAGCAAAACACATAAATATTTATAATCAAGACAGACTCTTTCCCTAGTCTAACATATCAGATTTAATTTTGGATGTAAAATGACGCCGACATTAGTTTTGTTTCTTTAGTGGAATTTTTACTTGTCAATCTCATATCGAATCATTGTGGAGGCATTTGAGATCATAAACGAGACCAAGTGAGAAATCAGTGAGCAGCTACTTACAAAGTGGGTTAGTTGATTCCACTAGCGAGTTGAACGGTTTTGCATGCCGATCTAAAAATTTGGGAAGAAAGAGCGGTCTGACTTGTGGGATCAAAACCGGAACCTCCGGTTCCACAAAGTCTATATTATACTCCTAAAAGCACATACTCTCAAAAAATACATAAATAAAATAAATAATAAAAATAAAATATATGATAAATACATTCGAAAAATATATATAAATAGAATGTAAGAATACGTGCTCTGCAATGTACCTAATAATTTGTCCCGATTTGAGGTGTCCGCCACGTATGATATTATTGAAAATTTTAAAACGTAATTAATAAATTAAAATTAAAATTTATTTTAGGGGTAGAGAGTAATGTTTGATCTTTTATACCTTCCTCTTCTAATTTTACACAAAATAGAAAGTTCTTTTAATAGTTATGTATTTATGCTTCTAGTATCTTGCAGAATACAATGCTTCATTCTTTAGTTAGTCCTAGGAATTTGATTGAGTTTGGATTAAAATTAACTGCATGAAGAGCTATTTTTGTAGAAGAAAAGGTAGGGAAAAATTCGCTATTGGAGAAGAGTTGTTCTGGATAATTATTTCGAAGTTGGAACTAAATGGAGTGGTTCCTCTTTTTTAGGAGTCGAAACTTGAATCATTTCACCCACTTTAGGGTACTTGAAACCGTACTCACCCGTAGATAAGACATATATACTTTGTGTCCCATTGTGACCGCCTTATTCTTTTCCAACGCAAATGCAGACAAGAAGAAAAGGGGGCTCAACATTCCTCATGTATGAGCTCACAAAGTTACAATTCACAACAGAAGCTAGTTAACTGAACTTCAAACAGTTCACCAATAGTGCACCTGACTTGGGCATGATTGTGTTTTTAGCATGATTTACAACACATACATATCCTAAAAGCAAATATCAATACAACAATATTAATTGATATAAACTAAAAGAAACTAAGGTATAACTTCTATCCCTTCTTTAGCTCTTAGGGATGGAAATTTGTACCCATTAGATGGGTACTCACTTTTAACCATTCAAATTGGGTGGATAATACCCATTAAGAATGGATCATGGATATGGAATGGATTATTATCCATAATTGAGGTGGGTATTTGGTGAATAGTAAGGTATCTACATATCCAATAAATATGATAATGACTAAAAAGACAATAATATCCTTGTATAATAATTAAAATTACCATGAACCATTTTTTTTATCTCTTCCTAGATTATAATACCACCCCGAAATTTAAGAGTAAAATTCAACTTCAACAGTTAGAATCGAAACTTGACTATCTGATTTGAAAGATTAAAAGAAGGTTAAATCCAAATTTTTCAACATTTTTTCGTTTTGTCGGCATTTATCTCCGTCACGACAACTCGATAGGCATTGTTCCCCACTTAAACAATTCAATTAATATTTTTCACCAATAAAACAATTTAAACACTTCAGATCAAAACTTGATTATTGGACGGGAAAAATTAAATCAAGTTCAACTCCAAATTTTGAACTCAATATTCCTTCATTTGGTCAACATTTTTCTCCACCGCAACAATTCAATTGGTGTTTACGACAATTGTTGTAGTGGGGATAAATTTTAATCAAATGAAAGAATTTGAAGCTCAAAATTCATATTTGAGTTTCTTTTGATATCTCTCACTAGATGATAGAGTTTCAATCCAAACCTTTTAAATTGTTTTAATTGTTAAAAATGTCAATTGAATTGTTTTAAGTGGGGGAAAATGCCTACTGAGTTGTCGTGACGGAGATAAATAACGACGGAAGTTAGCGACGGGCTAATTCAACGACAAAAGGAGCGACGGAAATAGCGACGAAAAAATCATAGCAGGAAAAATTTCAATTCAACGATAGAATCGGCGACGAACAGAAAATACGTCGCCAGTGGCAACCAAATATCCATCGCCATAAGAATAAAAAAAATTAAAATTTACGACATGGCGATAGAAATTCCGTTGCCAGTGAAAAAATTCAAAATGGAGACGGAATTTCCGTCGCCATGCCAAAAAAATGACCAGCTTTTTAAAAAAGGGGTGGCGACACTTGTTCTGTCGCCACCCACTTAAATTTCAGATCTGAAATTTTCTCTGGCCATTTGAAACACGAAGAGAGAGAGGGAGAGAGAGAGAGAGAGAGTTGATTTGCTCGGTGACCACTATGAATGCCGTCGATTTGCTGCCAGTCCCGTCCCTCCGCTGTCGCCACCCCCTCTCGATGCCGATGCCGACTCCTCACCTCGCCGGCCGCATCATCCGTCGCCTCTAGCCGGTATTTGTGTCATTTTGGGGTAAATTTCTCAAATAAATTAGTTATAATTTCTACAAATTTTTGTGTTATATTGTTAGAATTTTATAGTTAGTTCATATTTATGTTGAAATATGGTATTTGTGTGAGCTTATTGCTCTAATTTGTTTCAAGATTTGGGTAAATGCGATTTGGTGTTTAGGTTTGGTAATTTGAAATTAAAATTTGATATGTTTGTGGAATGAAATGCTTTAATTGATAATGTTGTTGAAATGTGGTGTTTGTGTGATGTTATTACTCTAATTTGGTTGAAGATTTTGCTTAATGCAATTTAGGGTTTAGGTTTGATAATGTGAAGTTCAAATTTGATATATTAGTGGAATGAAATGCTTTAGTTTATAATTTTGTTCAAATGTGATGTTCATATGAAGTTGTAGCTCTAAGTTGTCTGAAAATTTTGCCCAATGTAATGTAGGCTTAGATTTGGTAATTTTAAATTGAAATTTGATATGTTGGTGGAATAAAGCGCTCAACTTTGGATGAATTATTAGTTTTTTGAAATTCGTAAGAATATAAGTATATTTGTGAAAATTTATAAGTAAACATGTATAATATATAATTGAGTAATTTATATAATTATTATAATTTTAATTAAAATTAATTCTTATCCAATAACTTATGTGGTTATTGCTATTTGAGCATAATATGAATAGTCGTTCACATCGCAGGTGGATGTACAATAGATTATTGCCTGATCGTAGTGATTACACGCAAGAATTTCTAGATGGAGTAAACCAATTCGATGAATTTGCACGTAGACAGATAGAGTTTCTGAATGAGAAAAAGTATAGATATCCTTGTGCTAAATGCAGAAATAAGGTGTACTGGACACCTGATGAGATCAAGATGCACCTTATGTATAAAGGTTTTGCGAAAGGGTATTGGTTTTGGATAAGTCATGGGGAAATAGAACCTCAGCAATATGATTTTGGGTATTCAAATAGTAAAATTTCCGAAATTAGAGGTTCAAGTCATATTAATAATGACTACTATGAATCATACGTAGATCGAATGGAGGACATGGTTGATGATGCTATAATGGCAAATCAAAATGTAAGGGAAAAGAAGTCAAGCACTTGTCGAGAACCATTTTATAATATGGTTCAAGCTGTTCAACAACCCTTATATGATTGTTGTTCCACCCATAGTGAACTCTCTACTGCGGTGAGACTGTTGAGTATCAAATATGATTATAACATGCCACAAAACAGTTTCAACGAAATTGTTCAACTAATGAAAAAGATGTGTCCACCTAATAATCGCGTACCAAACAACTATGGGCAAACAAAGAAGGTTGTTAAAGATCTCGGCAATGATGTGGTCCAAATTGATTGTTGTCAGCATGATATTTTTTTAAGGAGGACGCAAACCTGGATGCGTGTAAGTTTTGTGGGCATTTAAGATGGAAGAGGCAAATGTCCCAACAAAGGAATTAGAATCCATTGCCATGCTCAAGGATGCATTACTTGCCATTAAAAACCTCGACTGCAGAGGTTGTATGCGTCAAGAAGTACTGCAGAGTACATGAGGTGGCATTATGAACATCGGCTTGAAGACGGTGTTTTATGTCATCCACCAGATGGGGCAGCATGGAAACATTTCGATAACAAGTAACCTGATTTTGCTTCCGAACCTGGGAATGTGAGGCTTGGCTTATGTGCTGATGAATTTAATCCTTACACTTTGTCTTCAAGATCACACTCTATTTGGCCGTTGGAAGTTACACCTTATAACATTCCCCCTGAAATGTGTATGACCACACCATTTATGTTCTTGACTTATGTAATCCCTGGCCCCAAAAATCTCAAGAACAAAATATATGTATATTTACAACCTCTGATGAGTTCAAAGAGTTGTGGGATGTTGGAGTTCAGACATATGACATTTCTAAAGGGCATACATTTCAGATGAAGACTGCACTTATGTGGGCCATCAATGATTTTTTCGCGTATGGAATGTTATCTGGGTGGAGTACTAATGGGCAATTGGCATGTCCTGTATGTATGAAACAACAAAAGGTTTTAAGATTGAGAAATGGAGGTAAATTCTCATGGTTTGATTGTCGTCGGTGTTTTCTACAAAGGAATCATGCGTTCAGAAGAAATAAAACAACATTTAGGAAAGACAAAATTGTTACAATGGGTCCTCCTCACTGCTTATTTGGAGAATAACTTTATGCCGATGTAAAAGATTACCCAATGGTGACTTTGTCATACTAGGATTTAAGGAAAATGAGCACAACTGGACGAAGAAGAACATATTCTAGGAGTTGCCTTATTAGTAACGCCAATTGCTCCGCCATAATTTGGATGTGATGCACATTGAGAAGAACTTCTTCGAAAATATCATTAACACTATTATGGATGTCCATGGAAAAACAAAGGATAATGCCAAATCAAGAATAGATGTTGCAGAAATATGTGATAAACAAGAATTGCATTTACATCCAGGCCCAAATGGTAAACTGGTTAAATCAAATGGGAAGTTCATACTTCCTATGGATAAACGAAGAGAGTTGTGTGAATGGGTAAAGAAGCTTCAAATGCCTGATGGATATTGCTCTAATTCGAGGAATATTGTGGACCCTAATAAGGCAAAGTTCTACAATATGAAAAGTCGTGATTATCATGTGTTCATGGAGACTCTTTTACCCATTGCATTTGGTGCGCTCCCAGATCATGTGTTGAAACCTCTCAGTGAGATAAGTCAGTTCTTCAAGAACTTATGCTCAACAACACTGTAAGAGGATATGCTTGAGGAAATGTATCAGAATATTGTCATCACTTTGTGTAAGTTGGAGACGATTTTTCCTCCTAGCTTCTTCAATATAATGGAGCACTTGCCAGTGCATTTGGTAAAAGATGCTCAACTTGGTGGTTCAGTACAATACCAATTGATGTATCAATTTGAGAGGTAAAGTAGGATGTACTCGTTGAAACCTTGTCTCAATTCTTATATGTGCAATCACTTACAAGTGAATGCAATTGTGAATTTGTTAGGTGTTTTGGCCGATTAAAGAAAAAGATAAAGTAACAAGCATGTCCTGATGGTTCAATCACAGAAGCATACATAGAAGTTGAGAGGATATTATTCGCCTCCTATTACTTCGGCTCTAATGTGCCCTCCATGCGCACTAGATGCAGGAGAAATGAGAATGGCATAAAAATAATAATTATTTCCCAAATCTATATGTGTTTGAACCGCAAAAGACCGCTATTAGTAGGGAAAGATCAAGGTATCTCACAAATGCCGAATATCTTGCTGCCTATCTTCACGTGCTATTAAATTATGATGAAGTTAAACCTTATATAGGGTGAGTGCTACCTTAACTTCCAATTGAGTTTATCATTCGAAACGCAAGTATATTAATGACCTTCATTAAATGTGGCAGAATTTTCATAAAACAAGTCAAAACTGCACATCCCAATGTCAGCGACGCTGATGTTGACACCGTCATCAAAACTCATTTTGCAAATTGGTTTAGTCAGAATGTAAGTATTACAACTCATTCCTTCATAATTTTAACATAACAGTTAGGTGTATTGTATTAACTAAAACCACATGTTATGTCACCTTAGGTGCATTATATTCAACTATTCGACACCCACAAACATTGCTAGTTGACATAATTGGCTGCGAGGGCAAATCGGTATGTGTCGACGTTGACGGCATATAGAGTTAATGGATTCAAATTCCACACAGAAGCTCGCAGCGTCAGGAAGAGAACATATAATTGTGGTGTTGGTGTTTGTGGTACGAGGGAAGACGATATTGAAAATGATTATTGTAGCGTATTGAAGAATATTGTCCAACTTGAGTATGTAGGTGAATCACTTAAACAATGTGTGCTCTTCAGTTATGAGTGGTTTGATCCTACATTGAATCGTGGGACACGATCTCACAAACTAAGCAAACTTATTGAAGTGCAACGTACAAGGAAGTACCGAAAGTACAACCCATTCATATTGCCAAACACTGCATCACAAGTACACTTCATGCCACATGCAGATCGCTTAAGAGATAGGGCCAATTGGCTTGTTGTCATACCAACCAAACCAAGGGCGGGAGTGGATAAGTAGTACACTATACCTACTGCCTACCAACAAACGGACATGACGATAATTGTTGAACCTGTAAATGATGTTATCCCTATATCATTAGTGGATGAAAGTGCACCACCGGAAGAGGTTAATGATGAAATAGGGTTTTCATTCATTCTAGTTAATGATGAGATAGATGAGGTAGAGGATGAAGAGGATGAGTGGGATGACGGTAATGAAACAGATGACGTAGAGAAAAATCTGCATTTGTATAATGATGATGACGATGACGATGACAATGATGATGATGATGCAGATGATTGAGTGCTTATGATTTCTTATGTATTTGGGTACTTTGCATGGGAAGCTATTAGTTGTGACTTTACTTTTATTGTATGAATTAATTTTGAAAATATATGTTACCTACCTATTATGATGTTTAAATAAACGGTTGATATGTGCAATTATTATATATTTGAACTTGCATTTGTTGTCACCTATTTTAGGTATGAATTCTAGTTTTTCTCGAGGTAAGTCCTCTACTCGAGGTAGAGGACAAGGGCGTAGGAGCTCTGCCGTAGATCCAACTGCAATGGATGTTGATCCATCTTCCCCCCAGGTACCTCATATCCCAGTTCACCCAGGAGCCACAATGGCTGGTTACATACCAGGTCTTTCAAGACCAATGTCTCCCTCATTTGGGGCTTTCCACCATCAGACCTCATACATTCCCAACCAAAGTACCATATATGGTCAATTTGCCTACAACATTCTTCCAAACCCCCCGTTTGTCAACACTGTGCAGCCTACTCCCCAACCCATTGGCCCTAACACAAATCAGTCCCAAGACAAGATTGTAACTAGAGAAAGTGAATTACAATCTAGTCATGGGAGTACTCGAGCAAATACTTGGATTGAGCCAGATGGTAACGGGTAAGTCTTCAATAATTATATGTTATAAACTAAACTATTTTGCATCACAATTAATCAATTTGATGTGTTATGTTCAATTAGGTTTCTCCCTAATTAAGGTGTTGTTAGTAGAATTTTGCTCATATTTCAAAGCAAATATGATGGAACTTGACCTACTTGGGGTAAAGTGTCCAAACCAGCATGCAGGGGCGGAGCCAGGATTCAAAGCAATGAGGGGCGAGATTAATAATATACATAATATAAACTTTAATAGTTTTAAAAATAAAGTGCGCAGCTAATACATTCAAGAAAGTTGGAATCGACGAGATCTCATATTTTAAAAGTAAAGCATGATATCGTCGTTCGACTGATTTTTAAAAAAATCAATCTCAAAATAAGTACAAGAATAAAAATAGATGAAACTTAAAGGGCACTCGCAAAAATTCAAAAGAAAAATATGTAGAGGGCAACATAAGGAGTTGAACACACAACCTTCCACACTAAACAACAGGCAACCAACCACTCTGCTATGCACATCTTTGTGAAATATTTAGGAACTAATTAATATATATCTATTGTTTTTCTACTAGAATATCCCACATTTAATTTTTTTCCCTCAAAAACCTGGGGGGTCAATTGACCCCCCTTGCCCCTTCATGGCTCCGCCCATGCCAGCATGGGATTTGTGGTTTGGAGAGTTCAAGGTAACTAAAGTGCATACATATTAGCAGTTTGTGTGAACATGATAAATTACTATTGTATTATTTGATATGTTTGTTGTTTTCATAATTGCAGAAGTGGTTTACTTGGGATCCGGTCCATGAGGACCATATAAGGGAAAATTTTGAAAACCGAGGCAATACACGCTTGAGAGACTTCCCTGGCAGAGCAAGGAAGCACAACAAGAAGACTGTTTGGCTCGTTAATGCTCAATGGGAGTGACTCCAACAATACTGGGCGAACGAAGGTTGTAAGAAACTGCGTGAAACAACCCAAAAGAACTGACTGGGTACTCTAGAAAGTGGTCGCCCAACTCTCTACACCTGTGGCTCGATCCCTATGCATGAGCATAGGAGGCTTTTGGTAAATGAATTTGCTATGCATATCTTCAACTTGGGACACGTACATAGAGGGGACAACTTGGGACGGAGCCCACAATTGTTGAATTATTCAGCCGCACTCACAAACTCCATGGCAAAGAAGATGCCCCTTAGGTTGATAAGAAATCACAACAAACATATGTAAGCAATTAGCTATTCTCAATCTTTATTGGTAGTTCAACCTGAACTTGTATACTTTACTTTCATTAATTGTAATATGTATGATTTCTTGCACATGTTGTGATATTATAGGAATCCTTTGAACGTGAATTTCAAAATGTAATCAACTCTCAAAGGATCGGGGATGACACTTCTCAAGATCCAGACCAACCACTTCCAAACCCAAATGAGTTATGGGTGAAGACGTACAAGAACAAAAAGGGTCGTATTCATGGCATTGGCGATGAGGCTGTCAACATTAGGAAATCCGGTTACTTCAGTCTCACTCAAAGAGCCGGTACAGTTTTCATAGTAAAGTTTTAATAAACATGGTTATACGATAAGTCTACTTAATTGTAATACTAATGTGTACTTCACTTAAATGTCTGTCAGTAGGTATTAGTTATAAGTCATCGCAATAAGAGCTCAATGACTTAAGGGGTGTAGTAACCAACTTGGGGGGTGAGCTAACTTGACAAGCTGAAAGTTACCGGTTGCTTAAGGAGAAATATAAGCAAATGGAGGAGTCCAACAAATTGCTCACGTAAAGCAACCAACAACTGAGCCAACAAATGATGAGCATCGATCAGCACCTGCAAATGTTCTTCCAAATGAAACAAGCTTCTAACTCGGGATCCTAGCTTCCCTTTACTCATCATTCACAACATAATTAGGATGAGGACGAGGAAGAGGAAGATGATGATCCTCACCTTGGTGATTGAGTTGGTTGCAGTTTCCCCCCAGTTGGTGGCTCTTCTGCTTGGTTCTTCATGGAGTACACCTCTTACTGCTTGCTTCCCCTCCCCTTAGTGCTTATTTCATTCCCCTCCCCTTGGCGCTTGCTTCTCCCTCTTCTACAAATATAACTTTACTTTTAATTACTAACAACTTTTGATTTGTTTGAATTTGTAGTTTGTGATATGTATACACTTTGTTTGGGACTTGTGCTTTGTGAATTGAAAACCATTGATTTAGAGTGTTGCTTTGGATGTGATATTCTACCTTTGAGTGGCTTGGAATCGTTGAGAACGTTTCAAATGGAGTCATACTCGAAGCCATTGGATGTTGATGGCGTGAATTACTCCTTGTAAATTTTTTGCAAGGATTGAAATGTATATATTAAAGGATACGATCAAAAATAAGCGTTGTTATTTTAAAAAAATTAGAAACTTAGCGACAAACTAGCTACGGAACAGGAGAATTTTTTTTTTTTTTGCAAAGCAGAAGGTAGCAACGGAATAAATTTTCGTCGCTACTAGTGACGGACATTCCGTCGCTTATGGCGACGGAAATTGTATTCTGTCGCTGACTTCCCAGCCAATTTTCCCCTGCCAAAATAAGGTTTATCGCATAGGCCGCCACTGAATCCGTCATTAATCGCAACGGAATTATGAAACTCCGTCGCCACGTGCTCAACGACAAGAGAAAACCAGACAACCGTTTTCTGTCGCCAATTCCGTCGCTGAAATCAAAATTCTGTCACTGTTTAGTCTTTTTCTGTCCCTTATTCCTTCTTTATTTGGACTTTTTTTGTAGTAGAAATAGAGCAATTTCTTATGTGCTCCTATGAGCACATGCTCTTATTACCCACATGTATATATTTTTCACACGTGTATTTGTGATATATTAATTTTTTTAATATATATTTGCTGATGTGACCGTTGAAAGTATGTCCTCCTAGAAGTATAATATATATATATATATATATTGGTGAAATAGTGGTTGATCCTTTAAAAAACAGGATTGGCAAGTTGTTAATAACAAGATAAGCAACAATGGGAATTGCTTCATGTCAAAGCTTTTCAGGGAGGCAAACGTCTATTAAAAGAGTACGAATTATATAAGTTAGACAAATTCCAGTGAGTATGAACGCCTATCTACATTATTATCTTATTTATATAGGAATTTACAAAAAGTTAAGAAATTTAGGGTGTGTTTGGTAAGGGGTAAAACCATTTTCCTGGAAAATGATTTTCCCATTTTACGTTATTTGGTAAAAGATGGAGGGGAAAATCATTTTCAGGGGAAAATGATTTTACCTCATGAGAAGAAAAATGTTTTCCCATGAAATTGGTCGTAAAATCATTTTCCTAAGGCTTAAAAGAAACTCTGCTTCTGTTTGACTTCAGGAAAGCTTAACAACTTTTCAAAGCCTGACTCTCTCCCTTCGACAATCTTTCTCTCTCTCTCCCTCGCTCCTCTCAAGAACTATCGCCATTGTTGGAAGCCAGTTGACGCACTCTCGCCGCTATATTCGAGTCTCACTCCAGGTGTTGCTTAAGATTCAATTTTCTAGGTAAGTTTTTAGATCTAGGGTTTCAATTTCTCTGAATTCGATTGAAAATTTCTTGAATTTGGAAGTTTTGGTTCTCGCCATTAATAGTTTTTCTTTGTTGCTGGAACTGAAAACTTCCATTTTTTTTTGTCTATTGCCTTATATGTTTGGTTATTCAATTGAAATTTCCCATTTATCTCTTTGCGGTATGTTAAATTTTGCTTGAATTTGGAAGTTTTGGCTGGTTTGTGTGTACCTTTGAGGTGGTTTTGAGGGAGGCAATGGTTTGTTGAAGGATTATTAAAGAGCCCGAAAGACCATCCTTTTGCTACAGGAGCCTATTCATGTTTGTTGTTTTTTAAGAGAATTGTTGTTTCCTACTATGTGTTTGCTGGAAATTTTGCTGTAAACAGTTTGAAATGACTGGTTTATGTTGTTTGCTGTTACACAGGCTCTGCATGTTTAAAGTGAGAGCAGTGCCCATGGTGAGAGAACTGAGAAGCAGAGGAAAATTTGTAGATTGTAATCCGCTATTTGATAAGACCCTTCTTCCGACCTGATAGTAACCCCCTTAAGAGGTAGGTGCATATTTGAGGACAGTAGCACATGGTAGATTAAGCTTGAATCCCGAGTATCTAATTGGCAGTTTTACACTAATGATGGTCAATATGGGATAAGCATGAATATTGAGTAAGAACCTTATATACTGAATTGGGATAAGTGATACCATTAACTACTAAAGTTTTTGACCGATGAGGTAAAAAAGGGGAATTGACCGAACAACACTTTCAAGTCTAGTTCCTTTGTTGCAGCAGCGGATATGATATCAAAGAAGTTCAATGTCAAATGTCTACTGGATCACGTTGACAATCATCAAAAAACCGTGAAAACTGCTTGGGGCATCATAGTAAAACTTCAAAGCCAATTTGGTTGTGGGTGGGATGAAAACATGAGGACGATTCGCATGTCTCCCGAAGTGTACAACACCTATGTTGAGGTATGGATGTGGGTGCCTGTTTTTGATTTGTTTTCATAGTCATTGATGAATAACATGTGGTTAAACGTTAAAAAGAATATCAATAATTGCTACTTCTATTTTCATTATTTACAAGTAATTTTTTTCGGTAAATTGTATTTCTCCAGTTAAAAAGAAGATCAATTAGATGTTTGATCTGAATGATCATTGATCAATTAGATACATTAGTTAGTCGAGAATCCATGTTTGTGATACCAACTTCTGGATAAATGCTTTGGCTTTTCTGTTTGCTGGATCCATGTTGATGGCAGTGAGCAAACTAAGACATTGTTCACAAGTGCTGCATTTGTGCATTTGAAGTGCCACACAGAAAAACTATACCTTCAGCCCTTAGTTTATATCTTTCAGGCATACTTTAGGCAATTGCTGCTAAAAGTTTCCTCTGCATTCTTGTGTATCCTAGAGGTAGGGGTGGCAAAAATTCGGGTCTGAGTCAATTCGGGTCCGGACAAATCGGACATTCGGACAAAAACTTCATACCCGGACGCTGTTCGGATTACAAATCGGACACTTTGACCAGACTCGGACCCGGACCCGAATGTCCGATGTCCGGACCCGGTTGTCCGAATGTCCGAATTTGTGATATGATTTTAGGACATTCTGACCGAAATGTTGTGTGACCGAACCCGAGCCAGATTTTTTAATGTCCGAACTCGGTTGTCCGAATTTGTTTTTATAAAATTTTCTAAAGAATTTGGACTAAAATTACATATAAACATAGTTGTCCGATATCCGAACCCGGTTGTCCGATTGTCCGAATTTGTCCGAACCCGAAATGGTTCAAAAATTCGGACAACCCAAACTCGAACGTCCAAACCCGAGCCCGATCCGGATTTAAATTCGGACATGTCCGGTTGTCCGAATTTTAAATTCGGATATAAATTTGGTGATCGTACCCGGTTTTTTCCAGATCGGACAAATTCAGGTAATCGGGTCGGACAGATTTTTGCCAGCCCTAGCTAGAGGTTTGCATTTATGGTTTTTTTTTTTTTGCTCTCCCCTTTTTTGGCTAAGGAGAACAAACGGTTGAGAATTATGACTTTGAAAGCACTGTTTGATGACTTTGTAAGCGCTGCTTGATAACAAAATTGACTGTTTATCTATTAGTTTACCCTATTAGTATCAAATAGTTGAGAATTATGGTATTGAAAAATGATTTTTCATTCTACTAAACAGCAAAAAATGATTTTATGGGAAAATGATTTTTCATTGTACCAAACAGTAGAAAATGTAGGTGGAAAATTATTTTCCTTGGAAAATTATTTTTCATGAAAAATGATTTTCCGAGAAAATAGTTTTACACCCTACCAAACACACCCTTAAAAGCAATTAAAACACTCTTCTTTGAACTTTAGATCCGTAATTGCTTGTAATTCAAATAAGTAATGGAAAGAAAGGAGAGCAAGGCCACAGATACAATGAGACAAATATTAATCAATTACTAAACTAATATTCCTAATCTTATATTTCCTTGACATAAATATAATGCAATATGAGATTTCAATTATCAAATCAACTAAATTAATATACAAATTAACATCACAATTAAATGTGCATGTAAAATTATTATAAATAGTACTCTATGTTTTTAGTGTCAAAAATCTTTTTATGCATGTTCAATAATCATCTCAACCAAAAGTTTAAGCTGATAGTTCAAGGCCCAGGAAAAGGTTTATACTCTATACACACCCCCCTCACACGAATGTCCTGTGGACTTGAAGCGTAGATGCTGCAAAGGCTCCTTTTTTCTTGTCCAATAAATCAATATGAGGGCTGCTGAGATTTGAACTTGAGACCTGTTGCTCAAAAATGCTCTGATACCATATTCAAGAACCATCTCAACCAAAAATTTAAGCTGATGGTTGAAGGCCGAGGAATAAGTTTATACTCTAACAACTCATAATGTTATTCTTCAAATTATTTCACACTTATCATTTTTCAACCCTAGCATGACTAGCTCCAATGTGAAACCAAAACTGGTATGAACGTGAAAAATGGGAGGCCAGATACAGGAAGACAGAAAAACAAGGTAGCTGATGATGGAGTCGGCCAGTTTGGGTGCATTTAATTTGTCAACGTTGAGTGAGCCGCTATGAATATCCATCTCTCTCCTTAATTGTCCTCGTTGTCTCCATGTCATTGTTTGTCCAAACGCTAGATCTCTCTTCGCAACGTATCCTTCATCAGCCACTTGTATGTCTCTCATCCCTTCCAAATTTCAATCATTTTCGGCGCACGCACGTCAAACTCT
>JACYFF010031959.1:93085584-93096410 GCA_017589665.1 Selenicereus undatus
GGCCCATTTAGTAATTCTGTTACTTTTTTAACCTATTTGTTACACTAATTCACAATACTCGAACTTGAACCTCTATTTAAGAAAAATAAAAAGTATCAGACTATTTAAACCAGACTGTCTTAACGATCATATTCGTTGAATTAAATGATAGGTTTGTCACTATTGGCATGTACACAACATGCTACATAGACAGAGGGAAGAGAAAAAGGGAGAGGGGGGGGGGGGGAATGAAAGCAAAACACATAAATATTTATAATCAAGTAAGACTCTTTCCCCAGTCTAACATATCAGATTTAATTTTGGATGTAAAGTGATGTCGACATTAGTTTTTGTTTCTTTAGTGGAATTCTTCACTAGTCAATCTTATATCGAATCATCGTGGAGGAATTTGAGATCATAAATGATACCAAGTGAGTAATCAGTTAGCAGCTAATTTTTCACTAGTCAATCTTTATATCGAATCATTGTGGAGGAATTTGAGATCATAAATGATACCAAGTGAGTAATCAGTTAGCAGCTACTTACAAAGTAGGTTAGTTTGTTGATTCGACTAGTGGAGTTTGAACGGTTTTACATGCCCGTCTGGAATTTGGGAAGAAGGACCGGTCTAACTTTCGGGATCAAAACCGAAACCTCCTGTTCCATGATATCCGTCACATATAGGCAGGGGCGGAGCCAGGATTCAATGCAATGGGGGTTGAAAATTTTTGGGAGTTATCTCAAATTGGGATTTGGGACTTAAGAATTAAGAGGAGGCTACCGGCACAAGTGGCGGGCCTGGTGGCCGGTCGGCGACTGGGTTGGGTAGACTGCAGAGAGTGAGAGAGAGAGAGTGCATGGGCAGTGGGCTGGGTAGAGAAAGAGAGTGTGTCTGAGGAAAAAAGCAAAGCAAGTAGATAGTCGAGAAGCAGAAATTAGGGAAAATGAATTGACAAACCTAAAAAAAAACATACAAAACACCGCAGAAGGAGAGTGATGAGAATTGAACCTGTGACCTCTTGAAACAAGTAAAAAGCAGTCAGCCATCCTGCAAAGCACATATTTACAAAATGTATATAAACTAATTAATATATATCTATTATTTTTATCCACAAAAATATCCCATATTTATTATTTTTTTTCTTCAAAAAGTTGGGGGGTCAATTGACCCTCCTTGCCCCAATGTAGCTCCGCCTATGCATATAGGGTCTATTCTTTTCATTAGTAAATTAGAGTTAGTAAAAGAATAAAGTTGGTTAAAGTAAGTTGAAGTGTGTTGAAGCTAATATTTTTTTATTGAAGTTGGTTGAAGTTTGGATATTTTTATATGATGGGTTGAAGTTTGTTAAAATAGTAAGAATAAAATTTTGAAGGAGGTGGGTTGAAGTGAGTTGAAGTAAGTTGAAGCTGGTTGAAGTTGGTATTTTTTTTTATTAAAGTAGATTAAAGTTGGTTGGAGTTGGTAAATTGAAAAAAACTAACGAAAAAAACAGGCCCATAATATTGAAATTTTAAAAATGTTATTAATAAATTAAAATTTTAATTTATTTGGAGGGGTAGAGAGTAATGTTTGATCTTTTGTACCCTCCTCTTCTAATTTTACACAAAATAGAAAGTTCTTTTAATAGGTATATATTTTTGCTCATAGTATCTTGCAGATTACAATGCTTCATTCTTTAGTTAGTAGTAGGAAATTGATTGAAGTTGGATTAAAATTAATTCTGTAGAAAAAAAAAATAAAAAGCAAAAAAAAAAGAGAGAAACAAAAAAAAAGGTAGGAAAAATTTCACTATTAGGGAAGAGTTGTTCTAGATAATTATTTCTAAGCTAGAACTGGTTAGGTCGGTTCTTTTTTAGGAGTCGGAACTGAAATCATTTGACTAATTTTTAGGACACTTGAAACCATGGTCACCCATAGATAAGACATATATACATTGTATCTCATTGTGACCGCCATATTTGTCTCCCAACACAAAGGCAGACTAGAAGAAAAGGGGGCTCAACATTCGTCATGTATGAGCTCACAAAGTTGCCGTTCACAACAGAAGCTAGTTAACTCTATTTCGAACAGTTCACCAATACTGCATCTGACTTATGCATAATTGTATTTCTAGCATGATTTACAATACAAACATATCCTAAAAGCAAATTAATACAGGTTGGCTCAAGTGGTTTAGCACTTATTTCCCATAAGCAAGGTCTCAGGTTCGAATATTGTGAATGGAGAAAATCTGTGATTGGAAAGGTCCGCCCGTAATTGGGCCAACAGTAGCTCGACATAGGGTATGGGCAAGTTTTGGCTTTCTTTATGCGTCTTTATTGGTGAGTTATGGCTCATCGCTTGGCTTTGTCTTCCTTGATTGTAACATTTACGTTCCGGATCCTATAAATTGAGCATTTTGGTTTAGGCATTGGGTGTGGGCAAGTTGCTAGCATTTGTGTCTGGGCGATTTTGTCGGCAATTTCGTGGTGTCTTTGGCATTGGGGAGTGCCTCTCGGCACAACCTTTTTTTGGCTTGTGAGTCGTTGCCCCTTCGATTCCACTTTTAGGTTGAGTGAGAGTTATGAGAATTTTATTTCTTTGATCTTGTTGCCAATTTATATTGATATCTTTTGACTCACCTCAAAGATCATTTTGTACTGTCATCGTTATAGTGGTGGATTTTGTATTGTCTTGCCACTCGTGGTATTCTCTCGGTTTGAGTTTCCATGTAAAATCTTATGTGCCTATTGTTATCTTCTTGATCTTGCATTAATATTCTCAAATATCCACATTTTTCACATTTCCGCATACTATGCTCGATATATTATCATAATTTCGTCTAACAGCTCTCTTTGACAAAACCTTGAGTTTAGAATATTCCAGCTAGGATACTGTGACAAGAAGAGGTTATCGCAGGGCATTCACGAAGGCCATCAATGAATCAATCACCACGTGCTTCCCTGGCAAGATGGGCTTAGTGCACATATTGGGCTTAAATGGCCCAAAATTCACGTATGTCAATCATTTGGTTGTGTTTTTAGTTGGGCCACAGTCATTACATGCAGTCTTGCCATTAAACTCGTTCACATGGCTTTATTTCACTGTAGCTTTGCCATGTGGTTGTCAATTGATTGGCCCAAAATTTAGGATCATCTACATCATTATCACCATGCCTATGTTTTTGCTTGAGACATTTTGGGCATTGCAATTTCAAGGAAAAGATCTCCACGAAGGGTATGTGGGTTGAGCCACGTCCCGGGCCTGTCAGGCCTTGTCTTCTCGGCTGCTCGTGTCTGTTTCAAAATTGATGGATTTCTTTGTGAGTTGTTATCATAGGTGATATTTGGATCGTCTTTTGGTCTTCTCCTCATTTATTATGAGGGTTTCAGTTTACACTTTGGTGATGTTTGGTAAATAATTTTTTAGAAAGACCCTATTAGCTGTTAGCTATTTGTATTAACTGTTAGCTGTTAGCTGTTTAAGCTAGTTGTTTGAATTAGCTGTTTGTTGAAAAACTGTTTGGTAAAATTAGCTGTTTCTGAGAAAGTTGTGAGACAAAAAGCTAAGGCCCTGTTTGGTAAAGAGTTTTTTGAAGAGCTTTTTGGCCAAAAAGAGCTTTTTTGACCAAAATTAGCTTTTTGACCAAGTAAAAAAACTAATTTAGATGTTTGGTGAAATAACTTTTTAAAAGAGCTTTTTTGGTCCAAAAAGCTAATTCCATTAGCTTTTTGGAAGAGCTTTTTGAAGAATTAGCTTTTTGTCTCACAACTTTGTCAGAAACAGCTAATTTTACCAAACAGTTTTTCAACAAACAGCTAATTCAAACAGCTAATACAAACAGCTAACTCAAACAGCTAACAGCTAACAGCTAACAGCTAATACAAACAGCTAACAGCTAACAGCTAACAGTTGTTTGCCAAACAGGGCCTAATTCTTCAAAAAGCTCTTCCAAAAAGCTCATGGAATTAGCTTTTTCAAATTAGCTTTTTTGACCAAAAAAGTTCTTTTAAAAAGCTTTTTCACCAAACACCCAAATTAGCTTTTTTACTTGGTCAAAAAGCTAATTTTGGTCAAAAAAGCTCTTTTTGGCCAAAAAGCTCTTCAAAAAACTCTTTGCCAAACAAGGCCAAAGTTTTTTAATCGTAAGGAACTTTTTTGACCAAAATTAACTGTTTAATTTACTCAAAAAACTAATTTAGGTGTATAGTTGAATAGTTTTTTAAAATAGCTTTTTGGGTCCAAAAGCTAATTTCAAAAGGCTAATTTGATTAACTTTTTGTAAGAGCTTTTTAGGGAATTAACTTTTTGTCACATAACTTTGTTAGAAACAGCTAATTTTAACAAATAATTTTTCTACAAACAGTTAATTCAAACAACTAATACAAACAGCTAATGACTAACAGCTAATATAAATAGCTAACAACTAATAGTTGTTTGTCAAACAGGGCCACTATATGAGTTGGGCATTTTCAATGGTACTTGGTGTGGTTTTTGTCCAACCGTGTGGAATTTGAGGTGTTCAGAGGTGCCTGCTAGCACGTTTCTTTGTGGCCAATTTTAAAATAAACATCTCTATCAAAAAAAAAATTAAAATGTGAAATTTTGATAATTAATTAATTTTTCACTTAGTATTTTCAATATCGTTGATTCATAATAAATTCTAAGAAATTAGTAATATAAAAATGGACATATAATCTATATGTACTTGTTTTATATAGAAGAATGAATTTATGACTTTCATTTTAGTCATGTAATCCATGCACATGTATTAACTAAAAAATATGTTAAATAATTTATGAAATTATAATATATAGTAAAAATGCTTAATGGTCAAAATTTTGTATTATCATTACACTCACTTTTATTTTTTTAATTAAATATTATTTCTTTATTTATCTAAATTTTACTCTTTATTGGGATAATTCTAAAATAAATAAGCACAAGAATTTTGTTCGAGTTACTTGATTTTCCTAGTTGTCAATAGTCGATGATATTTAAAATAGTAATTGCGTTGTTTTACAATACATGCTTTGCATGGTCAAATTGAGTTGATTAACATTGAAGTGAGTATACTATTTTGCAGACAAATTTTAAATGGTACATTAAATTATTAATAATTTATTGTTTTATTGTTTGTTGACTAATATTTATAATCAGTGAAATAATTGTATAAAATATTAATACTTTTACTATTTTATTTCATATTATATATATTGTATTATATTATATTATGTTATATATATATATATATATGTGTGTGTGTGTGTGTGTGTGTGTGTGTGTGTGTATATATATGTGTGTGTATGTATGTGTGTGTGTGTGTGTGTACAGTAAACCTATTTTTACTTTTGAAACTCTTTAAGTAAAAGATTATATTAATACAACAACAACACTCCCAGTGTGGGTCCCGCTTTCACGGGGTCTGAGGAGATCCAGTTGTAGGCAACCTTACCTCTACCGGTATTCCTACCCATAGAGAGGTTGATATAAAAGATTATATTAATCTATAGTTATTACTATTTACAAACTAAATTTAATTATAAAATTATTTTTAACTTGTCAAAATACATGAGTAAAGGTGTACATGAAACTTTTATTATAACAATTATACATTTATTATTTTATATCATTTTATATTAAGTCATCTTTTGCCTCTAAAGCTATTTATTGTAAACTAAATCTAATTATAAAACTATTTTGAATTTTAAATTTTAGAAATAAAAGAGCACATTAAATTTTTTGTTATTATGACATTTAGGATTAAAAAAAAATTGCAAACTAAAAAGAAAGTAGCAAATAATAATGTGACACTTGTCAAGCTATCATCAACCCATTCATACCATTCACTTTTTGTAGCGGCCCGAACCTAATATTTATGTAAATTAGTTTTAATCATGTTAATCTTCAACTAAGCCAGTTGGACGCCGCATTTCAATTCAGTATTTCATCTACATGTATATATGTATACATATTTATGCGTTGCAGGTTGAAGTGATGATGTGGCCTCAAACCAAACAATATTAAACTCATTAATAATAATAATAATAATAATAATAATGATGATGATGACGACGACGACGACGATAATAGGAACAAGAATGATAAGTCACCAAAACAACAACAAAAAAAAAGGGGATGAGATAATTATGGAACAATCTAGATTAGTGCTAAGTGTCATAAAATAAAAGGAAAAAAAAATATATAAAAAGATAAATAAAAAGCCTCCTAATTAACTAAAGCCTAACTCGAAAATAAACCAAACCTTCCCCCCCTTTTTGCTTCGTCCCAGGTCCCAGCACCGAGAGCCCCCCCCCCCCCTCCCCCGGTTGCTCTGCTTCTGCTTCCCTCTGCCCTGTTCCGCACCTCACCTCCCCAGCCCCTGTTCTCGCTCGTTTCGCCGGCCGCCGGTAGAGCCGCCGCCCACCATGCCTCCCTCTGCCGCCGACCGACCGAGACCCGCCGCCCATCTCGCCCGTTTCTCTCTCCTCGCGCGTGTATTAAGTGGTTGAGAGGTGAAAACCCTAACCCTCTTCCATTCAATTTTGATGTTTATGCTGAGATTTCTTAAATTAAATGATGCATTTGGTCTTGAGGGATACAGATTGGAGTTCCTTGGATGTTGAATGTGAATTTTAGTGATGAACAAAATTTTGAATGAGCAGGGGATTGAGAGGAACGGTTTGGTGCGCGAATTATGGGATTGATTGTGTTAATTTGATGATGCTTATAATTATTGTCATGAATGAGTAAGGGAAATTGTGGGCATGTATGTATATAAACACATGAGATATGTATGTTATATGTGAATCATGGGTTGGTGATTTTAGCATTTGGATATGTCTGTTATATGTCTGTTATATGTGAATTTTATTGATGAACAAAAGTGTGTTGGATAAGTGAGAAGTGATTATGAGATTGCGGGATTAGGGTTCGGGCTTGAAGTACGCTTAAGTTAATCTTATTGAATTAGAAATATACAAAAGCACATAAGGTTAGCACGTGCGTTAAATCATGATTATAAGTTGGCTAATTAGTGATTGGGGCATGCGTGGTGATTGTGGATTAAATGTTGGATGAAGTTGAATGTTTAGCGTCTAAACAAGTCTCGATGATAATTGGGTGGAAGTAAAGAGAAGTAGACATGTACTATGTAAATTATGGCAACGTTTGTCTCCCGAGTATAAAGAACGGAAAAAAAAGATTAGTGTTGTGTTTAGCACTCGACTTAAAAATGAGTCCAAATTCAATGAGTCCAAATTCATAAAATCCAAGCCGCTTTAAAACAATCTCAAACCATGCTACTAATTTAAGAAAAGCCACAAAAACAATAAGAAAAATGACAACACTAATAATCATAAGAGTCGTAATGATACTACCCAGTTATAAATCTAATGCAGTAATTCCACAGTGTTATAGCTGATTATCCATGCCAATTTACGTGATCAAAAGTGCTATAATAATATTAACGGACTCAAAAAAAAAAACTAATAATGATTTGATCACGACAATATTACTAATAATGATAACGATTATACCAATGGTAATAATTTATAATGGCGCTAACAATGATACTACCTACATCAACAATAATAATGATTGATGGCGTCGTTAGTGACTAACCCAAACTAAACCATACTCTTGCATTACCAGTACACCCAGTCAAAAGTCCTGGCCCCTCAGTTGTGAAAAAGAAAAGAGCATAATAGAAACCAAATAAAATGAAATCCAATGGCATTAGGAACAATGGTTAAAAATCAAAAGGACTACATTTCATAAGAAACCATGAAATTTAATAAAGCTCCCCTAACCTTTCACTAACCAAAGGAAAGTTACGTGTTTGGGACAGAAGAATGCCACATCAGTCGCTTCAACCTGCCAACAAACGATTTTCAGTAAAGGAGAGAGAAATTTTCAAAAACCAGGTACGTACATTGCCTGCGCTCTTCGAAAACTCACATGTTTTTCAAATTATGCAAAAATCAATATGATAATTATATAGTGAATCATTTTATGCAATGTTTTGTCACGTAATCAAGTGGCCCCATCAATTATCAATCATCAGGGCTTATGCCCTTCAATTTACCCGCGCGGCTGCAGCTCAGGCTCTACGATCGGCCTGGGAGGTGTGCACCTATCTCAAGATTGCAGCAGACGTCAACAAGGGGTCCACTTTCAGATAATAATCAGCAAATCAGTTTTACTTATACATTCTCTCTCTCTCCTGTTTGCAAATCAATAAGTTTTGAAATGCGGGCGTCCAACCATTTACATACAAAACATATTTAACAGCATAGGAATGTGCGTGCTGAGCTTCGGCTCATTATTCGAATGTTTTCATGTTTTCTGTTTTAGGTAAAGGATCAGCGCGGAGCCCTCTTTCTGATAAGCCAGAGGAAAGCGAGAAATAAGCGAATACCTCAGTTTACTACATGTTAGCTAGCTGGTACTCATAGTGATTTATAGGCTAGCTTCCCCAAAACCCCGCTGATTGTACATTATTTTGAAGATTGTGTTAACTGGTAACTGTTAGTCATCCGCTGAGTTAACAAGTGTAATTATAGGTCCTAAGGGATGCTAGTGGTTGAAAGTATATTTAATTATGACATCTGTTCTAATGCATGTGGTTTTTAGTTAGCCTTGTTCCGTCAAGGAACGACGGTAGCGTCCCCAGTCACAGGACTTCCACTGCAAATCACAAATCAGCAAAGGATTAAGTTAGAATAATCAAATATTAGCAACTTGGGGCGTTACACTTTTATATTATACTAGGATGAATCTTGTGCTTAGCACGAATTTTTATTAATGTTTATTTAATAATGATGAAATAAAAAGACTTTATCATTACTGACATCTACAATATACTATATACGACAACTATTGGAAAAAATAAAATTTTAAAATAAATACCAATGAAATTATGATAATTAATTAATTTTAAATATTAAATTTTCACATAATATTTTTAATATTGTTGGTTTATGATTTAAATACCATATTCTGCATAAATTCTAAGAAAATACATAAATATGAACCTATAATCTGTATGTAGTTTTTTTAAAATAGAAAAATGAACTTGTGACTTTCATTTTGGTCATATGACTCATGTACATGTATTATCTAAAAAATATGCATAAATGATTTATGAAATTATAATATAAAACTTGCTAATCAAAATTTTCTTTTATCATTACGCTCGCTTTTATTTTTTAATAAATATTTTTTTTTCATGTCTCTAAATTTTTCTCTTTATTGGGGTAATTATAAAATAATTATGCACAAGCATTTCGCTCTCGAGAGTTATTTGAATGTTCAAGCTATTAATAGGTGATGATATTTTTAAATAGTAATTTCATTATCTTACAATACACATTTTACGTAGTCAAATTGAAGTGATTAACGACCATTAAAGTGAGTGTACTGATTTGCAAACAATTTCTAAAGGATACATTAAATTATTATTAATTTTTTATTTTATTATTTGCCGACAAATGTTTATATTGTTGAAATAATTGCATAAAAGATTAATACGTTTATTATTTTATTTCATTATATATACATGTAAACCCATTTTTGACTTCTGAAACTCTATAAATAAAGGATTATATTGATGTAATGTTATTACTCTTTATAAACTAAATTTAATCATAAACTCATTTTTGACTTGTCAACATACACCAGTAAAAGAGTATATTAAACCTTTATTATAACAATGATGCTTTGATTGTTTTATATCATTTTATAGTAAAGTCATTTTTGACCTCTCAAAGTTATTGTAAACTAAATCTAATTGTAAAACTATTTTTGAGTTCTAAATTTTAGGAGTAAAACAACACATTAAATTCTTATTCATTATGACATTTGGGACTAAAGAAAAAAATACAAGCAAAAAAAAAGGATAGTTAATAATAATGTGACCCCTGTCAATCTACCATCAATCCATTTGTGTCATTCCCTTTCCTATTATACTAGGGTTATACCTTACGTTGTAAAGGTGTGAGCTAAATAATTTTTTAATATATTATTAAGAGAATAGATTTATTTTATAAAAAAAGGCAAACAATAAATTGATTTATTATATTATTTTGTTGATGCAAAAATAAAGCGAGTCATTTTTAATTTTTTCTCTACTAATAACATAAATTTTTATTCTTAGTTAATGTCTAACTTACTATTTTTGTTGTATTTGCATCATTAAATCGTATATATTTTATGATTAATTTTTATTATTAAATAATAGGAAGGTACGTGAGAAGTTACCTTATCAAATAAAATTAATATTGTATTAAATTTACATCTATCTTACATAACCTTTTCTTTTAATTTTAAGTCTCATATAGCATCCTATGTTGCATTAAAGCATCCCACATGGTTATTCTCTCCAACGTGGCATCTTATATGGCAAGCTTACGTGTCACTTATACATGAATTTAATCTAACTTTTAATATGTATATGATATATGATACATGATGATTATTTACATGATATATGAGTAGAGCTAGTGCCCTTGTGATGCAAGGGTTGGATTAAACAATACGCCAATGTCCAAAATTATAACTAATTCATCAATAATATTATTTTCATCGTTTAGATTTATTTTATTAGCTAAATTATCTTTGTATCTATTGAAATTTTTAGGTTTACATATTGATTATTTTTAAATATGAAAGTAAATGTTTATTAATGACATTTCTAAGCAATCGATCAATACAAAGATTAAAGGTCTCGTGGAGTAAATAAAAAAAAATAAAAACAGAATTTTATGCATGCTAAAATAAACAAAATGAATTTAAATAATAATTAATAACATAACCAATAAAGTCATGATACTTGAAAAAAATATGTAACATCACTCAATTTTATATA
>JACYFF010031959.1:93096510-93181262 GCA_017589665.1 Selenicereus undatus
CGACGAGCCCAATCCCGACGAGCCCAATCCCGTCGGAGTTTCCGTCGGAAATCACTTTTCCCGTCGGAAAAACAAACTTTTTCCGTCGGTATTTCCGTCGCAGATTAGATGTATTTTTGTAGTATATATATATATATATATATATATATATGATATATGTGTTTTGTGATAGTCAATCTACAAATCTTTTGTAACTCTCTTTGACACCCTTTTAGAAAAAAGAAAAATTAGACATACAATTAAATATTCAATTAATATTTTATTTTTTGGATGCGTAATCAACATACTAATGGCCTCATCTGATTAGATCCTTATATATGGCAGAGCTAGTCATGTGGGACTTTTTTTTTCCCATATTGAATCTTTCATTTCATTGGAGTCGAGCTACTACTAGCACAATAAGGGATAGATCTCTCCCATCATAGATTTTCTTCCTTCACAAGACTCGAATACAAAATCTTGCTTAAGGTAACAAGTGTTAAACCATTTGAACCAACCTATGTTGATAGTCTAATGAGACTAATTGCTAGAATGAGGCTAAAGAATTGGACCAAACATGTCCATTTTAATTCAAATGCAAATTCCTAACTACATTATGCTACCTCCCTAAATTTCAAACTTTGAGCCTTGAATTGAATTTTTTTTTTCTCGGTTGGTAGCTCTACTTAACGATAATTATGCAGTTGAAATTGATATGTTCCTGTGTTTTTTGTCAAAGAAGAAATGTCAAACCTTAGGGCAGCCGCTTTGAAAAAACCACGTTAATTGAGCCCATAAGAGTGGTGTACGTTCACAAAATCACCACCACAAATATAAATGTCAACAAATTGACTGGCAAAAACGCTGTCGTTTCTCTTCATTTGGACACACAGATTGTTAACACACAGGATCCAGCTAAAAGTGGGCCTTCTCACGTTGAATTTTCCCAGCCTGCATTGAGATTTCCACGTAAAAAAACTCCATCCTTGCAATTCCTTACACGTTAGCTTCTCTCCAGGCATATAAATCGTTTAGAATTTAGCCACAAAGAAATCACCACACCAAGAGAAAGACAGACAGAGAGAGAGAGAGAGAGAGAGAGAGAGAGAGAATGGCTTTGTTGTTGAATATCTTTAGCTGTTTCTCTGAGCCAGCAAGCTCCAACAAGTATGTGTGCAATGGTGATGTTTGCATCCTAAGTGAGAGGACAAAGTCTGCTAAAAAGGATCGGCTAAGCCTTCTTTGGTCATTTGGTCGCCGTTCGGAGAAAGTCTAGTCATGTCAGAGTATAAACATATTCCTAGTTGATGGTTCAGAAATAGGTTTACACTCCAACACGCTCCTCATACGAATGCCTGTTGAGTTTGAAGCGCAGATGCTGCAAAGACTCCCCTTTCCTTGAGCAATAAATCAGGATTGGGGCTGTTAATTATTCGAAACGAGACCTCTTGCTTGCTCAACCTGACTCCAGTACCATGCTCAAGAACCATGTCAACAACCTTAAGTCGATAATTAAAGGCACAGGAATAAATTTATACTCTACTAAGTCATTTACGGAATAGTGATTACTGATCTGGGTCTGGCCCAGTGAGTCCTTTTGATGTAAGTTGTCACATGCCCATGTTGTTTTCTCTATAATCAGTGTACCATTAGGCGTTTGTTTCAATTCAATTTGCTCTAATAATTAGGGCGTTGCAATGTTGTAATAAGATCTAGGGTTTGTAGGTCCAGCCCTTTTCCTTCTGGGCCCGGGTCAGTCAGAAAAATTGGGCAGCCTTGGTTGAATGGATGGGGATAATAGGCCCAAACTTCTAATAGCCGAATTCCTTTCCTCATAAGAGAGGTACGGAAAATTATACAGTAGTCCCGAACCCATATTAGCAATGTGGACTGAGTGCATCGACAACTTATTATGTACACCCGGGAGCACATTCTCCCATATCTATGTTATATATATTTTTTTAGAGTGTATTAGTTATATATTTTATATTTTAATATATAATTGCTTATACGTCATATGGGTGTACATACACTCAGGTGTATGATATAGACTTTGCAGTGCATCAACCGGTTCAAATGAGCATTTATATCACTTACAAATGAGAATTTATATAGATTACAAATGAGCATTTCCGTAATTTTATGTATCTTGTAATATTTACAATTGGATATTGTTAAATGACGATTTTTGATATGGGCCCTAATTTGGATGAAGCAACGCGTTTTATATGATGTTTAGTATTTTGAGCATTTATATGAAATTCAAATGAGCATTTTTGCATTTTTATGTATGTTATAGTACTTTACCTAAAAGGATGTTAGAAGACATTATTGATAAGGACGGAGGCTTGATATTACAGAAAAAAGGATTTCTTATATAATTTTTTATTTGCTCCTATGGAGCATTATTTGATGGTTCATTTACATTTCTTGGATATCTTAATATTATTGTTCATCTATTTTACATTTTGTTACTTTTAAGGGAAAATAATAACTCGAATTTAACGCAAAATATAATTGGATTCAAACAATTTTTAACCTAAAGTTTTATTGAAATAAATTGTCAAAATAAACAAAGCGAAATTAACTTTTTCATAAGGTAAGTTGGTTATTTTAGCAATGTGAATATAAAAAAATTAAAACTCAAAATCAAACTTGAAAGAAGAATTGGGTAGGCCATCAATAAAACATATATTCCTTTGATTTTGGAATCAACCTCTCTACGAACAGGATTGCCGGTAGAGGTAAGGTTGCCTACATCTGTATATTTCCAGACCCCGCAAAAGTGGGACCCACATTGAAATTTGTTGTTGTTGTTGTTATTTTGGAAAGAAAGAAAAAAAAAGGATAGTATCCCTTTGTTTTTGTTGTTCTAGTAATGTACCAATTATCAATTAATGATAAAAACCTTTGAGAAATGGACTAGTTTTGTTCAACCTTGGGCCTGTTCTTTCGTGAGTAAATTGGGTGGGTAAAAGGATAAAGTAGGTTGACGTGGGTTGAGGTGGATTGAAGTTGATATTTTCTTTTTAGGTAGGTTAAAGTAGGTTGAAGTGGATTGATATATGTTGATGTCGGTTGAAATTAGTATATTTTTTACGTGATGGGTTGAAATGGGTTAAAATAATGAGAATATAATTAATGTGTGATAATTTATGAAGTTATCAAAATTTTGTGAAATTTTTTTTTATTCTTTTTTATTTTTTATGTTTTATATATTTTTTTTATTTTTTTACCTTTTATTTTTTTTATGTTTTGATTTTTGATTTCTTATTTATTTTTTTTATTTAGTATTTTTTATTTTTTTATTTTTTTATTTTTCTTGTTTTTATTTTTTATTTTTATTTTTTTAGTTTTTATTTTTTATTTTTTATTTTTTTATTTTTTAATGATTTATTTTTTTATTTTTTGTTTTTTATTTTTTAATTCTTATTTCTTATTTTTTAGTTTTTTATTTCGTTTTTTTTTTGGAATTTTCTATAGCTGTTGTTCGGAATAAAACTAAAAAGATAAAAAATTAAAAAATAAATAAAAAAATAAAAAAATAAAAAATGAAAAATGAAAAATAAAAAATTTAAAATTTAATATTAGAAAAATAAAAAAAATTAAATACAAAAAATAAAAAATAAAATTCATAAATAAAAAATTCATAAATAAAAATTAAATACAAAAATTAAAAATAAAATAAAAAATAAAAAAATTAAATGCAAAAAATTAAATATTAAAAATTAAAAAATTATGAATTTAAAATACAAAAACAAAATAATTCCAAAGTACGATAATTTACAAAAAAGTAGTATAGTGAACTTTTTGGTGTAAGAAAGATTAAATCTCACATGATACTTTACAAATTATTAAAATTATGAAGGGGGTGGGTGGGTTGAAGTTGGTTGAAGTGACTTGAAGTAGGTTGAAGTAGGTTAAAGTGGGTTGAAGTTAGTATTTTTTTTCAAGTGGATAGAAGTAGGTTGAAATGGATTGAAGTTAGTTGAAGTGGGTTGAAATTGATAAATTGCAATTGACCCACGAAAAGAACAGACCCTTTGTATTGTAAAGATTGTGATTACACTTATTCACTTCACGGACAATAAATCATATGAATAGTATATTTTTAAGATTTGTCTTGTTCTTATATATTTATTTCAATTTAAACAATTAATTTTTTATTTCACGCCATTTCATGTTCATTTTGTTGAAATTATATGACGGATTGCTTCTTTGCCTGCTTCGTCTTCTTTCATTGTGGCATACGCAAATGTATGGTAATCACCTATTTTATCTCACAAGGATTATAAGTATTGTGTTTTATTTATTGATGACTTTTCTCCCTTTACTTGGATTTGTACCATAAAATAAAAATCGAAAGTCTGTACTCATTTTTTCAATTTCAAAAATTTCGTTGAAAATATTTTTAGTTGCAAAATTAAAATGTTTCAAAGTAATGGAGGTAAACAATTTGATAATTCTCTTATGCATAACTTCTTTCTTAAACACAATATTTATTTTAGAAAATCATGTTCTAATACACAACAACGAAATGGAGTGACCGAACATAACAAAATGGAGTAGTTGAACGTGAGCATAGGCATATTGTTAAAATGACTCGTTCATTCCTTATTGATGCCTCACTTCCTGCCTCTTTTGATTAGATGCAGTTTATGCTTCTGTTTTCACCTTTACTTGTCTTCCTACTCCAGTGTTGGATAATAAGTCTCCCAATGAAATTTTATTTGCAAGAGCTCCTGAGTAGGGTTTTCTTCAACCATTTGGTTGCTTATGTTTTCACCTTTACTTGACTCTAGGTTTGCCTGTGAGCCTCTGCGGGACCATCCTTTTCCGCTCTTGTGTCTCAAGCTAGCCCAAGCCTCCCTTTAAGGCATAGTCTCCTCCTGCTCCCTTTCAGTCACCCATTCCTCAATCCACTCTCCCAAGTCCAGCCTACCAACCTATATGGCCTGGGCGTCTTACCAATATCCATGCCATGCAAATGATGTCCAAATCTGGGATTTCCAAACCTCGCCGTCTCCTTTCTCTGTCTGCCTCTCTTGCTGAGGATGAGCCTACTTGTTTTACTCATGCTTGCAAACACCCTCATTAGACATCATGGTTGTGGAATATGTTGCTTAACTAGCTAACGATACTTGGGATTTAGATCCACTTTATTGATGACAAAATTTCATCAAAAGTAAATGGGTTTATAAAGTGAAATATCGATCTGACCTCACTGTGAAGAGACACAAAAGCTAGGTTGGTCGCCTAGAGATTCCATTAGCAAGTAAGTGTTGACTATCATGAGACATTCGGTCTTGCTGTCAAACCTATTACTATAAGCCTTGTCGTTTCCTTGGTCATCTCTTCAAAATAGTCTCTTCGCCAGTTTGATATCAAAAATGTCTTCTTCATGGACATTTAACTACAGAGGTTTATGTGAAATAGCCTCCGGGATTTGTCCAGCTTGATCTTCCTTCTATATTTGCAAGCTTTAGAAGGCTATTTATAGTTTGAAACAAGCTCCTAAAGCTTGATTTCAGCGCTTCAGCAGTTTTCTTCTATCTCGTGGGTTTGCCCGTAGCACTATTGGTCCTTTCATGTTTGTTTTCCGTGTTAGTTCCCATACGTTGATTATTCTTTCATCAACCTTGCTGCAATACCAATTCAAGCACCAACTTAACCAAAAACTTAATACATATTCTTTTCAACTTATGATAAGTACTTATTGATGCTTATTGTCAAAACAAGCTAAATCATGCTGCAACATGTTGAGTCATGCTGTAACATGTTGAATCATGCTGAAACATCTTAAAAGATATTGATTTGTGCTGAATTGGTTTATATTTAAACGTAATTAAGGCAAAAATATATTTATATATTTACTTAAATGTGTATACACTCAACATGAGCTATTGGAAATGCAAATTTATCTATGAATGACTTTTTTATTAATAGGTATAATATACAATTAGTTCGCAAATCTGTCTACTGTTTGAAGTTGTCACTATTAATACGAAACTAGTTGCAATACGATGCTTCACATGGCTAGTGTAATTTTTTTGAATTTATTAATTAATATCTAATTGATTCTCATAATAACTCAAATATTGATGCAATTTAAGAGTATTTGTACATCTATTTGTTAGATGTATTTTAAGAGTGTCTTGTTTGCATACACACAAAAAAAAAAAAAACTTACATTCCTCATCCATTGAAATATGAAAAATAGAAATATCATAAAATGTTTATCTTTGCTAATGTGTAATAATACAATCATATGATTCATGCACGCGATAACTAGAGTTACTTATACTTGTTTGATAAACGCATGAGAAAAATTAGCAAAGTCTTATTCATTGCATTGATAGTAAGATCCATGAATTTTCAAATACCTATGAATCATATAAAATTAGTTCATAGAGTATTTACTTTGTTGGCACCAAGAGCTATATACCTAAAATTACACAAAACGTTAAAAAAAAAATAAAAAAGAACTCGGATGACAAATGTCCCAAAACAACTAATGTATTCCCAGTTCATATACTATGTTAGATTGGTAGGAGTATATTGTGTGTAATACTAGGTTTTTTTTTTGTTTTCTCTTGAAGTATTTTTTGCATGTTAGTAATACCCTCTGCTCAATAGAGTTATTGGTATATCAATGTCGATTTTTTAAAGATATGGTACCTATCTCCTACATTTTTTTGTTAAATTCTTTTATGCTGTTTTAAGTTTTTTTTTTATATTACCGTGTGTCTATCCACATTATAGTTAAATTATAATTGTAAATTTATGTGGGTCTCTTGGGATCGGCATCTCTAATAGTAGAGATGCCCAAAGAGGTACCACGAAAGTAGCATTTTCACTGGAAGTCGTTGTTATTGTTATTGTTGTTGTTGTTGTTGCTGTATGTGTTATGTTAGATTTCCTGGAATGTTAGATATAGTGGATTGCAACATTAGTTTCATTTTGAAAATAATTATAAGTAGAACCATTGAGAATATACATTAATATAAATTGAAGTTGAAAGATGTTAGAGGAAGAGGAAGGCAGTAGGGTGAAAAATAAAGATGGGGTTAGTTACATTAATATAAGTTGGAATTGGAAGTTGTTAGTAAAATAGTTAATTTTTACTACAAATATTTTTCAAAGTATTAGTTTGTCAATTTATTAGGTTCCTAAATAATTATTTGGTTTTAGAAAATTAATGACAAAATTTATATAGTTAATAAATTATTTCTTCAAAATCTTTTGAATTTTACAACTACAATAATAAACCTATTTATATTATTAGTAAAAGAAGTGCTATTATTGATAAACAATTAGATGACTTGGGTTTAATCACAATCTAATCCATAAGCACCTTTTACAAGTGAATCAATCACATATAACCCCCTCGACCTTTTGCGAAATGATTTTTTCACCCCTCATCTATTGATAATAATTTTTACCCCCCTTCACCTTTTTCTTTTTGATAAAAACTATTAGAAATTGCAGGAGAGGTCCCTGAATTGGGTAAACTTATGCAAATAAGTTCTTTTTTAGGAAATTTGCTAGATTAGGCTTCTTATAACGACTTTACTGGTACTAATTATCACAATCTACTACTTATATCTTATATATTATACTTTCTGTGGTTATAGGCCCACCATGCTTAGCAAAATAATTAAAACATAATTAGTGCGTGAGTTTTAACCATTACCTGAACTTAGTCAGCGCAGGACTCCGGCGTTCCTCTAACTTCCGGTTTATGGATATTACTAATCTCAACCACACCTTCCTTAGATCAGGCACAACACAGATCCATTTGGTTTTCCACCTCAGACTGTAGTCACTAATCAAATTTTTTAATCTTTTGTTAATGATAGTGGGACTTTAATCAAGAAACTATAATATTTAAGACATAAGATTCAATTGGATAACGTTCCCTACTCGGAAACTTCTTTTATTAAAAACTTAAAAGTGAAAATATTACAATGAAAAGCTTTGAAGACAGACTTAAGTTAGGATCATTAGAGATGCTTGCTCATAGAGAAATGGAGAATCCCAACTTCTCTTGTGCTCAAGAATGCTCAAATGACCGTGTCCCTTCTCAGCATTCGACCTCTCTATTTACAGAGGGGGTAGGGATAAATAGGATGCCCTAATGGCTACAGTACATAAAAAATTTTCACATGGCTACAGTACCTACTGATTCTACAGTACCACCTTATTTTACAGACCAAACACTTGTCAAAATAGTACACTAATAGGACAGCTACTTTTCAGAACTTTTAATGATGACAAAACTGGTCATCATTAATGAGATTCTGCATGCCTAGGAATGTTCATCGGTCCAGGACCGGACTAGACCGGACCGGCTGGACCGAAGATCGAAATTTTGGTGGACCTTGGACAAGGGATTGGACCGGTCTGGAGTCGGTCCTGGACCGGACCGGACCGACTTCAGACCGGTCCTCAGGCTGCAGCACTGCGCCACAAGGCCTAGCAAACAAACAATTGTCAAAAGTGGACCCAGCAAACATGTGGAGATGAAGACATTGCAAAAAGGATAACTCCAAAAACCCCCATTACTTTATAGTTGTCAACCACAAACAAACAATTTCTGGTTAACATTTCTGTGCCCTCTTTGCATACCAATGCCATTTTTTCCACAATCAACAACTAAAAAAATTTCAGTTGATTTCTTCTTTCATTTTCAAAATCATTTAAAATAAAATACCCAGAAAATTGATTTCATTTAAATGCAACTAATTCCCCACTCCACTCTTCTCTTACATACGCGTTTATTCATAGCAACTTTCATTTCTTCCCTCTTTTCTTCTCTTTCCATTCTCTCTCTTCCGTAACCCCCTCCCCTCATTTCCCTTCAGAGGACCACCCCTCCACTTGCAGATCGAAGAAGATTTAGATTTGATTTTCCCAGAAGTTAAGTCTGGAAACAAATCAGCCGGAAGAAGAAGGAGAAGGAGAAGGAGGAGGAGAACTAGAAGCACTGAAGTATGAAGTAGACTGTCCTCCTCGAAGCCTCGAAAAGTTTTGGTCGCTTGGAGATTTAGCCAAGCCAATTCCCAATTAGCAGGAAAATTTTTAAAAAAAAAACTCAGTCAGTCCGGTCCGGTCCACGAGCCGGTCAACCCGATCCAGGACTAGACCGGACCGAAGACCGGAAACGGGAAAGGAAAGGACCGACAACTGCACCGAAATGCCTCGGTCCGGTCCAGTCCGGTTCTGGACCATTTAATTAACAGCCCTATGCATGCCTTCATCTCCAATTATATCTTTCAGACCATCATTATCTGGATAATCATCAAAATCTTCATCAATTTGTTTAAGATACTCTAGATCCCATTCTTCAAACAATTCAAGGAAATATTTTTTTTCATTTTCTGATAAGAACTTTCCTACTCCAACATCAAAGAGATAATCAAATATATCTTCTGATACTATGTCTTCCTCCTTCATGTAGTCTTTAAATTCGTTATCATAAATGAAAGTAGTGTTTTCACAATGCATTAATATTTTTCCTCGTTCGATTAATGCCCAACATTGATGATAAATGTTGAAAAATCCAACGACTCTTGATAAAGCAGGATCAGTAACTAGATGTACCGGATTTTCATGAACCCAACTTTATCGTTGATCATTGAAATCGTCGCAATCAACGATTTGGACAAGATAATATACTGGTTTGCCTTTTTCATTTTCATATTCAATTAGGGTGCTATAAACCTCTAAAGTTAGGTATCTGCGAACTGGAATTTTTGTTGGACCTTCAGGAGATGTAAGAATCCAATAAATCTTTTTGAACATGCATTGCTGGAATTTAGTTAAACTTGAGAAAAATGAAAATTTTGGATCTGCGATTTCTATGAAGTAAAGCACCATCCTGTATTTCCAGGCTTTAAAAACAGGATCATTTGGATATAATGAATTTGTTGGGAAACAAATACCACCAACTCCAGATTTATCGGGAAAAAAGATCGTTGTACTCCAAGACTCCGAAATATCATACGAATAATGATGATAAAAGTCGATACAAGTTGCATACCACTCATTGAACCATTTTTCTTGAACATGAGAACTTATTTTTTTTTTTTGGATTTCATAAGGACATTGTAGGTAATTAACTTATAACTCTAAAAGGAAAAATATTTGGGATATTAGGTAGGCAGTAGATAGTAGACCAAAATGTGATCTACTTTTTGTATGGAATTCTAGGTTATCGATAAGGACTTTACTAGAAGGCGTAACTCGTTCTAGTAGAAGCGACATTTCACTAAGGATTTCCTCCTTTTCTGGCAAGAGGTCGGCTTTGATGATCACCATTGGCGAGTTCTCGAATTAAACTATCTGCCAGAGAGTTCTTTGATCCCTGTATATGTTCAATAGATAAGGAAATCTGGTTAAGCCATAATTGTCAATGCATGAGTCTCTCTTGCCCTTGCATATTTGATAAATTCTTTTTCAAAAAACCAAGTATTCCTTTGCAATTTGTTCAAATAAGAAAATATTTTTGGGCTAAAAAGATTAAGAACTTTTCAATTCCCCTTATCACTGCAAGGATTTCCTTTTCCATTGTGGGATAGTTGCATTCTACTTTATTAAAACTTCCACTGCAATATTCGCAAAGTTTTTCTTCTTCTTTGATTTTGAGTACTGCACTCTAGTGTTCATTGCTGGCATCTGTCTCAAGAATTAAATCATCTCCTTCATTAGGTAAATTAAAAACAGGAAGATTTATACACACCTTTTTGAAATTCCGGACAATCTTTGAATCCTTGGTATTCCATGTTCACATCACATCTTTCTTGAGTTTTTGTTGTAATGGATTTCTTAGTTTAGCTAAATCTTTAATGAAGTCAGAAGCATAGGTAAGGCATCCAAGAAACCTTTCTAGTTGCTTCCTATCTTCAATTTTTTCGGGAAAATTTTTTATTTTTTCCAAAATATGTTTCTGCAGAATAATTTGTCCAGCCTTTATCGCTAGACCCAAAAACTCAATTTCTTGCTCAGCATAAATGCATTTGTTTTTTCCGAGTATAATACCATGACCAATACATATATCTTTGGGTGACAACCGAGACATCATCTTTTTGTTGTTCTGTGGTTTTGGAAAAGATAACGATATCATCGATGTAAACTAAACAACAATGATTAAGGTCTTTGAAGATGTTATCCATTCTTCTCTGGAATATTTGGGGTGCATTTTTAAGACCAAAAGGCATTACTATCCATTCATAATGTCCTTGTGGGGCATTAAATGCAGTTAAAGGAATACTTTCCTCATCCATTTTTATCTACCAATAACCGCTTTTGCAATCCATTTTCGAGAACCAAGAGGCTCCTTGAATTCTGTTGAAAAGGACTCTTTTGTTAGTAATGTAGTAACCATCAAAGACAGTATTATCATTAAACTTTTTATAATAGATTACCATTCTAACTTTTCCTCTTTTCTCTTCTGCATGATTTCTTCCCATGAAAACAGGACTAGTGTGAGGACTCTTACTGTTTCTAATCAATCCTTTTTCCAGAAGTTCTTTGATTTGTTTACTGAACTCCTGAATGTCCTGATGGGTATACACCATTTGTTTAACTCACATGATAGCGTTGGGATTTAATAAAGTGATTTTAGCAAATATTTTGTCTTTATCCCAAAATTCAAGAGGATTGTCAGAGTAGAGCTCTTTGCATAATTTTTCTTGTTGTTCAACAATCTGTTCTTTAACAGATAACTCAAGTAATGAGATTGTCAGTACTACTTCTCGTTGTGCAGGCATTACCTTCTCACCACGCTGGCTGCGTGTAAATTTAATTTTTTGATGAGTGTAAGCCTTACTTAATTTTTCAATAGATACTGAGTGACCATTAATTGTAAAGATTATTTGGTTTATGGTCTGGATGCATGGAGAATATAATTTTTAAAAATTATTTCCAATAATCATATCATCAGAGGGTTGATTAGTAGTCCATAAAACTAGTATAATGCATTAGACTTTTCCCAATTCTATGGGTAATCCTTCTATGGCTCTATTGTGGCTCATAACACTATTATCAGCTATCCTTACCTGCAAAGGGGTTTTAGCTCTTTTCCACATAAATTCAGGAAATAACGATCTTTTTTCAAAGCATACAGAACAACCATTGTCTATGTAAGTACACAATTCACATTTGTCATATCCCTCTAAAGATACTTTTGTTGGGATATAGATGCTATTAGGATTTGTATTGGTATCTTCATAGCATATCTCCATAGTCATATTTTTGACTAATTCATCCTCATAGATTGGCTCACTAATACTTCTAGTTTTGTATCCAATGACCTTCCTATCTAGACTGGTTAATCGATCTATGCAACTTGCAGCTTCAAAACTCATTCTACTCATTTCACTGGTCAGGCTAATTGTATCATTTTCTTTAAGCTCTTCTTTAGCCGACGAAGATCCTTCTCCTCAATCTGACCTTGTACTCACACTTCTTAATAATTGGGGTTTAATGGTGATTTTACCTTCTTCATCAATCTTTATTATATTTTTCTTATTGATCTTTGTAGGATTAACAAAGCTAAATATCCATGAGTGATCAATCTTTTATCTCCTGGGGATTGGACTTAATCCTCTAGATCTTTTACATAGGGGTAGGGCTTTCAAATTTTTCTGCTTCTATCATAGTTACCTTAGTCTTTGGATCTATTGTATTATCTAATTTGTTGATAATTTTTCATAATATCCTTAAAGGATATCATCCTCTTTTCATATCCATCCCGACCGTTTTTATCTTAAGGGATAGGAAGTTTTTTAGCAAGTTCATCTTTTAGACTCACATAATATCCTGGTCGATAATTGAATCCTACTGACCCATTACATAAATTAGTTTTTATCCCTATGATTATCTGATTATTAAATTTGGTGTGCCTAATATCACAGAGTAAAGCGTAAATATTAATATATTTACCGTAATATTGTAATGGAGTGATTTGAACTTGGACACTTCCGACATGGATGTACCTATATTTTTTATCTTTGTTATACTTAACGATATTCTGCAAATTAATAAGATTAACTTCCCCAACGTCATACTCACAATCCTTAATCTCCATATCTTCTTCCATCATTTCACATACGTATTTGCTTTTTAATTGAAAGATTGATTTTTTATAGATCATGTCCTTTTGGATTATGGGAAAAACCCAATCTCCATTAACTTTCTCATGATCGTTGTCTACAACAAATTCTTCTCCTTGAAGATCGCCAAGGCTGATCAAACTACTTTCCATCATATGACTTGTTTCTTCATAATCACTTTCTTCATATTCATTTTCCTCTATAATTTCAACAATTCCTTTGTTATTGCTTCAGGCTAGGCCCAAAGCCTCGTCTTCACTAAACTCAACATAATCTAGGCTTCCCAGAGTTTCAATAGGCTTGTTGTTCTTCCTATTCTTGCATTCATTAGCATAATGCCCAATTTCTCTGCCTACCCAGCATTTGCAATTGTTTTTTCCTGCCGGACAATAAGCAGTTTTCCTAAAAAAATCTTCGTTTTTTAGGACTAGGTTTGTTATAAAATTTTCTTTTATATTTCTCTCGCCTTTGCTTATTAAAACTCTTTTTCTTATAGAATTTTCTTTTCCTTCATTTTTCAGATTCTTTTCCCCATTAGTGAGGTGAATCCCAACAAGTTAGAAATTGCTTCTTAATTTTCTTTTGTTTTTGGAGATCAAGGCATTGATCATTGATCCATTTTCTTAAATAAGAAATTCTAGAACCAAGGGTATCAACAACATCTGCTCGTTCAAGATATGAAGTGTATTTTTCATTAATTATAGAATTTATAGGATATGGCAATTTGTCATATAACATACCAAGGTTGGTTTTATTATGCCCAATTTTGTAATAATATTGACGAAATTCTGCTGTATAATTTTTCAGATATCTCACATCTCATAATTCTATATTATTAATCTTTCTTTGCCATTCTCTTGCTTTTTCTTCGGAATCAAGTTTAGCTCTGATGAATTCAGTTTCAATTTCTTTGCACAAACTTCTGAATATAGCAGCTGGTGTTTCCACTGGTCTTAATATATTTTTACTATCTTCACTTAACAAATCATACCAGTCGACTACAACGCCAGAGAAACTATGCTCGATATAATTTAAAAAGTTTGTCACAGTCCATGTAGTATTTAGGTTTAAGACACTATTCGTTCCTCTTTTCTAATGCTCAAATAATTCTTCTCTATTACGGGCTCAATCAATGTTTAAGATCTATCCAGTTTGGCTAATTGGGGTAAGGTCAATTTCTTCATAATTTGTGGTTTTCCGTGGGATAAACCCGAAGAAAAAATTACTTGTTCCTGCTGGGACTAATCTAGGTATTAGAAAATGAGTATTTCTTCTAGATGGTTCATCAAATTCTTCAGATTTAGAAACAACATTCTTAACTATATTAGTTTCTGTTTCATATAGGTCGATTTCTTCTCCGATCTCATTGATTTCATTTTCAGTAGACATTTTTTCATATTTTTTTATTAAGTTTTCTCCTAATTTCTTCTAATGGTAATGCATTGAGATCCTCTAATTTAATCAGGTTCATCTGCTGATATATTTCTTCTTCTAATTGGACATTATTGGTTTGTTCATTATCATAAGACAACACGCCATGTTTATCGCTAATTGTGCTCATGATTTTGTTTAATTCTTCCGGATTTTGTTCTTTTTTGAATATTTTTTGTAACTCTTCAAGAGTATATTGTTCATACTCCATCTTTTTTTTCTTTCTTTTTAGATGATTTTTCACCTAATTTTTCTTCTACTTCTTTTTGAATTTTTATCTATTGCAAAGGAAGTGGAATTTTGCTTTTTGGGTTTTAGAAAGGATATTTATGCTGAAAAAGGAATACTAATACTAGGTGTAGCTTTTTCACTATGTCCCACTTCGTTAATAAGAGAAAGATGAATAACAGTTAACTGATTCTCAAGCTCCTTCAGTTCAATCTTAATTTTAGCTAATTCTGCTTTTAATTTTAAAGCAATATCAGTAATACAATTTAATTGAGGTGCTAACGAGATATTATCTTCAGGTGAGTGGACAATGTGTGAATAATTAGGACTAGGGCAAGCAAGTGATGATTCAAGCATTAATCACAGTTAAACACATTTAATTAGCTTAATAATCTTAATTACTTTGGTGCAGGTGGCTCTGATACCAAATGAAAGAGGATCAAAAATAGTACTTAATGGGAGAAAACGTACATGCACAAAATTAAAATTTTCGAAAGTAAGTTTTTAAATATTGGGGTTAATTTGCAAATTTTTAAAAGTTCAGCGACTTAAGAAAAATTAGAGGGTACCTAAAAATTAAATTACATAAACGTGGAGGTACTAAAATATTATTTCAAAAAGCTCAGGGTTAAAAAAATGATAAGCAAAAACGTGAGGGTACCCAAATGTAATTACCCCTTTTACAAGTGCTAAATAGTTGTTCAATTGTATTGAATTATTGTTGGGTAAGTTTTAATATTTATAAACCCCAAGTGCAAGGTGCATCGTTGAGTACTCGGGGTGCCGTCCGCAAGGAGTTGCGTTTTCAAGTATCAAAACTAACTAAAGCGTCTCAAGCTAAGCAAAACAAAAGGGGGATAGAAAATAGAACTAAACTACTAAAACAAACAAAAGATTTCGATTATGATTAAACCTGAGATAAACCAACTAATCAAATCAAACCCTAATCTTCTCAAGTTATGCTAGGATTCAGACTTGATCGGTTGCACCATCAAAGCTCACATAAGTCCTCTCTCAATGGTCGAAGGCTAGTTTAATTGTTCTAACCACCTATTTTCATGGGGTTAGCCCAATTAAACTATAAAAATAGCACCCCTAGATCTAACTAGAGCCCAGACTATTTTCATGTCCAAATGCTAGTCATTCACTCTACCCGCACTAGACAATTGTCCTCACGTTTCAGCACAAGTCAATCGCCCTAAAATACGGATGGGAGCTCTTTTAAGCATTTTATCAAACACTTGGTGGGCGTGAGAGAAAACCCTTAATTCTAGCATAAACAAGTTAGGTTAAGGCCTAAACAAAAATCAATTAGCCATCTATGGCACTAATAACAATCAAAGATCAAAACTTTAATTCAAAATTAAGTAGTGAAATGAACGCAAAACAATAGTCTATAGAACTAGCAAACAAATTCAAAATCATGAAATTAACGAGACGGAGAAAAGGAGAACTTAGCATTTAAAATCCTGAAATCGATCCATCTTTCACAAATTATATACAAAAATAACCTAATCTAATTCCCCTAAAAGGGGTTTGTGGAGGCTAAGAATCAACCCTAATTGGCCCTCCAAGGAACCCAACAAAAAGGACTCTCCTAAAATTAGAAGAGAATCTACTTTAAAAAGTTCGAAAAACCGCTCCACCACCTGGCCCGGGGGATGCATGACCGTGCCTCGACGCACGGCCGCACGGGCAACACGCATGGCCGTGCGTGGTGGCAGGTAGCCCGTGCGTGCCGTCTTCCATGCAATTTCCCCTAAAAGTAATCCATTGGAAAAAAAACAATAATGACACTGGCAAAAATTACCAATACCCACCTCCCATCATACGCAAAGAGTAAAACCCTGATAACTAATCATCACATAAATAGCAAACATTGGTTAACAAGCAAATTTATCAATCGAAAACCCTAGCAACTTCACCGAAAGAAAAGGGTTTCCACCGAATTCAGTTTAAGCAAATATCGAAAAGGGTTTACCTAGAAGCAATCAAACCCTAGCGATTCAGGTTAAGCAAAGATCGAAAACCCTAGCACAATGAATTCAATTGTGTCGCAGCATTGTATTTCGCCCCTGATGTGTGAGTTGAGATCAAAAATTTTACAGAGATATGAGAAATCGACCTAAAATTTGAGAGAGAGAACAATTCGGAGTTTACTCTTTTCGCAATTTGGAGAGATTTTCGAGAAGTTTTCGCACTCGATTTCCCGTACGTCTCTTGAAAGTCGCGACATAAGGCTTGAATTCTCTAATTTTTGGTCAATGCTCTCTTACCATATCCCAACTCGCGACCGACCCGTTTCGCCCCTAATTAAATGACCCATTAAAAGCCCATTCCATTTATCTTTTAATGTGGGTATTGACCCTTTTTTACGGGCCCGACCCTAGTCGCCCATTAGGACCCCTACCCGCTGCCGAGGCCTAGCCAAAAGACATTCCCTCCATGCTACTATGAATGTCATTGCTCATAACAACAATGTGCCTCATCCCCCACGTCCTCCCTGCCTCCAGCAATTACTGGATATCCTGGGATCATTGGATGATGAAAGACAATTTCTATCAAAGTTCCTCGATCTTCTGTTCCAAACTGGGTTAGTTTTGGGAGGAGATTATGATGATGAGGTGAAAAGGTCAAATCTGGAAATAATATGATGCAACTAGTGTTTTGACCCGTGCGTTGCACTCACTACCACAAAATCATATATGTATATAATATATAGATATATTCTATATGTATGTGATTTAGTGGTAGCCCCTGTACAAAAGTCATGTACCAACTTAATGTTATAATATATTATAATATATCAATATATTATATAATATATTGATATATAATACATTTATATCTATCGTGATTGATTACGAGCTTGAACCCAAGTATAGCTTATCAAATCCACTCTTAAATACAAAAATCTTGATGAATGTTGACAGAAAGTGTCATTACGAGAAATGGAGAGAGATAGAATGTGGGAAGAGAAAGAGCTTTCATTAGAGCGAGATAATGTAAACGTATAGAATGAATGTGTAAGTAATACAAGCAGTAGATATAGAAAGCTCTATCCTTATATGTTCCAATTATATTGCATCAAGTAACTGAGCAGTGACCTAACCAACTTGAGCTGGGCTGGAATGATTATTCTAGAAGCTTCTAAAACCTTCTGAGGTAGTAGATGACTTGACACACCCTCTCAAGGTGGAATGGGGTTGGGGACTGATGATTCCCAACTTGCTATGTAAAAGTTGATGCTAAGATGAAGGGACAATTTTAGGAAACACATCAGATAATTGATGAGCAATGGGTATATATAGTTGAGATCTCAGATACCTTCGAGAACTTTGCCTCGAGTAAAGTAACTGTCAATCTCCGTATATTTAATTCTTTCATGAAAAAGTAGATTCTTGCCAATGTGAGTTGCTGATTGATTATCACATTAGAGTGTAAATGCTTGTATGGAAGTCATTAACAATGATAAGTTAATAAATTAAAAACAAAGAGACATTGAGCAGAAGAATTCTATGTGTGTATGTGTATTTTCATATAGCCACAGCCTCTTGCTTGTACATAAATAATGTTAAGCCATGCAAAACCTTAGAGCAATCACCTAGTCACACCAGTAATCCTAGTGTAAGGTGGACACAATACAAAGTCATGAAATAGAAATAAAATTATTTAAATAATATTTTCATAATACTCTTATCACTCCCCTTCAAGTTGGAGCATAGGGGTTGATAATGCCCAACTTGGGCCGTAAAAACTCAAATGGATGCTTGCCTAGAGCTTTAGCAAAGATGTTTGTAACCTGGTGTTTAGAAATTGTATACCTTGTGATGAGTTCTCCTAATAGTATGTTCCCGAATAAAGTGACAATCAATTTGAATATGTTCAGTGCACTCATGAAAGATAGAATTTTTTGCAATGTGTAACATTGTCTGATTGTCACAAAATAGTTTCATAGGAAGCTTCACCAATACGTGCAGTGAGGCAAGTAGAGAATGTATCCAAATTAGCTCTCTAGCAACTGCATCCATGGCATGGTATTTATCCTCTACTGAAGAATGAGACAATGTAGTCTATTTCTTAGTCTTCCGTGAAACGGGTGACCCCTCAAGTGTAACAAAATATCCTGTCAAAGAACATCTAATAATGCAACATGCTCCTCAATCTGAGTCACAGAATGCAAGAACCTGAAAATTTAAATCACTCCAAAGAATAATTCCCTAACCCAGATTGCCTTTAAGATAGTGCAAAATACATGTAACAGCTGCCATAAGTTCTTCCTTGGGATTTTGCATAATGCGATAAACTATGGACAGAATAACTCAATTCAGGCCGAGTGATACTCAAGTAGATGAGACAACCCACAAGTCTTCTATACCGAGTTGGATCATCCCATGGTGGTCCTGTGGCGAGTGCCAATTTATGATTTGTCCCCATTGAAAAATCTGTAGGTTTAGCTCCCAACAGTCCACATTCGTCAACAATTTCCAAGGTGTACTTCCGTTGAGAAAGAAATAATCCTTGAGCATTGTGAGCCACCTCAATTCCCAGAAAGTATTTTAGTGGTCCTAAATCTTTGATTTGAAAACAATTGGTGAGATATGCCTTGAATGTTGCACATGTATCCCTATCATTGTCGGTGAGAATTAGGTCATCAACATGCATCAGTAATGCCATAAATTTACCTTCTTTCTGATAGGTGAACAAAGAATAATCTGTATAGGATCTAACAAATCCATACTCAATAAGTTTGGAGGAGAGCTTAGCAAACCACTATCTAGGTGACTGCTTCAAGCCATAAAGAGATTTCTAAAGTTTACAAGCTTTAGGGTATGTACTATAGAATCCATGAGGTAACGTCATGTATACCTCCTCCTCCAAATCACCATACAGGAAGGCATTGTTGACATCCATTTGATGCAAGTCCCAACCCTTGGCAACTACAACTGTAAGGAAACAACTCACATTAGTCATTTTGGCAACTAGAGCAAATTTTTCGTTATAATCAAACCCCTCTCCTTGCTTGTCACCTCTAATGAGTAGTCTTGCCTTGTACCTCTCAATGCTTCCATCATTGTTATATTTTACCTTGTAAACCCATTTACAATTAATGGGTTTTCGCCCAGCAGGCAAGTTCACAATGGCCCAAGTGTTGTTTAACTCTAATACTTCGATTTCTTTTGCCATAGCTTCTCTCTAGTATGCATCCTAGACTGCCTCATGATAAAATTTGGGCTCCACATTCTTTGTAATAGCAATTAGATAGCATTTATGGGCATTAGAAAATTTATCACAAGTAACGTAATTAGCTACAAGATACGACTTACCTAAAGAACCCTGTTGAGGTGTGGAAGTGTGAGAAGAGGGGTCCTTGAGAATGGTACTGTAGCAGATATAGTCTTGGAGATGGCTTGGTGGTTTACAGACCTGCTTTGTAAGTGCAAGGTCAACTGTGACAGTAGGCTCAACGCCCTCATCAGCAGGCAGCAATTGCCTCTCTCGGTCAGGCCCAAATCCGTCACCAACTAGGCTACCTGATTCCTCATGCGCCTCACCTAGTGTGTTATTGGCTGCCCCCGATGGATCATGCTCACAAGTTAGCCCAGTTTTTGCTGTTGCCTGCTCTGCTGCGACAAATTGCAATTGGACCAAGTCATGACTCTCAGCCAAGGAAGAGGGGTTGTTTTCCAATGCCATAGGCCCAGTCACATCATCAAATATTTTGGGATTATGAATTTTATCCCAATCCTCTTCACTACTCATTTGGGTTTAGGGATGACAATAAAACTCGTATCCATTTAAAACCCGCAAAATCCACCTCATTTAAAACCCAAATGGGTGGTGAAAATGGGTTCTAAATGGGTATGGCGTGGGTATTGGAAAACAGATTTGGGTATGGTTACAGGTATGAGTATAGCCCTCACCCGCCCCATACCCGTACTCGCTTCTATAATAAAAAAATTATTTTCTATTAATATTTTCCGGTTTAAGTCCAATCCAAACTGTTCTAACAAAAAAATTAGTCAACAATGTATGTGATTTCATATTTCTAAAGAATATATTTTCAAAATATCACAATTTTGCAATCTTATAATGATAAAAACATATATCCTACTTGGATATGGGTTTCATATGGATATTAATTTTCATTTTCTATGTGAATCCGAATAAAATAAGCAAACTCGTAAAACCCGATGTGTATGGGTATAGGTTTTATTTTTTAATACTCGATGGATACGGGTACAAGTATAGATACGATTTTCGAAAACGGGAATGGGTAAGGATACGGCTCAACCCGCCCCGTGCCTGTCCTATTGCCATCCCTATTTGGGGTTGGTTGTTGGCAAAGAATGGAAAACTTTATTCATGGAAAACAATATCACGACTCACAAATATATTTCCAGTGTCAAAATCTATGAACTTTTCATCCCTTCCTCCTATAAGGATAGCCAACAAATATACACCACTTGCTACAATCCCCAAACTTATCTTTGGGCTTTTGATTATTATAAACTTAATATAAGCATCCATAAACCCTAATGTGGTCATATGAAGGCTTGGCACAGAGCAATACTTCATAGGGTGTTTTCCCATGTGAAATAGAGGACAGAGTTCTATTTATTAGGTAAGTAGCTGTTAAAACACACTCCCCCCCAGAATTCTAGGGGTCGATTGGCTTGAAAACATAGGGCTTTAACTACATTCAACACATTACGATGTTTTCATTCAACCTTACCATTTTGTTGAGGCGTGTCAACACAGCTTATTTGATGTATGATTCCATGCTCCCCATAAAATGTCTTCATCATAGGCCCTGAAGTGAATTCACTTCCATTATCACTTCTAATGACTTTGACTTTAGTCCCAAATTGAGTACCAACCATTGTGATAAAATTTTTAACTAACTGGGAGGTTTTACTTTTTTCTTTCATTAGGTATTCCATACCCCTGTACTGGCATCATCAAGTATGGTAAGAAAGTAATTAGCACCACAAAAAGACTTAGTATGGCACACACCCCATATGTCACAATGAATGAGATCAAAACATTGGGAAGCTTTATTTTCACTAATAGGAAAAGGAATACAAGTCTATTTAACATGCAAATACACATCCCATAAATCATATGTATTTTTGCTAAAGTTTATTTGAAATTTGCTAGATACTTTAGATAAAGCCTGATTCAAGGGATGATATATTCTACGATGCCACAATTCATAAGTGATGGCCTTGTTGACTTGGATGGTTGCCTTTGGATTGTCCTTGTAGATGAAAACCCCTCTTCTGGACTCACCCACTCCAATCAAGTTCTTTTTAGTAAGGTCATGTATCATACATAGCCTTTTAGTAAACGTTTCTGTGCAAAAAATTTCATCAAGTAATTATGCTATGGATATCAAATTGCAATCCAATCCAGGAACACAAAGTACATGTTGTAAAATCAAATCTTGATTTAATGTAATATTCCTCTCTTGGTTCCATAGAATAATGCTCCATTTGCCAAATCAATTGGAATTGACTCAATAGCACTAGCATTACTTAGCAAATTCAAATTCTCAATCATATAATATGATGCATCACTATTAAAATGCCATTCTTTCTTACCCGAAAGTTTTTTTATGGATGGGCTTAAGAGCCTCAATAAGGCTTAGTAGCCTTTGTACCTGTTCCGATGTAAACCTGTGAGAGTTGGATCGACCTCCATTGCTAACAACAGCCATGGACAGAACCTCTCCCTGAGCCTGACATGCGAAAGTCACCTCTTGGTCATGACCAGCTCCACCATCTCGTCCTGCACTCGCACGTCTCCTGCCTCGGCCAGACCTTCCCTTGGCTCTGCTACACCATCCCCTACATGCCTGCGGGCAAATAGCCAATCACCTTGTAGAAGCCAGATTCCTCATGTCCACTCTTCCCAAAATGCTTGCACGAGACTCTTTCATAGTATTGTTGTGTTCCTTTTGGCAACTGAGTTACTGCAAATGCAGCCCCCACCTCTTATCCTTGGCCTCAAGATATCATCCCTTGTTTATGGTTTTCTTCCTGCTGAACCATGTTAAAAATTTTATCAAGCGAGGGCAAGGGATCCATCGCAAGCATTTGACTCCGGATTGTTGAGAACGACTCAAAATTGAGTCCCATCAGGAATTGATGAACTTTCTCTTCTTTGATAATTTTGGTCATCTTTTCGACCGCACCGCATGTGCAAGTTGGGACCTTCGTATAATTATCGAGTTCATTCCATAAACTCATCAATTTTGAGCAAAAATCAACAACTTCGTGCGCCTTCTTGCTTACACAAGGCTATATCCACCTTGAGTTGGTGTATCCTAGAGACATTGAAACTGAGTATCACTTCTGAATATCTTCCCACATCTTTTGTGCCGAATCTACATGCATCACGCTTGTATGCAACTTGGGGTCGATAACATTCATGATCCATGATGTGATCATGGAGTTAACCATCTCCCAAGCATTGGCTTCCAGGGAAAAAATTCAATCTTTCACCACTAGTTTGGTTATTTTTCCATCAGTAAAGGCTAGTTTATTCTTGGCCTTGAGTGTTGTCTAACAGCTTGTTCCCACAAGTCATAATTCTTTCCATTGAACTTGATTGTGGTTATAATAGTTCCAGGTGAGCTGAAGAGTGAAGAAAATATGGAGATTGAGTATCAGACTTGGCAAACGGGTCATTTGATTGGAGTATGGGTCGACTTAAGTTTTGGTCGGGTCATATTTCGGGTTATGCGACATTTCGGGTCGGCTTGGTTTGGGTCGGGTGAACTTCGGCTCGAATCAACTGATTTTTTTGTCAAATAAGTTTGTCATGCAAAAAAAGCAACTTTGTCGAAAACTTCAAGTCGGATATGGTTCGGTTCGGGTCAATTCGAGTTTCAGATCCACTTTCGGGTGAGACTGTTTTGGATGTCGGGTAGGGTATGAGTCTGAGTCATTCAGTTTGGATTTTGGATCTCAGGTTAGTTTTGTCAGGTCTATTGAGTATCAATGATAAACTCTTTAGGCTTTGGCTCTTGATCGTTTAGTATACCGTCTTCACCTATAGCTTTTCGCTTTTGGTTTTGACGTACAATATAGGGATTAGGTTTTTGGATTGTTAGGCTTTGATACCATGATAAGTTAATAAATCAAAAAGGATGAGACATTGAGCAGAAGAATTCTGTGTGTGTATTTTCTTGTAGCCGCATCATCTTGCTTGTACATGAATAATGCTAAGCCATGGAAAACCCTAGAGCAATCACCCAGCCACGCCACTAATCCTAGTGCAATACAGAAACAATACAAAGTCATGAAATAGAAATGAAATTACTGACATAATATTTTCATAATATTCTTATCAAAAATCCCCGGAAGGAGTCTAACCAACCATGTAACCTCTAAAGCTACTTGTGACATAGCTTTATACTCTACTTTAGAGGAGTATTTCAAAATTGTACTTTTGCTTATTGCTTTTCCTGCTTATGGAAGAGCCTAAAAGTGCTGCATATCTTGTTGCAAATCTCCGACAAAAAGGATAGGTTGTCTATGTGCCTAATGTTTGAATATTATACTTGCCTTTTTTCTAGATTTTATCCTACTATCAGTCTGTAACCAACATGGTAAGGCCATCCTTTTGGATTAAATAAGATGGGAACAAAAAGGCATGCTTATCAGCTTTCGTCTTTTATAATAGACTCTGCACTTATATTAAGAGGTTATATTGAATTGTCACAAACTTTGAGTGAGTTTTCATCACGGTAAATTAGCCTCATAGCAATTTGTTGCAGATGTAATTTAAGATTAGTATTAGAGAAATTTAGTTGTATAAAATGAAAAGAGGTTGTTTCTAAAGAAAATTTAGAATGCATAGTTTTTTTAGCAATAGAAATACATAGTTTTCTTTCTTTTTTTTTGGTCTATGTGTACAAATAGAAATACATAGTCTATCTTAAATAAAATTGTCTTATAAACAAGATATCATAATAAATTTAATTTACATTATAAATATTGAATAGGACAAGAACTAAGAGAAGGTCGGACAAGGCCAAGTTGGAGTCAAACCTATCCCTTTCAAAGCTATCCTTTTTGTTGCAAATTATCCCTTTTTGGCACATTTCAAACAGAAAAACACAATTTTTTATTGTGAAAAATGAAACAACTCACCCCATGAAGCCACCACACACTCAACTCCCTCCTTCCTTGCTTTGCTCCCCTGTCTCTCTCATCGACTAATTTGCCATCTCTCTCCTCACAAAATCCTCTTCTTTCTCCCTCCCATTCTCTCTCTCTCTGTCTCTCTCTCTCTCTCTCTCAACTTCCCTTTTTTCCCAGTAACCCCCCCTCTCTCGCTCAATCTCCTCCCTCAAAAACCCGAATCCCAGATCCCCTCCTGGTTTGATTGGATGTAACACCATTCAATTTTGCACCCACAAAATTGATCCTTTTCATTAGTGGGTGAAATCATGCCTTCTATGTGGAAGAAACAGAAGGGGAATAAACTTTCCCGGCTTGTGGCTGACCTCCAAACGACCCCTAAACGAGGTGGTTCTCTCGTTGTTGAAACTGGGTTCCCTACCTCCATTGCTGATCTCTTTGTCAAGAATCATGATAAATTGAAGAAATCTTCGAAAAAGAAACATCGATCGAAGCAACCTCCGCCGTCGCCATCAACACCAACACCTCTTACACCATCATTGTATGTTCAGCCATCGCCGGTGAGTGATTCTACCTTTTCTCTCTCCAGATTTGACGTGCCCAGTTGCTCAATTGATGAGCAAACCGAAGAATTTGTTGCCCACATGATCAATTCTGATTTACATGCTGAAGAAAGTGTTTCCCGGAGAAACCCTAGGGTAGAATTTAATCGCGACTATTGTAATTATGACGATGAGATACAGGACCGGGGGGGAAATTGGAGGATTCCCAATTCAAAGAAAGCAAGATGGTTGTTGGTTTTGAAGGGCGTATTGGTTGTTGCTGTTGGCATATATACCAAGAGTTTTGTGCTTGGTATCTCAATTGGGGCTTTCTTGTTCTGCGTATTGGAGTATTTAGGGAATTCAGTTTTGGGTTTCTGTAGGCCTTGTGAAGATGTTAGAAGGAAACTACGAATCTTTTCCCCGAGTTTGGGTGCATCCAAACCAAGTAGATTGGGTGATAAAAGGACTGGGAAGAAGCCACAAGAAGGATATTCGAATGGTGCGTTCGATATTGGTATCAAGAGGGGCAAGGGAGGTGGAAATGGGGTTGTCTCCATGCGGTCGATGAAGCCTAATGTGGAAATTATTGTTCCCCCAAAGAGGGAAATCGAGTTAGGAGTTCGAAATGAGCATGTCTCGAGAAGGGCTATTGAGCTAAAAGATGGACATGGAGTTGCTTCAAAGGATGAAATGGAGCAAGGAAATGTAACTTGTACCTTTGACAATGGAAACTTCCATAAGCTTGAGGAGGATTTTCAGAATAAAACAATTTGTGAAATTGAAACCTTTGAGCCAAGTAGCTGTGAATCTAGCTGTTCTAGTCCTCTATCTTATGAACTGCGGGGGTTCAAAGGTGCCATGGAAAATGGAGTAGAAGGGAGTGAATGTTCTGAACTGGGTAGTCATAATGGTAAAGCGAAAAAAGGGAAGAAGTTTTGGGGCAAGTTTGTGCCAAAGCAATCAAAGAAAAAGAAGAATAAACATCGCAAGGGAAAACATCAAGCGAGTGAAGGCCCTGATGTATCTCTTGATGGTATTGATGAGATTTCACATGAATCAGAAGAGGGAAATGAGCAAGAGGATGAACAGGAAATGTCTGTCAGAGAGGCAGCATCGATGTCATTATCATTACGTTTGTTGGATGAGCAAGAGAGGGAAGGAGTGGAATATATTGGTGTTACAAGTCATAGCAACACTGAAATGTTACATGTTGGTGAAGGAAGCACAAAATCAAGTAGAATGATCAAGAGGAAAAGGAAGAGTTTAAAGTGCCTAGTTATCTTGGGGATTGCTCTTGCTGGCTTAACAGGAGGCCGAGTTTTTGCCCTCATACTTACTGTTATCTGCTGTCTAATGTTTAAGATAGTGAGAGGCTAAGTAGCACCTGACAGTTCAGGAAATGCAAGTGTAAGTATCCTGCCCTTCCCACTTTCAACATCGACCGAGGGGATGGCCATCTTGATGGTACTTTACCCTCAAAGCCCTTTTCTTGTTTTAGCTTTGACTTTGATTTTGATTTGATGTGTTGTTTTCGCGCTCTTCTGAAATCGGGAGAGTGTATAGGCTGGTATCTAGTTGTTGCCAATCATATGTAGTATTGTTCTTGTAAACTTACATACCTGTTTGCAAAACAAATCAAAATCCTTATAGAAAGAGAGAGTTGTAGAATGCTGAACTGTACTTTGCTGCCCTTTCACATTGTTGGCTCATTTTTTGAATGCTTAAGAATGTATGGCCTCCTTGTAATCGCAAGGATATCTTGTTAAAAGATAATGTGCGAAATTTTATGAAGCAGTTAGATTTCTTACTGATTCATGTGTTATGCATACCCATTCAAGTTGAGCATGTGTGCTGCATTTTTCGACATAGAACATGAACAGTTAAGATAAAGCTCAAAACATCCACCTCCTTGACCAATGAAGATAAGGAGCCCATTACGAGAACAAGAGGTAAGGCAGGTGGCCTTGCTAGGGGGAACTGGGAAGGGGTAAATCTTGCGTTCAAACTCATTTGTATAGTGTCATGATCCCACTCGAGTCAAGATTAACTCATCTAGTTTCTGAACCTGGTGCACTAGCCACCACAATAAAAAAGATATAAGATAGAGAGAAGGGCATATAGCCATGTACTGTGACAAGTCCTTGTTGCTTGATGACACAGTTGACAGTCCCACCAAATGAAGGCCAGATATGTTTGATGAACATCTTGTTTGTCTGGGATGAGACAAAAGAACTTTCTCTTGATGGCTCATTGTGGCTCATCATTCGTTGATAGAAACAAAATCATGGGAATTTGAAAAAATAGGGTGAGATCTTGTTTGAGTCTTGTGGCCCACAAAGCTATGTATGGGCACCCAATAGAAAAGCACCAAGCCAATGCTTGGATTTGCCTGATGTGAGAATCGGCCTATGGATGGCAGCATCTTCATGCTCTATTATTTGATCTATAAAAGAACTTATTTATGTGTTTATGGTTCTTTGGGTATATGTTCAAAATTTGTATAGCTAGAAAAAGGTAATTTTGGACTATTTTTTTCCCCAGCTTGGATTGTACCAAAATGTCTCTTTAAACTTCATCTACTTTGCTTTTGTGGAGTAGTACGTAGTGTATGGTTTTTAAATCTATGGTCAATCGGAACTAGTCCATCTTTAATTTTGCAACTCAAGGATAAGGTTGATATATCAGACCTCCCTACCTCGCCTCGTGGTGGAATTTTTGGAGTATTGGATTTGGATTTGGATGATTGTTTGGGCAAAGCAAATCAAACTGGTGCATGGGGAACAAGATTTAATTTTCTGTTCAACCACTTGTGTGATCTAACCATCTTTATATTTTACGTTAGATCACTCACCCAATATAAACTCTCGTCTTACTCTATTTTGCACGTTGTCATACATCTTATAAAGTATAACTTTCAAAAGTTCATTTTTCATGAATTTTTTAATTTGATCTTGGATTCTAACCAGAGTCAATCTATTATCATCGTATAAATATTCAAAACATTTTCAGTTTGTATACATGAGTCATTTTCATTTAGAGAGCCATATTCCAAACTTTTTTGTCTTTTAAGGGATTATATGATCTAAAACCTTAGTCAAAGAGAAAGATATATGAACTATTTGAACGAGCATACATTACTCCCTAATGAAGAATGAATGTAGCTTGTGGCTCTTCGTTTTTCACGGTTTCTTGGAACTTGCATAAATTCCAGGTGTAGAAAATCAGTCCCGAAATACCGTTCTCACTCAAAGTTTCAAAATTTGAAATTCTATCCTATCACATCAGCAAAAGTTTTATAGTTTAGAACTTGCATTCCTTCATTTCTTAAACACATGGAACTCAAATTTAAATCACCAAATACAAATATTTGTCGCGGATTCATTTTATAAGATACAATCTCTTTTTTTATCACGTAAAAATTGTATTTTGCTCAAAAAAAAAGGAAAATGCAAAAAGTTTACAAGAGGACAATAAATAGGGCACGCGGGATGGAACATTGCCGTGTTCTTACGTGCGTGGAAATTCGATCCGACCATAGATTGCAATTAGACACTTGACATACTGGAATCCACGCACGGAACGCATTTCACGCGTCGGAGATGCTCTCATGTCAAACAAACTGAAGAAGAAAGAGGGGTGGAGGTGAAACGTCGAAAATCAAAATTCAACTACTGAAACGTAAATTCTAGATGGCATCATTGCAATATAATTTACAGTAGCATAATTTTTTTCATAGTTCATTATCTGTTGTTTATTATTAGTTTTGACTTTAAATATTTTCTCAAAATTTTTTATGTGGGTCTCTTGAAATTAGCCTCTTTATGGGTAGAGATGTTTGTAAAGGTAGGATTGCTTACGTCTAAATCTTTCGAAACCTTGTGAAAGCAAGACCTACGCTAAGACGAAGGCCCTGTTCAGCAAAATTAACGGTTCAAGTAGCGGATAACAGTTCGGTAGCAGATAGTTATTTAGGTAGCAGATAGCGTTTTTAATTTAACAGTTAGCGGATAGCTGTTTAGATAAGCAGCTGAAATAAATGTGTTCGGTAAATCTAACTATTGAGTTAGCCAATTAATGTAAATTGACATAAAAGTATATAAATAATTTTCAAAGATAAAACTTGCAAAAGATGTTTTTTAGCAAAAAAATATGAAACGCTACTTTTGAATGCAAAACTTTAATACTATTAGCTTTTCAAAAACGCTGCTAAAACGCTAAACGCTACTTGAAATGTTAGTCAAAATACTACATTATCAAACACTAAAAATTACCTGATGAGCGTATTGACTTACTCAAAACGCCAAATGCTATCCAAAATATTATTGTCAAACATGCCTGTAGTGTTGCTGTGTTGTTGTAAATAGTCTCAATCAATATAAACTATTTTTAAACATTGCCGTATTGCAAGAATTTACAATAGTATTTTCAACAGAAGGTGAGTATTCATAAAAGGAACTTACCGGGGGGGGGGGGGACTATCAAACTAAACAGGACTTTTGAAGAAAAGCAGGAATTTCAGAGAATGAATCATTGATCCAACCAAAGAAAGCCACCCAAAAAAAAAAAAAAACCAAAGCATAATTTATAGTATTGTAAACCAAACCAAAACAACATGAAAACTCATCTGAAGGAGTACAGATTTGAGGCATTCATATAGAGTACAACAATTGCAAAAGAAACTAGATTGCAAGAAATACTTGTCACCTTACTCTAAGCTTTATGATAATAATATTTCATAATGATTATGTAACATTTTCAAGAGATCAAAGATTACAGAGTCCTACAGCTGACAAGAGGACTCACAATTCGACTCCGAATGGAGAAAACAGATACATCATATCGAAACGAGGAATGATAGGAACTCCCTGCCACATTTGATGAGAAAAATGTAAAAACAAACTGCAATCGCCCACTCAAACATGGCTTGAATTCTTCTGTTGATCTCCTTCCGCTTCTTACATTCAAACTTCCAATATGGTGGGTGAGAGCTAGCACTAGGGTGCCCTATCAGCAAAAGTGGCCCCGAACTTCAACTGTTTCTCCGATCCTTGTTTTTTCGGGTGGGAAATGGTGGCACAAAGGTCGTTACGTTGCAGTTAAGATTCGAATCCAAATCTTTACAACTAACGACCCCTAGAGACTTTTCTAGTTGAACTGACTAACACTGACATCGTGAAGCTAGAATTGTAGAGTTTGGGACTTGGGATATTGTTGGATGTTTGGTTAGCATGGTGGTTGTAAAGTGAGGGAGAGAACAGAAGGGAGGCTTTTGAAAACAACCATATTTATAAATACAAGGAAGAAGGAAGCTTACTTGGTTAAGCTTTTGAAATTTGAATATGGTTTAATGATTGGTGCCCAAAAAATATAATATAAAATACAAAAGGCTTGTGAAGTTGTCCAAGGCAAGATGAGGCAACCACTTTTTTAGGTGTGGACCCTGAAAATTAAATTGAACTTTGTTTTTATATATTGTGGAGGGAAATATGTTGGCTTCTTGCCTGTGGAAACTTTTAAAATTTGATTTTTGTTCTTGGAATTTATCAATAAATCATAATTGAAATTATGCATGGATTCTTCATGAATGTTGAGCAATTTTATGACAAGACATGGACTTCTCTAGGAGAAAGGGATAAATAATTTTTTTACAAGTGTTCAAATTTGAATCCCTAATCTTCTATTTGAAAGGATATTTTTTGGCCAAAAAATATCCTTTCAATACTTCTCCAAATATCAAAAGCTAAAACTATTAGTTGTTCAGAAACGCTGCTTAAAACATTAAACGCTACTTGAAATGCTAATTAAAACGCTAGATTATTGAACACTAAAAATTGACTGATTAGTGCATTGACTTGGTCAAAATACTAAACGGTATTCAAAATGTTGTTGCCAAACACGACCTAAATAGGTCCAACCAAACTCCCTTCAAAGCTAATAAATACAATTAGCATGAATTAAGAGCTTACCACCAATGCCTAATATAATAACCACCTATGAGCATAAAGAAGTGTCTAATCCAAGCAGGAACATGTAATTTAGGATTAATATCAATTTTAATAGCCGAAGTTATGGCTTTGAGATTGGTGTCAAAAGGAGCATTTAAACTTCGTAGCAGGAAACTTTCATCATTTGTGACATGAAGAGGTTCTTAAGCAGATTTTGCAAAGTTCAAATCAACCATATCTTCTATGATTTAGACAAGTGGTAGCCTTCTACATTCTTTTCTTTCGTCCTTACTGATGATAAGTGATCGACATTGTAGATAGAACACTTGTAAGAAGAACTGCCTAAGGGTTTTTTTTTCTTTTTTTATGTATTTACCAATTTTACACCCAAAAAAAAACCTTTTACACACTAAAAATTAATTTATTTTTTAATTGATATTTTTTAAATAAAAAAAGGTTCCTTTATTATTAGTTAGTTATGTTATCTTCAAAAATAGAAATTAATTTTTGTTTTGAGTTTATAGATGATATAGAAATGAATACGGTCATAATATAAATTAAAATTTTTAATAATATTTAGATGAATTTATTAGTTATATACTAACTAGTATCCACAATCGGCCCCTCTTTCTTGATTTTTCATTTGAGGATAATTTAGGTCACCCACTGAGCTCCCAATCGTTGGGAAGACTCAGTGGGCCTAATAGGCCCTGGAGATGGGAAGCACGAGTTCCCTTCCCCTGATTCGAACCCAGACAAGAAGGGTGGCGGATGGCACCCATGTCAATCCGACCACAGTCGTTTCAGCCCCTCTTTCTTGAATGGGAGAAGAATATGAACATGTGATGTCACACTCAAGAGCAATAGCATTGTCTAATTGAATTACCGCGGAAGGAAATTTGAAACAAAGTATGAGGCAGGAAATTAAAGAAGCAAAATGCCAAGTTAATTACACCCTGGCTGTTGCTGTCAAATTTAAGCAAATTCTTTTCTATTTTCTTTTATTTTTTATTTTCATAAGAAGTTACGTCAGGAAAAAAAAAAGGACCTTCAGCTTTAAATTTGATATGTAAATTATTAATTTTTTGATTTTTTGGTTTTCAAAACGACTGTGACTTGGGCCAGCATACTTGCTGATGGAACGGGCTGGGTTATGAGCCAAATATATTCAGCTTGCCCATTACTATCTAAAGAGTATTTTTGGTGAGTTAATTTTTTAACTAATATCTTTGTAATTGTCTAACCAAAATAAACTAGTCCAAATTCAAAGTTAGAAAATACACAACCAAGCCAATAAACGCATCCGGTCGAGTCGGCCTAGGGGCAGCCCGCTTCGGATCTGTTTAAAAACGGAACAAACTTGCTAAAAAAATGGTGTATAATAATTATTGTTATACACAAAGTATTGGTAATAAACTTAACTAATTGGAACATATAAACTAGTGTGTCAATTAGGTTGAAAAAAATAATAAGACACTAAATGGGCCGTTAATGGGTCATCCCAGTCTAGTTCGTTAATATGTATTAATGGACTGACCCATTATTGAGCTAGTCCATTATTGACCCGATCCTTTATTCACCATATTTTAAACGGACCAATCGTTTAATTTAATAGGCACCCCATCTGTTGCCACTTCTATAAACTTCTTGACGTCATTATTATAAGGCTTCAAAATTTTTATGTTCTACTAATTAGAGTTAGTCCTATTTTATTCCGAACTGAGTTTTTGTAAGTGAATTACATTAGGAGTACGTCTTGTTGTAGTAGGATTGCTTGTATGTTTTTAGCTACTTTTCTCATAAGCTTTTAACAGATTAAGACTTGTTCTATTTCACATTTTAGATAGATAGATAGATGTTAGGAGATATAAGGAGCTGTAAGAAGTTGTAAGGGAGCTGTAGATGTAACTCATGTAAGGAACTGTAAGAAGATGTAAGGACCTGTAAGAAAATGTAAGGAGCTATAAGAAGTTGTAAGGATAGATATAAGGAGTTGTTAAATGTTATAAAAAATCTATATGGAATGTAAGGAAATGTAAGGAGATGTAAGAAGATGTAAGTAGATGTAAGAAGATGTAAAAAAATGTAAGGATTATGTTAAGGATGTAAAGAGCTGTAAAAAGATGTAAGAAACTGTAAGGAAATGTAAGCTGTCAGTTAAATCCTAAAAAATACGAAATAAAACAGAGTCTAAGGGTGATTTTTTACCGCATCATTGAAGAAAAGGAAGAAAGGAAAAACCTAGGACTCGGAGCTCATGACCACTTGAACTCTTGCAAACTGTTTTCCTTTTGATTAACCCGAACTAAATAATTATATGAAGTTTCCTATTTTGTTTTGATACCACTTGCCACTAATAATTATTCTACTTATTAAAAACCAGCTATTACACACATTTATTTTTGTAGGTTTCATAAGGACTGACCTTAGGCAGAAGTAATTAATAGGTGTGGAGTGTTGCCTCGTAACCCACTGATTCGATGCACTCAACCCGAGCCTCATCACGAATAAGTTCTTGTCACCAGGAACCCACCGGCTACTAGCGTTGCTGGAATGCTCATGCCCCCACACGTGAGTCTCGTGGATGGTTGCACAGTTGTGAGAGAGGTAGAGAGAGTAGTATATTTTTGAGCGGAGATCTGCAATGCGTTAATCAACCTAAACTCCTAATTGGCACCCTCTAAATTGGTTTCCTGATCCCTAAAATCAGGAGAAATAAGGAAGAGGTTTAGAGTCCGCTAACCATCCACCACTTAGGTGGGAAAAGTGGTTGTTAACATAAACCCGATTAACAGCTTCCAGTCGTCCACTCAAGTTATAAGTCACGTATTTATGTGTCAATCATAACTCTTCACGCTTCATACTACGAATGGGGCGTGTCACTAAAAAGTAACTGACAGTGTTATATTAAGTTAGCATCTAATTAACATAACATATCCACATAACATAGTATCCTAGACCAATCCAATCATCACCAATACCATGCATTGTCCTTTTATGCTTATAGTATATCATATGATTATACACTCAATATAATCATTCAGGATGATATGGTGAAGATGAAAAGGTTATTCCTTAAATACCCATGATAGTCCCTCTTACCTCAGTTGCTTTCCTAACACGTTTTGTTGAACCGTATACATTTTGGCGCTTTAAAAAAACATATTAGGGTAATAACATTAAGCCTCGACTTCATATCATAGTTTTAAGTTGAATGGCATGGTACAGCGGGTTACATAATGCCAAAGAAAGGAAATTCAATTGTCACTCCACGTATAGGTTGACTTAGTAATACACACATTATGAAATGTGTGTTTTAGCATAACTATCACTAACTTAGGCATGTCAATTAATCGGGACCAAAAACAAGCATTTTAGGCTCTGATATCATTGTAAGTTTAGTAAGGAGTGACTTTAGGACAGAAACCATGAGATCAGAATGTCGTTTCGCAGGCCACTGATAAGTTGCACTCAACCAGAACCTTGTCGAGCCTCATCACGAAAAAGTTCTTGTCACCCCAGAGTTCGACAACTACTAGAAATACCGAAACGATCACCCCCAAAACCCAAGTCCTACAGATGGTTGGATTGTTATAGAGAGGCAGCTCAAGTAGTATATTTTTAAGGGAAGATTAGTAAGCATTAATTGCTCACCCTAAAATCGCAATTAGACCACCTTTAAAATAGATTATCTGACTTCTAATAATTATGAGAAATAAAAAGGACATTTAGAGTACACTAACCGTCCACCCCGTAAGTGGAAAAAATTATCATTAACCTAAACTAGAGCTGGTCAACGGTAAGGTTGTTTTCGTGTGATCAAAAGGTCACGAGTTCGAGCCGTGGAATCAACCGTGAAATCAGCCACTGACAAAGTCAAGTTAGGTTACCCACAATTCACCGCTTAAGATGCAGCCCTTCCCCGAACTCTGCGTAAACGCAAAATACTTGTGCATTGGGTTGCCCTAAATTAGAGCTGGTCAACAATTTTCAAGAGCATTAAATCATTACCGTTTCAAACCTACCAATCACACTCGGGGGAGGGGGAATCAATCACCATTTTAATTAAATTGCGGTATACTTTTGTGGATAATCCGATTCATCAACGCCTGGCAGTGTACTCCTGAAGTAATTTCGTTTTCTTTTGTTTGTTAATATTCTGTATAAAAAATAAATTATATTCCAGTCATGTCATTATCACGGTCTTCTTTTTCTTTATTTACTTTTTATTTGGGGAGGGACTGGGAACTGGGAAGGAATACGCAGCACTGCACATGGATGGACGTAACCTATTTAATAATACCACAACCGCCTAGATTAGAGACTAGACAGTAGGGACATGAATGATGAGATGTCCGTAATCTGTTTGGAAGTATTTCATGAATAAATAAATAACAAGATAATTCGTGTGAGAAGACGGGGAAATTTTTTTTTTTTAATTGAAGAAAGACATCTGCTTGTTGTCTTATGCCTCTTCTATCGGTGCAATAGAATAATGTATCACAGATAAAAGTTTTACATCGGATAAATGATGGAAGAATTATGAGCTTATAAACAATAATACTGTACTTTTCATCTGACCGACCTTTTGGAAATAGAGTAATGACCCTATAACAAATGGTGTTAGATCCAATCCACACCCAACTCCGATGACTCGCCAAGAGCTCCGCAGAACAGAGTAGGCAAGGGTCCATCTGTGACGATGACGTCACAGGATTAAGTGTGGAAGAATGTTATAGATAATAGTCCCACATCGGATAAGAGATGAGAGGATCATAGACTTATAAACGATAGCATTTTGCACCCCATCAGATTGACCATTTTGGAAAAACAGTAATGACCTCGTGACAATAGAATACAAATAGATAGAGTTAGGGGTGCATTTACAAAAGGAGAGATAAGAATGGTAGATTGTTTTTACAGGTTCAAAATAAATAAATAAATAAAGATCTCGATTGATTTGGATTCATGACTTCTTGCTTTTTTGGTGTGGTTCAACTTCACTCGCTAACCTTACAATCTTGGCTCATAGGCTACTTAAGCTATGATTGAACTAATTTGAATTAGCACGACCTAGTTTTTTGCGTCACTTCTAACTAACTGCCCTGTCTAAATGGACTTACATTAGATTTGGCAAAAGTGATTCAAAATTTAAAACCCAAAGTTCGAACGAATACGCCCAGATGTATAACTGAATCGACACTGGAATTAGACTAATCTGATGTGGACTGAAACTAAATCAAACTGCACTTAAACCTATCTTGAACTCTCTCTCCAAAATTGTCTTTTCTTTGCAATATAGTTTTATTGTATTAAACATCAATTGATATATATACAATACAAACCAACATGAACCCGACTTAAACTAAACTCAAACTGCAGCGCCAACGACTTGATAATCCGTCGCCCTCATACTATTTTAATTTGAAATCAAAAACAGTACTATTTATGTGATCTGACTAACACTATACTATAGATAACCACAAAATTCAACGTAAAGATAGTATTGTATATGTGCATGAGAGATGTGAACCTTAGAACCACTCAATTCATATCATAAAGCATTATACCAAAGCCACAACTATGCTGCCTAATGCAAGATGGGATCCAAGCAGCTTAGAATTAGGATATCGTCACATCTACGTAGAAAGGAGTAACAAAATTGTTATATGTATTTAGAGAGGGCAACATAACAGCAGTGGGTGATTAAGTATGGATGCGTGTGTTGCAAGTTCACATGTTATTTTCACATTAACCTTTTACAAAAATTTTACTTCATTCTTTTTGCTGATAATTTAGGTAGAATTCTTGTAAAACTGGCTAATTAAAGTCCTCCACAATATTCAGTAAATATCTAATTAAGACAATTGCTTGCACAACCTCATAAACTAACGTTTATGTGTTGATGATGTAAAAGAAATACCTCTTTTCCAACGAATAATTATAGAAAAAGATATAGTATTAAGCAAAATTATAAATATCGTACCGCTAATTCTACTTTTTTCACTGGAACAAGACATACTGGATTTATGTACCGTTATACTGGGTTCGTACCATTTTGAATTTCAAAAAATAAAAGTAATTAAATGATGAAAATTTTGAAACTTTAGTGCACCTGTCGGGATTTGACGGAAAATACTAGTACTGTCCGATATTTGATGATATAGATCGTGGTATTAAACGGTACAATCTCAGATAATAGCATGTACCGTTTCTTGACTGGTACGGTACATTTCGGTCGGTACGGTACGGTATTTTAAAACACCTATATTAAGAACTTTAAAATGACACGATGTTAACAGAATGACTTGCCAAGTCTAATTTAACTGATGTGGTTAGATTTTAACGGTTTAAGCTGACTTTTAAGTTAAATATTGTGGCCATTCTAAGCAACGTAACATAAGAATTATGACTTTATAAATTGCATGGTTAATTAGCTTTTAGGCTGGTGGTGGTTGCAAATTTGTCAAGGTTTAGGTGTTGATTTTATATTGCTTATGACTCCATGTAGGGTCCTTTGCTCTTATGCATTGATTAAAAATAGTAATACCACATATAATTACCTTATTATAAATAAAAAACAAAAAAAAATTAAGAGGTGCTTCATCATGATGATTGACAAGTTGATAATTCTCCTCATTGGCAATGATTTGAAGATTCCAACTTCAAATTTACATTTCATTGTCAGCTTTTTTTTTCCACAAGCAATGAAAAGTCCACCTAGAAAATAAGAGATTATCTACTCCTTCCAAATGATATCTTTCTTTTTTTTTTAATAGATCTTTACAGGTGATACTTAGATTATACAGATTAAAGCAAAATGTCTCTCTAAACTTTCTCTGTTTCGTCGCTGTGAAGCAGTAAGTTGTCTACGATTTTTAAATCTATGGTCAATTGGAATCAGTCTCTCTATAATTTTACAATTCAAGGATAAGGCTACTACATTAGAACCCCTACACCGCACTTAGCGGCAGGATTTTTGGGTATTAGATTTGGATTTGATCTTACAAGTGGTGAAAATCCCAAAAGCCATATCTAGAATCAAGAATCAAGAATAACATGAAAGGATCTAAATTTTCGACTTTGGGAGATTTGAGAACCTCAACTAAGAATCAAAAGTGATGAAGGATCTAATTCCCAACTTTTTTTATATGGTAGTTTAAGGCCCTTTAGAATTAAAGTTATTTTATTTTATTTTTTTCATACATGTGTGACAAGGCTTCAAAAGATACGTCTTTGAAACGTTTGTTTATTAAAAAATGAAATGAGTATGGTTATAAGAGACCTTCAAATCCTACCCAAAAAAAGAAAAAGAAAAAGAGAGAGACCTTCAAATATGGACCATTCTTCTATTGGAAATCTTATTTAGATAAGGTATTTACAGTTTTAAATGGATATAACATTTCTTATTTGGTATAGACCCAAAACAAAATAACAATTTTTGAGGCCATATAACAAGAGGTATAGATTTTTTTTAAAAATAGTTGACTACTAATTGAAAATTTTCATAAAATTAAATCTAAGATTATCAATTAACTTGTGAAAATAAAAAATTTGAGTTACCTGGTGGCATTTCTTTAAATTTTTGAGAAAAAAAAATTTTGACAAAAAATTTTAAAAAATCTTATACGAATGAAATAAATCCTAGCCCCTCCGCATTTATAGACAATGGTTCACCTGAGTTAGTGATCATGTTAAGGGTCTGTTTTTTTTGTTAGTAAATTGGGGTTGGTAAAATGGTGAAGTTAATTGAGATAGGTTAAAATGGGTTGAAGCGAGTTGAAATTAATTTATTTTTTTTTGTTGAAGTAGGTTTAAATGGCTTAAAGTAGGTTAAAATCGTGAGAATAAAAATTTGAAAAAAGTTGGTTGGAGTAAGTTGAAGTTGATATTTTTTATTAAAATGTGTTAAAGTTGATTGATATAGGTTAAAGTAGATAAATTAAAAAAGACCAGCGAAAAGAACAGACCCTAATATGCTTTAATGTAAACATAAAATGTGAAATCAATGTTGTTCTTGCAAACAATTTGTCTAAAACAATTGAACAAGGGGGCCACAACTTATCACTCACTCAAATCAATTACATTTGTAAGCACTGTGGGAAAAAATATGATGCAAAATTTATTAGTCATACTGCTAAACTACTATCAATATAAATTAATTTAAGTGATTTGACACATATTTTTTTTAAATAACTTCTCAAATTCACGTCTTTTAAAAAGAAAAAATCTATGCTGAAAGATCGTCCTTTATGAGTCAGCTATAATGTGACTAAGGTAATAGAGGCAACCCAAAATTTTATTTTTTTTTTTTAAAGAAGCTATTATTATGAATTTGACAAGGTTAATTGATTCCTAACATGTATCACAGGTTGTTGTTCAAATATTAATCGACCTCCTTATCTTGTACATTTTTAGTACTGCTCCAAAATATACAAGTTAAAAGTGATAGAAGATGAAAATGCCTATTACATGTCGATAGTATACAACATCTCCCATAAAAAGAGAGACTAATGCCATTGGAGCCTTTGAGCCTGTGAAAGTGTTCAATATGACCATCTGAACTAAAAACCCACAATCTTGTATTGGGATACAAAATGGAACATATGATTTTACATTGTTTAGCTTGTTCTTATAAAAAGCATATTATGTTAATGAGCTTGATCTCAATCTAATGATCAATGTTTGGTCTCGATATATCATATTTGATATCCTCATTTACTTAACTTTTGCTCGTAATAAGTTGTAATTCCTAAGATTTTTACTTGATTTTTGATTATTTTGGAGGAAATAATGTTAATCTAAAAGTTGAAAATTGAGTTTAAAATTATGCTAACTGAGAAAATAGCGCTCTCTTTTGAAGATGAGACAATGCAAGCAAGGGGCCTGAGCATGATGTGCGAGGAAGGAGAAAGAAAGTAAAGGGGAATCGAAGAATGTAAGGGAATGAGGCCACCACGGCCACCAGTGGCCAACGTGCCCGCTAGTGGCCAACCCTGCATCAATCAAGAAAGTCAGGGCCAAAAAGCGGGGGTGCCGACGACTGTGCTCATGGCCATAGCTCGTGGCCACACCCTAGCCCTTCCAAGCTGTTCCCTTCCCACGTCCGCCCGTTGCCACCCCAACCCGTGCCTCCTTTGTCACTTCAACTACTGCTTAAGAGAGTTTCGGGATAGCATAAGGGGGCTTTTAGAGAGGTTTTTAGAGCTAGGTTTAGTTTAGAATTAGCCACCAAAACTCCAATAGGGGGAGAATAACTTAGGTAGATTATTGAAACTATGTAGAAGATTATGGATTTCGCCATTGGAGACTGAGTTTCTCTTTTCTCTCTCTTCAATTTCACGATTCTTGTTTTATCTGCTGCTTTATTTAATTCTTTGCTTTGATTTTCTTGTTGGTGTTTAGTTGTGATTAAAGGTGTGATCTTTGATTGTGATTAGTCCTTGAGATAGCTGGTTGATCTTGTTTAAACGTTAGCCTACCTTGTTCATGTTTGATTTTGGGGTTTTCTTTCACGTCCGTCAAGTGTTCGATGAAATATTTGAGAGAGTTTTAATTCGGGTTTTGGGGCAATTGACTTGTGTTAAAAGGTGAGGGTGATTGTTTATTATGGGTAGAGAGGATAGCTAGTGTTTGAACATGAAAATAGTCCAAATCCTAACTAGGTCAAGAGTTGCTACTTTTGTAATTTAATTGGCTAACCCTATAGAAATAGATGGTTAGAATAATTAAACTAACCTTCGACCCTTGAAAGAGGGCTTCTGTGAGCTTTTTTAGCACAATCAATCATCTTTGAATGCTAACATAGCTTGGAAAGGCGAGGCTTTGACCTGATTAGTTGGTTAATCTTGGATTTAATTATAATCAAGGTCCTTTCTATTTGCCTTAGTAGTGTAGTTCCTTTTTCCTGTGACATTTTTGATGTGTCTAAATTAATACATTTGAGTTAGCCTTGTTGTTTGAAAACACAACTTCCCGTGAATATGACCTATACTTGTTGATTGCTAGCCACAGCCTACAGCTATAACGTGTGCTTGCAGATTTATTTTTAACTCTATCAATTAATTATTGATTAAAAGTAACTTTCAGTTACAATATGATGTTTAGTTGGATGTAATGTAATGTAATGGTAATGCAATTAACTATGCAATTAACTACTTAGTATGTAATAATCATTATTACAAAATAGATCTTATATTGCAATACTCTCATACAACTGAACAAGGTAATAAAAGCACAATTACAAACTTATTTGCATTACATAATTTATTACACCTAACCAAACATTACATAAGTTTCAAATTTGATTTTCTTCAGTATTAGTTTTGCATTACAAAATTTATTACACCTAACCAAACATTACATAAGTTTAATTTACAAAGCGAAGAACGGTCCGTTCACGCAATTACAAGAGCTATACAACACCTACAAGCAAGAAAAGCATTAGTAAAATAAAATTTTAAAATAGCATAAGAATCTGTCCGGGAAACGTACTATTGATAAAGTTTTATATAATTATTGTTCCCCATTTCATGAATTTTAAAAAAGGCAATCCACATATATAATCCGTGCAGTAAAAAAATTATTTAGGTTCTGTTTAATAAACAGCTTTTAGTTATTAATTGTTAGTTATTTAAATTAATTGTTTCTATTAGCTGTTAACTGTTTGAATTAGCTGCTTGTAAAAAAGCTGTTTGGTGAAATTAGCTATTTTTAGCAAAGTTGTGAGACAAAAATTAATTTTCTAGAAAGCTAATCAAATTAGCCTTTTCAAATTAGCTTTTTGGAATCAAAAAGCTCATCCCAAAAGTTATTCTACCAAACACCTAAATTAATTTTTTGATTAAGTCAAATAACTAATTATGGTAAAAAAAAATCTTTTTAGCAAAAAAACTTTTCAAAAAGTTGTTTACCAAACATTCTCTTAGTCCCGTAGAGTGTTTTCAAAACAATTTCTTCTTTTTCAGGATTGCATGGATTGATTTTTTGAATCATACATACATAATATCCAAAACATAAATAATTTAAATAAACTATCAAACATTGAAAAACAACAAGACAACCACAACAGAGTGATAAATTCCATAATTGAAGAGGCTATATCTAAATTTATTACTTTCGATCGTTTGTTTTTTGGTGTAAAAAAGGGGTTCAAAACTCCGTTACAATAAAGAAGTAATTAATACTGTCTATATCTAAGAATTTTACGTAAAGTAACACCATTAAGTCTTTTAGTGTGATTAAATTTATTTAACTCACAAGGCCAAGACCCAAAGAACATCCTTTTTTTATACAAAAAAGTAAGTATAAAAAGAAATATTAGGTAACCATTCTTTGAATAAATCTATCAACAGTATCATCAAGTCGATAATACCAGCTGACTCCTTGAAAGGAAGACGAAAAGAAAACATGGGAGAACAACACCAGATAATGAAAGTTATATTTACCACATGAAGCTGTAGCTAATGGTAATTCTTTGCTTACAGTGTTACTCTTTAAAAATAAATTAAAATGGATCATGGCTTCAAATATACTATATATATATATATATATATATATATATATATATATATATATATATTTGTTTACCCGTCAAGGCTGATTTAATAATAGAACTATTTTTAAGATGACAGTGTGAATTGTGAAGCTTATTTGCAAATAACCAAAACACCCGAGCCCAAAAAAATTGAATAAATAATTAAAAAGAAAGTTTGATGATTCAAGGATAAAGAAAGGGTCAAGTTCACATGAACGACGAGCTCGAAACTGAGGGTTTTTGGCTACATTGGATTTGAACCATGAAAAGTTAGAACTTTTCCAGTATAAAATTCTAAATATAAATCTTAAGAGTTTTCATATTGAATAATTGTGTAATGTTAAAGGGAATTTTATAGTATTTATACCTTCTTAAATATTTAATTATCAATTTAAACTTATTTGATATAATTTTATTATAAACATTTTAAGGATATTTTTTAATGGAAAAAGAAAACTTTGCAAAGAAGAGTCCTGTGATGCTTAAATTGAATAACATCCATCAAGAATAAATAAAAAAATGTCACAAGAAAAAACCCTTGCTTGGAAAAGGACACATTGTAAATGTACTAAGTGTCGAATCTATGCTTATACAGTTATACCATCATTATGTGCACGATGACTAATGTCCTTTAATACTAATGCACATTTCTTTGACATGTGTCCTTAATTTTTTCATTAAATATTTTTTACAAAATGTTTCCTCTTTAAATTTTTTTCACAAATTCCTTTCCGTATGTCTCTTGAAAACAGTCTCTCTACGGGTAGGAATGTCGGTAAGGGTACGGTTGCCTACAACTGAATCTCCCCAGATCCTACGAAAACGGAACCCATATTGAAAGGTGGTGTTGTTATTGTTGCACATTTCTTTGACATGTAGAAGGCAGGGTACATAATGAGCAAATTGAAGTTCTATTCCGATTAATAACCCAATAAAAATAAGTAAATTTAAAAATCAAGAGTAATTCACATGATCAGAAGTTTTCTGAATAAATACCTTAGTTAAATTGATCTTGAGACTGGTACAAATTTATAAGACTGATGATAAGAAATTATGAACATACTCCTTGGGGGGGGGGGGAGGTTGGTGATAAGAAGAGCTTGTAAATAAGTGAGGAAGAAAAACAATTCACGGAAAAACACTAAACATCACAAAAAAAAAGAGAAATTTCTTTACAAAACAAAAGAAGAAAAAGGGCAGCAACACCACAAATAATATGAGCTTACCACTTGCTACAACCTTTAACCCAAGTAGTAGTAGACTAGTGGCCCCAATGGCAAAAAAACAAAAAGAAAAAAAAGGGTTTTGAGAGGACAGATAAGGAGGGCTAGACGTTTGGATCCTGTTTGATAAATAGTTTTTAAAGGGTTTTGAGAGGACAGATAAGGAGGGCTAGACGTTTGGATCCTGTTTGATAAATAGTTTTTAAAGGGTTTTGAAAGGACCGATAAAGAGGACTAGACGTTTGGATCCTCTTTGGTAAATAGTGTTTTGGGGATAAATTTTTTTAAAGCATATTAGCTGTTTGATTTTAGCCAAACAGCTTGCTGAATTGTTTGGTTAAATAACTTTTTGTATTAGTGTTTTGTATCCAAAAAACTAATGTGTTAAAAACTCTTTGAATCAGCTTTTTTCTATTTAATATTGAAATTATCATATTTTTCTTTTTTGATAAAATTACATTCAACGACATTTAAAACAAAAATCCTACTTCCTTGCTAATATGATGTTCATTTGTTCATTTTGCTTCTACCCATTTTCTCTTATCCACTCTCCTCATCCTTCAAATCAATAACTCAACGAAGGTTGTCATCCTTGATGATTTGCATCCAAGGAGTTGATGATTTTAATTTAAATATTTTCTTCAATTTAATAAATAATGTAGGTTAATTAGTCTTTTGAGATGTATAGTGTTCTAAATATTATTATGTCATATAAATTTTAATTATAACTAAAAAGAAATTTAAGTTAACATTAAACAAAAATATTGTGATAATAGTATGAAATTTGGGTGAAGATATAAATGTAATTCTATATATTTCATAAGTTAAAATTTATAATTCATAATTCTTGTTGGAAAAAAATAAATATGCAATAAAAACAATTGCAATGTTAAAAAAAAGAAAAGAAAATTATGTTATAGGCATAAGTGAAATTTCACTAAGTACTCTCATTAGAAATAGTTAATTTTATCAAATATTTTTTCTAGAAATATATAATATGATCAGCTAAATCAAACAACTAATGCAATCAGCTAACAGCTAACAGTTAGCAACTGATTGTCAAACAGGGCATTGATCTTTCATCATTCATACTACAAATATTTTAACTAGGTCTGCTCTTAAGTTGGTAAATTAATATTCACAAGCTCTTCCTAATTATTTCAATCCTTCCTAATCATTTGAAAAACCTAAGTATGAATTCTTTCCAACTCCTACTGATCTTTATCATTGATTCTCATTCTTTTGCATTCATTCATACCTCTTAAAAAAACATTTTCTCAACTTTTTCCGACTTTGTCCAATCCTTAGGCAAGTAGAGAAAAAGTGAGTTTTTTTTTCTTATTTGGATTGAGAAAAAAAAATACAAGAATTTAGATGAGAAATTTGAATGTTGATGGATTATTTGAATCATGCACGTTGATGTCATCTAAGTAGTGCAAGGTTGGAGAAGGTTATAAATTCTTTTGGAAGCTTTTCCCAAACTTTCCTCACAATTTTATGAGAAAAATTTTACACCTGTTTTTAACAATTTTTTCACCTAATTTTTCTCCATATTTTTTTCTTTGTGATTTTCTCTAAATCAAACACAAGAAAAAAAAGTTAGTTTCCAAATTTTTTTCTTTCCGTCAAATTTTCCAAGGTCCAAATGCACCTTGGCAATCCTCACAAATCTTTACAAAATAAAAAGCCTTACCAATCATCGCCTTTTAGGAACTTTATTTACCAACAAAAAGAACAAACAAAATCAGAGGAGACACCAAAGTGAAAGCACTACAAAATTTGTATATCCAATTATGTAGCGAAGACTACTTAATTTGTATATACAACAGTGAAAATAATCAGATGAGACACCAAAGTGAAAACACTAGAGGGGAAAAAGGAATTATTATTATTATTATTATTAGTTTTTTATGAGGTAGAGAATCTCCATCATTCTCATTGATATTATGATTTTGTGTTTCTAAAATCAATATGTGCTTCTTTTCTTATAGTTCTCAATTCAATTTCTATCAAAAAGGTTATCAACTCAATTACTTCATTAAGAAAAACAAGGAGATGATCAGTTTGATATAATCTTAACAAAAAAGATTTTTTTAATTTGACGCAGACGGAAAGAAAAAAAATATATGGTTCAAGATTTGAATTATTGATTATAAGATTTAGAGTTAAATTAAGATTGGAAAACATAAAGTCCAGACAATGTATAGATTTTTGCATACAAAGTGTCCATTTAATTAAACAGAAAACTTTTACTTTTTTTGTAACTATTATGTTTTTTTTTTTAATTAGACTCCTCTATTATTAAATTATCTTCCTTTCATAGATTGCTTTTTAAAATTAAGCACCCGTGCAGGAGCACACGCACAAACTAGTTGTGTAAACGAAAGTAGAAAGCACTAATATGTATGGAAGATCTAGAGATTCTATTGAATAGTGTAGATGTTCGAGTTAATTGTGTAGAATTTGATAAAAATTTAAAAAATCTTACAATCAAGTGTTCAGTTAAAAAATTGTAGAAATTCTTACATAGAATTTTTTAAGCTATTAATTATTTGAAATACCATGTAACTTCACACAATAGATCCCCTTCCTTTTTGTCAAATAATTTTTATGATTAAGCGTTTACTTTAAAAAATTTATATATTTGTATGTGAAATACTTTTAACCATTTATTATTCAAAATCATTCAAATGGTTATGATATGTGTCTTACCATAAGACATTTTTAAATTTCTTCTCCTATCTTAATTAACACATTTTACAATTTAAAATCACCAATAATTTTCAAAGATTATGCTTAATTATAAATTTTTAGGCTTAGATATATGTTGACTACGTTGACAAAGCATTAAATGACACTCCAATCGGATTAACCTTATCTGTGAGGACATATGGTACGCGTATTTTAAAAATGTAATATATTATGAATAAAATATAATTTTACACAACTTATAAGGTGTAACATACTTTTCTTATTTAATTATAAAATTTTTATCAATTTAAAAACATAATAATATTATTTTTAAATTAAAACAATACACTTTAAAAATATTTTATAACAAGACAGTTATCATTTTACATCATTTAAATTAACACAATAGATTTGTCAATATACATTTGAGTTGTGTCTTTAAGATCAATAAAAGAGCTTTGATTGTCATGGACCCTTCACCATTCAATTAATGAGGGATCTTACATTTTACTTTTTTTTTTAATTTCACCAATCGATATTAATTTTGACATCAACCTAACATTGTGTGTAAGGCAGCTTATGCATGCAATTATGACTAATTATGAATGTGATGATAATTGCACCTGACAAAAGGAATCAAGGACTCCAATCAATAACTGAGAATGGCAGTTAGTACAGATTACACTAATCATGCTCCCACATAGATTACTTAATTAAACTTAGGCAGTACGGGCATTTTCAGTCGGAGTTTTAATTTTTGACATTCTGTTATTTTATATTAATGAAAATTATATTTTTTAAAATTTATATTCTTTCACTTCTCGAACTTATGAAATTCTAACTTGAATAACCTAATAAAATATTCACTATGGACCCACTCCATAACGTATGGGAAAAGCGTGTGGGAACAACCTGTTGGTCATCATCGTAGGACAAATTTTGTCTTAGCAAATGGGAAAGTAACATTTGGAATGTGGGTCGTCATGGCTGGAATGCGTTCCACCCATTGTGGATGCTCTGAGCGTCTACCTGTCAACACTTATATTACAGACCAGAGACTATGGATCCAATGACGTGGTAGAATCTAGGCGAAGTAAACTTTTTCTTTTTTGAAAATGGGACCATAGAAATAAAAGGCAGATTTAAGAATTTTTTTTTAAAAAAAAATTGCATATCTAGTCAAATTCATGAATCTGAAACTGCCTAATAACATATATCGCGGGATAATCAAGCTATTTATCCACATCTTATGAGATGATCATCCAAGATAGACCATTGCATTTTTAAGATAGGTGTTGGATTTTCAATGAATCTATGCTAGATTTATGCACAAGAAGAAGAGAAATGCTACATATAAATCTTAATCAGATTCTATCACATCGTTAGTTGAATATTTTCTCTCTCAAGTATGAATAAGTGAGGCGTATTGAGACTATTAATTCTATTTTATCTTCTGATATTCCAAATGACACCTAGAAAATTGTATAGCTTAATGTAAACGACAGCGTTCATAGAATGTTTACTGTCAAAAGGAGATTCTGAGTTTCTGACAAAAGAGTTTCACTGCCAGTACCATTCAAAGTGCGTGTGATGCACATAGTCAAGACAATAGGCTTAACGTATATGAATAAAATGAAATGGTTGGTGATAGAATATTTATAATTATGTTATTTTTCGATATTATAGGATAATTGATATATGTTTAGAACATATAAATAGATGTATACATTTACTTGCGTAGTTTGAAGGGAACATAACAAGAATATACAATATTCTTGGGCACATTGAAGACATGACAATGGCGATTGGAGAGGTTTTTTTTTTTATTTTTTTTATTTAAGGCGGAGAGGGGGTTAACTGCAGGTAAACTCAAACAGGCTACAGCGGGTAGTGGTATTCTCAGGCTCTGTTCCTTTCATTGGTAAATTTCAGTTTATTAATTTCAACCAATTTCAATCAATTTCAACCCATTTGTTAGAGTATAAATCTATTCATGGGCCTTCAACCATTAACTTGAGTTTTTGGTTGAAATAGTTCTTGAACATGGTATCAGAGGCTTTCTGGGTGGGAGGTCTTTTCAGCATTCACACTTCAAACCCAAAGGGTATTCGCTTGAGGGGACGCGTTAGAGTATAAACCTATTCCTAAACCTTCAACTATTAGCTTAAGTTTTTGGTTGAGATTGTTCTTTAAAACCACTTCACAAACGTCATTTCGTTATGGTTTTTCTAGTCTCTAGTAAAACAAGAGAATATGTGACTTGATTACTTTTCTCAAAAAGATTTACCCAACAAATCCTCACCCAAGATAGGCAAAAACTCAAAACTCATGAAAGATGACAATATACCAAGCTTAGTTACATGATAAAGTGGATGCCAATAATGTAGCAATAACCAATACTTTGCTTTATTTTATTCTAAGAAAATATGGTGAATAATAACTTCCTACAAATTGCTGGCTTCTTGAATTTAAATTTGCGATCCAATAATATATATAGACCTTGCCATGGGTGATTGAATGACAATTTTAGTGTTACCACTAATATAATTAATACTAATGAAATACAAAAAGAGTGTTGGTCAATACCGATTAGTGTTGATCAATGCTCATAAATGATAATTAGTACTAAATACTGATGATAAGTTTATTGAAAGTTAAAAAAAGAAGCCTTATGTCAACTTCTTAAACATAAAGCATTTTTACCTAGTGAATTGTATAAAAGTAGGATTTGTTAGACACTAAGGACCTATTCTTTTTCACGATAAGACGCATCTGCAAGCATTAAGAAAATGCAAGGAACTGTAACAAGCTATATAACAAGTTGGAAGAAAATGTAAGCAGTTCTAAGAATCTGTAGAGATAGATGCAAAGAATTATTGAATTATTAAAAAATTATATAGCATAATTTTTAGATATATATGTATAATTATTGGTCTTTAATGTATGAATTACAAAAAAAAAATTATTTCAAGAAAATAAATTACGTGTACCACTGATATTTATTAAATAAGTTTTATAACATCACTAAACAAATTATATTATAATATTATAGAATTTTTTTTATTTCTCTACAATTATCATTTTAGATAATAAAAAATAATATTGAAATAACATAATTAATGAAAACAAATCTTTAAACAAGTCAATAAAATATCAATAAGATAAATTCAAGCTGATGAATATGTAGAACCAAATATGTTCTACAGTACTTGAGGTGATTTTTGGTATTAATATTGGTTTCACCTCCCTATAAGCAAATAAAAAAAAATCTCAACAAAATAGAATAGAAAACCCTAAAAATGAAATCCTATTTGAAAAAACATTTTGGAATTAAATTCAATCTAATGTTCAATTGTACGATGATAGCAACCAAGTTGTTATGGATTAACTTATAGATGAAATAGTTGAAATGTTTTCGTCACCTACAGTCTTGGCTATTTTTATACATGATTCCCGTCAAAACTCAAATACAAATGCGATTTTTGCATTGCAATTTTAAAATATGTTGTATTTTCTATATAATAGCATATATGCTTCGTATCGAAACTCAAATATTAATTCATGTCGTTGGTTCTGTTTTTATGTCCATACAAATATTATATTCATAAAAAATGCTGCAAGATTTTTCATATTGATAGTATATAAAAAATATATGCATATTTCTATATAAATATGAGAATAAAATAGATGATAAATTGAACGTTATAAAAAATATATAAGAAAATTTAAGAAGATTTAAGAAAATGTAAGAAAATGTTGAAATATATAAGAAAATATAAGGAGCTATAAAAAATTATAAGCTATCAGGTAAATTTTTCCAATCGTAAAAACAGAACAGAGCCTAAAAATTAATAATCATGGTTTGTATACTATTCTAAGTATTCTTGTTGTCAACTTGTTAAAAGTTCCATTTTTAGGTGCCCCAAATACTTAATTATTAGTGATACTCACTAAAGATTTGATGGGCAAAGACAAGACAGAATATGTCAATTTCCAAAAAATTTATTATTTTTCTGGATTCAAAACAATTGTTATTTTCAAAATTCATTAAAAAAAATAGATAATGAGTTCATTTCTACATTAACTTTTCTGGAAAATACTCCCATAAAATCATGTAAAAACATAGTTTAATTAATCAATGATGTTTTCTTGTTTACTTTGGGTCTCAATCATAAGTTAATTGAACAGGACATAGAAAATACTATATATTAAAAAAAGGGTAATTTAGAGTATTTTATTTTAAATTTATATAATGAAAGTTAAAGAAATGGACAGAAAACTATTTGGTCAGCCAATCAGAGAACAGATATGAACTTTAAATTTTTGTAAAGGGAGCAAATCATGGCAAATTGCAATTTGCTTTGGAAGAATTAAGACTGCCTTTCATTTAAGGGTAGAAAATTCTAGCGGCAAACAAACCCAAGAAAAGTCAGAATTTCATACCAGACTGAAAAATAGAGCTCGAAAAGTCTGATTCGATAATGATTTAAATCTGAACAGAAGATACTAAAAAAAATTCAAACTTGATATAAACTGAATCGATTCTGACTCAAAATCGATACAATTTGACTATTTAATTTAAAAATATATTATTTTTTAATTTTAAATAAATCTAAATTATTTATAAAACTGTAATAAAATTGAATCGTTTATTAAATAGATCAACTTGCACTGATCCTTATCCAACTCTATTAAAAACACGCACTAAAGAGTAAAAGCCTGGTCACGTGTACGTCACGCCCCAACCCTACCAAATGTTTTAAAAAATCTTCTTTTTAAAAAATCCACCCAAAAAAAAAATGCAACACGCAACACGATCAAAATGAATCGGCCGCTCTTTCCAACCAAACGACGCCGTGTTTCTGCACCACTTGACGCCGTTTTCATTTTCTCATTTTCTGCTTTTCCAATTTTAAATTTAATTTAAAATTTAAAATTCTTTTTAATTTTGTGGGGGGCCCCCGCACTCCGCTTTCTCTCTCAAAGGCTCGGACAATAATGCAATAACAGAGGAGAGAGAAAGAGAGAGGGAGAGAGAAAAGGCAAAAAAATTCCTCTCAAGCAAGGAAGAGAAGAACAACTAGAGAGAGAGAGAGAGAGAGAGAGAGAGAGAGGGGTTGGCTAAGCTTGCAGAGGAGAGAGAAAGTGAAAAGGATGGGGCAGATCGAGAAGAGGAAGAAGAAAGGTAGGCCATCCAAGGCAGATCTGGCTGCTAGACTCGCCGCCGGTGTTGCTGATTCGCCGGAGAAGCGGGATATTCGGCGGAGTCTGCGGCGGAGGAACTTCCGGTACAACATAATCGACTACGATGAGGACTACCTGGACGTCGACGAGGATGATGAGGTGGCGGAGGTCTTTGAGGATGAGGTGGAGGAGAGAGAAGGTGAGGAGGAGGAGGAGGAGGAGGAGGAGGAGGGGGATGAGGAAGAAGAAGAAGATGGTAGGAGGAGGAGGAGGAGAGAGAAGAAGGTTAAGCTGGTTGTCAAGCTCAGTAGTAACACTAAAAGCGGTGGTGGTAGAGGAGGAGGAGGTGGTAGTGGTGGTGGTGGTGTTCGAGGTCGAGGTCGTGGTCGTGGCCGTCCTCCACGAGTTGACTCGGCGAGTCGGCGCACCCGAGCTGACGAGTCGGAGGAGGAGGAGGAGGAGGAGAATGAGGAGGAGGAAGAAGAGGAGAGAACTGTGAAGAAAAGGAGGATTAGTGCCCGTGAAGATTGCGCAGATGATGAGAATGATGATGATGAAGAAGAAGAGGTTGAAAATGGCGGAAATTGCCAAAATGAGGTATTAATTAATTCTAGGGTTTTTGGTTTGTGTTTAGTTGTTGAGTGATTTTTGGGAAATTTGATGGATTTGATTTGATTGTGCGAAAGAAAAAATGGGGAAATGGATTTTTCGGAGAAAGAAAGGGCAGAGGGTGGAGGGGCCAGCTCAGTTAAGCTCACACTGGTGGAGAGAGAGAGAGAGAGAGAGAGAGAGAGAGATTTGTAATTGGTCCAGACTTCTATACTTCACTCTGTATGAGTGTGAGTGTGAGTGTGTATGTCGGGGGGGGAAGGAGGGTGATGAAATTAACGGCCTGACTGAGGAAGGTCAACTGTCAAAAAAATAAGTAGCATACCACACATAACCCACAGAATCTGGTCATTCACTAACACACACAAAATCCCATCTTTCTCTCTGTAAAAATCATTGGCCTTTTTTTTTCTCTCTCTCTCTCTCTAGGGTCTCTTTGCTTCCTTTTGTGACAGTTTCTTGTTATGCACTCATATAAGTGTACTTGCACATTCTCTGGCACTTGGGGTTGCTGGCCTGTGTTGTTGAGCATGGAGATGGGTTTTGTCATTCATTTGTGATCTGATGTAATGATGCTTATGATCTGAAATTTTGTTTTTGATTCTTTGTCAGGGAAGAGATAGCAAGGTGGAAACAAAGAGGGGTCAGTCTATGCCTGGTTAGTCTTTTCATTGGTGCCAATTAAATTTGCTTTGATGTGTTCTTTGAGTGTTAATTGGCAAATATTTGAAGTTGGATTGTTGATTTTGGTCTTCAGGCGCTCCCGCACCTATTAATCATCAGTCTAGGACTCCTTTGCCTGACAAGAAGCAGTTGGAGCTGACACTTGACAAGCTCCAGAAGTATGGGTTTCCTGGACTTCTTTCTGAAATTAATTAATTTGGAGTAGGGATCTATTGAGCTTTGTTGCTTACAGTATCAATGGTTCAAACGTGACAGGAAAGACACTTATGGTGTTTATGCTGAGCCAGTCGATCCTGAGGAGGTAATGGAAACTGAATATCTGTCAGAATGGTGTATATGATACTTTCAGCACATTTTCGGTTTTCCTGAATCGGGTGTTTACACAATTATGCTCTCGTTTGTGTAGCTTCCGGACTATCATGATATCATCAAGCATCCAATGGACTTCTCCACTGTGAGGAAGAAGCTTGCAAATGGGTCCTACTCTACATTGGAACAATTTGAGGTCGGTTCTAAGTGGTTTGCCTTTGGAATGGTGTTAAGTTATCACTCTTGGAGGCAGTTGTGGCTTGTGGGTGGGCTTTGTGAATGATTCAATGAGGATGCCTCATTAGTGACCTATATGCCTGAAGCAGTTGCTTGCTTATTGTTTGTTTTATGTCTGGCAACTCTGGTTGCTGTTCCTCTATGTTTGTCTGACTATTCACTTCACCCAAAGTATTGGGATTGAGTTGATAATCATAGATGAGTCTCAAAATTTGATCCTTCGTTTATACCGTAAGTACAAACTTTTTTTTATAACTTCGGAGGTTGACTCCTGCACATCTACTCTTGTTGGACACTTGTGGCCAAGTCTAAGTGACAAATCTGGTCCCGGTATTGTTTGATTTTATTTTTTTTTAAAGGAAACCAAACATTAAAGCATGATCCCATCAAGATTGGCTGGTTAGGTTGCGACTTGTGAGAGGGTTAAATGTACAAAGCTTTAGTTTCTTGAATGAATGGGAGTCTTGCCGGAGAGACTGTTTCCCTTCTATTCTATACAGGAAAGGAATTGAATTCTTACTATGCTAAAAACAAAAGGATGAAGCGCGTTTCTGAGACAATGTTTCAAGAGTTATGCATACCTGAGGTCTTTGAATGGTGTGACCGTTTTTTAACATGCCCTCTTCTTAGGGTATTATAATCATCTTGACTTTGACGTTAGTTAGTTGTATGTGCTTGCCTTATTTCCTTTCTCGGTTCATAATTATGCATATAGGTTTTGAACTTGATGGCACCTCAATCACACCGCTGTCTGTAAAATTGTACGAGGATGATGCCTCCAAGCAAATTTAATTTTCTTGACTTTAAAGTAATTTCAAGCCAGGGTGAGTGGCATGGAAATTAGCTCATGAAGCAATTAAAAATGCATTAGGAATGCTAGTTTAACTTCTCAATTCACTGATAATCCCTCAGGCTTGTATCAAATATTTAAGTGTTCGTTTATTCTCTACTTGTTGTCGACATGGCTGTCACTCACCTTTGTAATTAAAAATAGCTTCGTTATGTTATTTCCCTGTTTAGAGGATGTTGCTTCATTGAGCAAAATGATATATACTGGAATGTTCATTCTTACAATATGAATTTGCTGATTGTAAACAGCTGTCACGCATGCTCGATCACTGGCTTGGTCATCTTAACTGTATTTATGCATCTTAACTGTATCTGTCCTGCTATTTCTGCAACTATTTTTGTGAGGCGTGTCCCCCCCCCCCCTCAAAAAAGCAAACACGGAGCTACAGGGTGGCCTTCCCTGTTTGCACAAGAGGTACTAATGAAGATTTCCTTGGGTGCAGAGTGATGTTTTCCTGATTAGCTCCAACGCAATGCTGTACAATGCACCTGAGACAATTTACCATAAACAGGTACTAGGAGATCCAATGAGGTGTATTCTTGGAAATTCTGTGTCATAATTTTGGTACCTATCTGTTTTCTGTAGGCTCGTGCCATTAAAGAACTTGCTGAAAGGAAATTCCAGCGGGTAAGGATTCAGATTGAGCGACTTGAAAAAGAGTCAAAGTCAGAAGCAACCTGTGAACCGAAGTCTGAATCAAGGCTTGAACAGAGAGACCGCTCCAATTTGCTAGTCAAGAAACTATCTAAGAAGCCATCTTGCAGAAGCATCCAGGAACCTGTGGGTTCTGATTTCTCCTCTGGCGCTACCCTTGCCACAACAGATGCCCATAACACTTGCAGCGCTGACCATGTCACTAACTTTGAGAGACATAACAATAATGATGGGCCCATAGAGGGCATATCTTCCCTGGCTGATAATTTAATAGAGAAAGCTGAAGATCTTCATTCAGGTACAACACGTCTGTGTTTTTGTCCTCTTCACAGCCCCTGCCGCCCCAAACCATCCAAAAAAAGGGCCCTTAGGAAGAATAATAAAGGATATGCACATACGCTATGATAATATCTGTCAAGTAGTATATTCTTATGCAGCCTTCTACTTCTGGATGTATTAATTTCCTTGCAATGTGTTCAATCCGATTTTGTATACTACGATACCCTTTTTTTTTTTTTTTTCAGGGAAGGGAATCCTTCCAAAATTCGGGAAGAGGTCATTTGTAGTTGATGAGAATCGTCGTGCCACATACATATCCAATCAGCCGGTGGACAGATCTGACACAATATTCATTCCATTTGAGGATGAAACAAAGCAGCTGATTCCTGTATGTATTTGTGATTGTGATTTTTCCTATGATTTGTTTAACTGTACTAGCCCTGTAACAATTCTTCCTTGGGCAGGTAGGGTTACCTGGTGAATATTCCTATGCCCGTAGTCTGGCTCGTTTTGCGGCAAATCTTGGTCCTATTGCTTGGAGAATTGCCTCCAAGAGGATTGAACAGGTCCTTCCACCTGGCTTCAAGTATGGTCGAGGCTGGGTTGGGGAATATGAACCACTTCCTACTACGGTGTTAGTTCTTAAAGGACGAAAAGAATACCCTTTTGTTTCAAAGTTGCATCATGTCGCTCATTCAGGAAAGAATGATAAATTTCCTGGCCACATAACTCCAGAGCATCTGTCTCATCAGCCTAGTACAGATGCAAAATTTCCCTCCATATTTGGTTCTGGAGGTGCTAAACCACCTAATCCTGCTGTTTCTGTTACTCAGCAGCAGAATCCACTCCCCACAGATTCTATAGGGCCTGAAAATATGATGCTGAAGAGAACTGGATTCAATTGCCTGTCTCCTAACAACCAGAACAATGGTCCTGTTTTCCAGCGGCAGAAGCAACTTCCACGAGATTCTGTTTGTACTGAAGATATGGGTGCTAAAAGGGTTGAACCAAGTTCTGCATCTGTATCTAATCCGACAATGAATTCTGTTGCACCAAAACAAACTCCCAACAGTAAGGAAATGGACTTAAGTAGAATGGAATCAAATTGTGCACCAGTGTCTACTCAGAAAACAGATCATCTTGACCCCAAACAACCTCCTCGTGGTTCGGAAACACCGACTTCCAGGCCTGCTGAGTCTGCACATGAGGGTAAAAATTTTTTGCGGTCCTTTTCCTCCAAGCAGCAAGACCCTAAGGGGGTTGCACCCGAAGGTTTACACAATGGGAACAGGATTAACAATTTCGCAGATAGCAATCGGACTAGTGTTTCATCCCCTGGTTTGATTCCCATGCAGCTGTCTGGAGCAGCAACATCCTTCCCCCAAAGACAGGATAATGGTCTCAGTGACCCAGTGCTTGTTATGAAGATGCTAACTGAGAAAGCTCAGAGACAACAGAATGGATCAATTCATGCTCATAGTCCTTCGCCAGCAAGGCCATCTGTTCCGTCTCCTAGAGGAGATGGGGGAAGCAATGCTGCTGCAGCAGCTGCTAGTGCTTGGATGTCAGTAGGGGCTGTAGGTTTTAGGCCGGCTGCTCAGACACCTTTTGGAAATAGAGTTCAGATTTCTGCAGATCAATTTCTTGGTGGGAAACAAGCATTCTATCCCCAAACTATGCAGTCTCATGGTCAATATCCGGTCTCAGCAACAATGCATTTCCAGCCTGAAAAGAACGGTCTTCCCTTTCAAGCGTTTGTGCAACAACAGAGTAAAGTCAGTAATGAGCCGCTGATCCAGAACAGAACAGTTGTCTTTCCCCCACTGGGTGCAAATGATGCACCAAGGTTTCAGGTGCAAGCCTCTTGGCGAGGTCTTAGTCCACATACTCAGCAGAAACAGAAACAGGATACACTCCCCCCAGATTTGAATGTTGCTTTTCAGTCAGTTGATTCTCAGCAACCGGACCTGGCTCTACAGCTTTAGGTCACAACAGTTAGTCCAGAGGCTCAGGATGATATAAGCTGAAGAATATCATTGTGTTCACTTCTTTGATGTGGTAGAAAATATTTCTACCCAGATGGTTCTTTTTATGATCACGGCCTGTGGGAATCCTTTGGTCAGGCTATGGTGGGTTAAGGTGTTCAAGCTGAGTTGGCAACTGATCTATTCAGTTCTGGGTTTAGTTACTCTATTTGATTAGTTCATTCAAATTCAGCACTCTATTGGCAGGGTTTACATTCGGATGAATCAAATATGGGGAAGAGAGTTTGAATTATATGTAGTGGGGACAAGGATGAGGGTAGCCAGGGCAGCAAACATTTTTGGATGAGATTTACTAACTTCAGGCAGCTGATAATCATATGAATCCTAGAAAGGTATAAAATTTGATGACTGAATATTTTAAATTTTATGTGATTACCCACAGTAGACATAGTAGATTCCTTGTAAATTAGTGCTGGTAGAGCAGGTTATTTACACAGTTCTACTCTGCTTTCGTGCTACATTTGATGCCCCCTCTTAGTGTACATTTGCACTCAGATGCCTCCTTGAAATCAATGGCATTTTTAGTTTCATGGTGTAAACTTTGCTGGGGTTTTCATCATGACCTTGTTGTCAATTTCTCATTGGTCTCATTTCTGCTGTAGTATAATTTTCCTTGGCTAGTTGCAATCTTATCAAAGCTTCTGATATATGTGAATTGAAGGAGAAAATTTTCGGCTGAGTTTAATGGCTATGATTTTAGTCCAAAATTTCAATTTTGCTTTAAGTTGCTTGATTTTTAATGAGGATTATGTCCTTGAGCTTAATATTTTATGAAAGGATTGCTTCCTTGGCATCCACACATTCTCATCAATATTGGTTTCAGCATTTAAGCATTTTATTGGTATCTTCTCAGTGCGAAATTCAATACCCATTCTCTTTTGAAGTGAAGGTCAAATGATCCTTGAATCATGTATGAAAGAACAAGTCTTTTTTTTCCTGAAATATCTGAAAATGTTCCTGGAAACATGGTAAGAGGAAGGGAGGAGAAGATAGGCAAAAGAGGTTCTACTTCTGCAGATACATTGAGTTATTTTTTAATTGATAGAAGTGCATTGAATCCAACAAGACCAAAAGCACCACCATTACCTGCAGCATGATATACAAGAGGCTGGAACTTATGAAGCCATGACTTTGCTACATCAAGGGTATGTCATCCCTCTTTCATTAACTTCTTAAGCTTATTGCGTTGTTTCTTGCAATCTCTGTAGCTTGTCTTTGTTCTTCATTCATGCATTCCTGTTTTACCTTAGAAAAGCATGCTATATGCCAGAACTATTCGTGCTCCGAAGACGTAGTTTGAACACTTTGGTATACATCAGACACTTCTAGCCGAGTGAGTGGAACTTAAGTTGCAATTGCACTGAGAGAATGGTAACTAGGCTTCATTGAGGACAACAATAAGCTGTGTAATTGTAAAATTTCATTGTGATTTCTGAGAGAGTATCTCCTTCAACTACCTTGTCCCCCCTCCCCCCCCCCCCCCCCAAAAAAAAACCTAAACAAGAAGGAAAAGTAGGTAATATGGAACTTTGTACAAGTCTGGTTAAGCTCTTTGCTGGGAAGGATTTCTAAGAAAGAAAGGTTAGATAAGATAGAAGGCTGGCATGATCAGCCCTCATGCAATTTTGTTGGATTATCGAGAGCGGAAAGTGATGAAGCTCCTTACCTTCTTACCCAGCCCCGCCCCCCCCCCCAAAAGGAAAGCCAAAGAGGGAGAAAAAAGAGTGAAGTCTTTGAGGATGTTGATACATCTTTTCAGCAGAATAGAGATAATAGGATAAGACTATTTCTGGCCTAATGGAAACTCTGCTGTTCTTCTCTTGATATTGTTGATTTTGTAGATGGTCTATATTATGAATGTAAGTGGCTTCTTTGCAGGATGCTCAGTTTACATCCATCGCTTCTCATTTTAATTGAAATTTAGTCCCGGGGGAAGGGGGATTTTACACTAGCTGAAGCAGAGAGGAAAGCAGTCGGTGCATTCTGAATATTATGCAGCAAGTAAGAAACATGAAAAAATAGATGGAAGAACCAATGGACATTGTATGAAGCTATTAGGAGATTTCATGATCCACCAGTAACACTCCCATTGAAAATCTCTATTGAATCACCATTCCGAATGTTGTGCCACAGGAATGACTCTCTCTCCTCCATTACATTCTGCTTGTAAATGAAGAAGTACCCTTCCGGCGGAAGTTGAAAATTCACTCTCTGTTGCAGCTTCTCTAGCTCATTCCTTAGTACCTTAATTGTTGCCAATAATAATGATAAAAAAGTTGTCAAACAAGTGCATTCATAAGTGATGGAAGCACATCAGATTATCGAAGCTGTAGATAGGGTTAAGGGCACTTCTTCCAATTTACCTGCACCTTGTCAGTTGGATTAACATCAATAAACACCTTCTTGGGTCCACTCTTGGGAATTACCGCAACCCTCAATTTCTTTGAACCGGTCATTGATGGAGTGTTTGTCATCCCAGAAGCTACCGGTCCGGGGGATGGCCCAATGGATACATCAATCTCAGACCCATATGTGAGCTCATATTCACATAGATGTCTATAATCTTGGAGTTCATTGTTCCCGTTCACATACAGTGCTAGCCGACTTGTAGGAATCCCTGTAACAGAATATTATTTTGACGCCTCATATACTTGCCCAAAATGTTAGGCAACATAAAAGCATGCACTCTGAGAAATCCTTCAAATGTAAGGTGTCTCTGGAGATGCACTAAATTACGGATCTCAATAGTATCTTTAGGGTTGAGGCAGACTCTATGTACCTTAGAGATGACAATGATGGAGAATATAAAGACTCCCAAAAAGTAAATATAAAAATATTATTAGATTAGAAATAATCTTTCTAATTGAAACACAGGGAAGCCAGAAACGATTAGGAGTAGCAGACCTTCAATGTCATGCAATTTCTCCTTGAGCTTAAGAACAGAATCATTCAAGTCCACCTCTATGGGGAGGTGGGACTTTGATGTGGGCAATTTGCAGAGTAGCTGGGTTTTCTTGTGGATGGGTGATTGTTGTTCTTCAGCTTTGTCTTTCGATTTTTCAGGTGAATTTTCTTGGTCCGACTCAAGAACTAGGCGCATCCGGGAATTGTGGCAGATGGAACAGGTCTCGGTGGTGCCGTCATCCTCGAGGGTTTTGCCATTGAAGACTAGGGTCTGGTCAGAGATGGGTATGTCCCTGTATTTATGGATCTTCTCCTTGATCTCCAGAACTGTGTCAAAGTAGCCTATTTCCATGGTGAATGATACACCCCTTACGGTTTCAAATATTATATCCATCTGTTCTCTATTTTATTTTATCCTTCTGTTTTTCCCTCCGTTCAGTTGAAGTGGAGGATTTTGGTAACCGTCTGAGCTTTGGAAGATCTCTTTAACCAATAACTGCTGATCCGGTGCCTATGAATGTGCTTTTACTCATTCCCATTGCAAATTTGTAGTCAGGTGTTCAATAGAATGTCAAAGTCCCATCGAAGAAAGTAGCATCTCGGTAATTTAGGGGTGATCGGATAAGGCTGTTACATTTGACCCTCCACTCGTCTTTTGCGTGGGACTCTCGGAATATAGATTTAGATTTGAAGTGCATGTTGAATATAATTTGGAGTATTAACAGAGAAAACATAAATCTGAGCGGGACTATCAAAATATAGATTTGGATTTATTGTGCTGCTTGTATTCAGTTTGGAATCTTAATGGAGAAAAAGATATTTGCGTATCTCTTATTTGCTAGCTCTCGTTTTATTGATGACCTGTAAGTAATATCTTCATAGCATTCTTTTACACACAAAACAAACCAACATTAATATGGGATTGGACTTTGGTCTGTCGTACCTAGACCTTGCAAATGGGTTATTCGATTTAGGTACGGGTTGGGTTAATTTCGGGTTGGGTGATGTTTGGGTTAAGTGACATTTTGGGTCGTTTCGGTTTGGGTTGGGTATGGTTCGAATCAGGTCAATTTCGGGTCAACTAATTTTTGGTCAAATATGCTCGTCATGCTAAAACAACGAACTTTGTAGAAAATTTCGGTTTGGGTATGGTTCGGTTCGGGTCAATTCGGATTTCAGATCCACTTTCAGGTGAGCATATTTCGGGTTTCGGGTAGGGTATGGGTCCGGATCATTCGGTTCGGGTTTCGGGTCTTGGGTCAATTTTGCTAGGTCTAGTCGTACCAGTACCCATCCTAATTAACATTGTAGGGTTTTTGTGTTTTTTTTGGTAGGGTTGCTCATTAACTTTAGGGTGGGTTTGGTAGGGTTAAAAATCATTTTCTTAGAAAATTATTTTTCATGTAAAATTATTTTTCATGTAAAATGATTTTCAATTCATATTTTTAGTTGTTTAGTAAAAAGGGAAATGAAGTTTTTGAAAAATAAGTTTGATTAGCAAAAAATGAATAAAAAAGCTGGAAAGGGGTACATTAGTGAAAAACAAAAATAAGTAAGATATTTAGAATGGGAATTTATATTTTGTTCTTTGGATAATTATATTATAATAGTAGTGTCATTTAGATCAAAGTTACGAAAATATGTACATTTGTTAATTTTTTTGATCTTACAAACTGTTAATAATTTGATATTATTAACGCTTATCGATTTCACACATTCGAGTAGGAATTCAAACAAAGTAGAGGAAAAATCTTGTGAGTTTCTCTATCTTCTTAACCTTGATGATAAATTGTAGAGCGTTTTGGATTTCGATGAAATCATAGTTGTTAAATTCACAGGTATCAGTATCAGGATCGAGATGATATAGTTCGTAATCTTTAATATGATGTCTTCATCTTCAAATTATATGTCACTGCCTTAATCCTCAAACCATATGTCGAGGAAATTAGACACGGAAGAGAGAAAGGATGTGAGATCGTGTGAGCGTCAAAGAAACGTAAAATCAACTTATGATTTATTCAAAGTGAAAATATTTTCCTTCATTATAAGGAAACTGATTTTCCCCTGAAAACAAATTTACCCTCCTTATTTCACCAAACACTGTAAAATGAGAATATCATTTTTCAGGAAGATGATTTTCACCCATATTAAACACACCCTTACAGTGTATGACACTATAGTTGAGGAACTATATTTGAAAAGTTTTTTTATTTTGCTTTTCTTTTCCGTTTAATTTCTAAATGTCTTGGCCAAACTTGCATGTTTTGTTTGATCAAGATAAGTAAAAAACTTACCTGTTTTTGTCAAGAGTACTTTTTCAACGTAGTAGCTGAACTTTTCTTGAGAAGTCACTCCGTTCGATTTCGACACACCCCCCACACCCCCCCTCCCCAAGAAAGAGAAAAATCTGGTTCACGTCTTACTTGGAGTTTGTCATTGATTGGGTGTTGGCCTCTTCGGTACTAGGAGCACAAAATCTATATCATACACTCGAGTGTATGTACTCTCATACGACACTTAAATAATTATATATTAAAATATAAAATATATGAGAAATACATCCCAAAAAATATATATAAAATAGATATAGGAGCATGTGCTCCCGGATGTATTTAGGGGCTTAGCTAAAGTGGCCCCCATAGAGGAGAAATTGAGGGAATCGAGGCTCAGATGGTTCGGCCACGTGAAGAGGAAAAGTGTGGCTGCCCCAGTGCGAAGGTACGAGAGTATCAACCCCCCCAGTGGTAAGAGAGGGAGGGGTAGGCCGAAGAAGAGCCTAGAAAAAGTGGTTAGAGAAGATCTGAGAGTTGTCGGTTTCACGGATGACATGACTCAAGATAGGAGGCTGTGGTGGGACATGATTAAGGTCTCTGATTATAGGGGATCGACTCCGTAGGTGGCAGTAGCTTAGGCGGTGTGGGGTGGGTAGGGTTTTGGTTTGCTTGTCTGCAGGTCGTGCTTTCCCGGGAGGTCACGGCACCAAGCGCCCTGGTTTGTTGAGGTATGTCTTCGCTCCCTCTTTATTCGCTTATTCGGAACCTTTTCTCTTCCCCTTTCTCTTACTTCAGTAATTGGTTTTGCAATCGTTTTCTTTTCAAACCTTTTTCTCAAAACAGTTTTTGTGGGTCTTAGAGCAAATGCAGCAACAGGATCGCGAGCAAGAAAATGAGGAGAGAGAGAGTGTGAGGCAAGCAATTCTGTGCAGTGAGAGGCTCATGCCTCTTGCCTCACGGGGAGGCTCAGATCAGTGAGCCTCCTCATCAGGTTACTTTTTTTAAAAAAAATATTTTTTTATTAGTTTTTTTTTAATTTTAAAAATAAAATTGTGTGTTATGGAGTGAATTTGTAGATATTATTTTATTGTTAGATGTAAGGTTTATATGTATTATTTTATTTGATGAGTCAAAATAGTGAGCCTTTTACTGGAGAGAGTAAGGATTGTGAGGCAAAAAGTTAGAGAAATAGCTGATGTGGCAGTGGTCGGACCCAGCTGGTGAGCCAAAAATAGGCTCACCATTGTTTTTGCTCTTATGGAATCAACCTCTCTATGGGTAGGAATACTGGTAGAGGTAAGGTTGCCTACAGCTGGATCTCCCCAGACCCCGCGAAAGCGGGACCCACATTGGGAGTTTGTTGTTGTTGTTGTTGTTGTTTTTGCTCCCGGATGTATATAATAATTTGCCCTAGGAGCATATCTATTTTTGTACTTCCTATTTCCTCTCAACAAATTGGCACCCCTTTTTTATTGTTTTTCTTAGAAAAATAAAAATTGCAACATTTTTTTTTCGTTTTTTTGTTTTGGGTATCAACAAATTGCAACATCCTTTAGATAACTTATTTCCTTGTGAGAGAGTCGTAGTTCATTCACTCGGGAAGAAAAAAAATATATGATTGAGATTAGTAACGTGTTTGAATTTTTGCAATGAGGTACTCGGGGAAAAAAAAAATATATTAATCTCAAAAAATTCCCAACATAATGTTGATAATTTTTTGTTTTTTTTTGGGGGGGGGGGGGAGAGGAAAAGTAAAGGATGTAGCTCGAGGAGGGTATTTTGGTACCATTTCATGTCATGACAATGTCTGGGGACTAGAGTTGGGAAAGTCTGATCCGACACGATAACCCGATTCGAACCTGACTTGAAGTTATTGAGAGTAATCCGAACCTGATCCGAACCAAACCAATGTTAACTCAAAATCGACACAATTTGACCATTTAGCTTGAAAACCTTTTTTTCCCCCCAATTTTGAGCAAATCTAAGTTATTTTTAATACCGACACGAAAGTGACCCGTATATTAAATAGGTCAATCCAACTTGATCGTTTCGTAGCTCTACTGGGGACTGGGATCATGACTACCAGTGCCCCAGCCTTAACTTTGCTCTGAAGAAAAGACTATTTTCTATACAATTGTTTTGCAGATTACGATCTAGAGTCAAATTAATTAGGTAGACTAGATACTTCTAACGTAAGAATAATGTTGTCTAACCCCCTTCCCACGACCACAAATATATTCCCAAAACATAAAGGACAATACAATATAAGTAGAAGGGTAGGGTCAAGCCTGAGATACAACATACGTAAGGTCTCAATCTTGACTACTGTGTCAAGACTTCATCGAAAAAGTCACGTAATGTAACAAATGAGGGATAGCAAATATACCCAAGCCGAATGGTACAATTATGAGGAAGGCACGTACACGTACCAATTGTGTATCTGGTTTCAACGTGATGTAATGTCTTTCAAACCACGCAAAAGAACTCTTTTATTCTCCCCTTTTTTGGGGGCTGGGGTGAGTGGTGTTATAGATGTATAATGACTAATAAGACTAGTCAATTCCATTCTTTACGAAACACACCGGTGAGATGACGCACGTAGTAAAGAGAAAAAATGACAGCTCAATGCACAAGCATCCCGCGTTTACACAGGATCCGAGAAAAGACCCCACCCCAAGGGATGTATTGTAAGTAGTAGAACCTAACTTTGTTAGTGACTAATTCCAAGGCTCGAACCCGTGACCTTTTGGTCACATGGAGACAACCTTATCGTTGCTCCAAGGCACGAAGTGGAGAGAGACTAAGTTTATAGGAGAGAGAGGTGACCCCAATGACTCCCTTGTTTGCTCAATGCCTTGTTCGATCAACGCGAGGATATGTTGGATACTTGGATCTGGCAGAAGAACTTTTTCCTCATAAAAGGGTCTCATTACGCCATAGAGGCTTTAACACATCAATTTAACTGTCTTACTCCTCCAACGCCGCATGGTTAGATTACGATAGTCCAGTGCAGTAATAGAAAAAAAACTACGTTTAACTTTGGAATTATAATCATTTCATCTCATACTCGCATCCGATAGAACATCAAGTTTCGAGCAGATCCTTCAATTAGCTTTTTTCCCCATCAATTCCTCAGATACAGCGAAAAGAGACATTAACTTCATCAAGAGAACTTGAGATATTGTCGTGTTATATAAACATGAATTAACATAACTTGGTCGTTATAAGATTGAAATATATGTCCACGGGGAGGCAGCAGGCCACTTACTGATAATAGCAGAAACTATATACAGACTTCCTCTGTTTTTGTCTTGAAACTTAATTACACAAAACACTAGTGGAGAAGGCACTTAAATTGCCCCAAATGTGTTCTCCCCGCTGTATGTCATGTAAAGAAAACCATCTTCATCTTTGTGCTCCTCGTAAATTGCTGACATCATTGCAGCTGCAAAGTATGAAGATCATCTACCGGTAAGTAATTAGGACTAACAGAGGAGTTAGGTGTTCGAAAATTCAAAATAAAAGAAATCCGATCTCACCAGTGGGCGGTAGAATGTTCTTTACGAAAATGAATATAGCCTTCTCAGCACTGAGCTTTATCCTCTTACGCACCACATAAACAAACTGTCCCACAGTCAGATCAGCCGGAACCAGGTACCTGCATTTATGAATAAGTAAAAACACAATTATAATATAACCAAAATTTTAGATCAGTATATGATAACCAAGGACAAGTTTTCACATCGTACGATCAGAACATCTTCCTAGACTCAAAACGTATACTGAAGTTCACGTACATAACATGCCTCCTCTTGAGAATTGGCCCGGATATTTCTCAAAGGAATTAATGCTAGGCAAAGCTTGGCTTTCTCTTCTCCTTAACCTTTGAGGGGATAAATCAACACCTAACCAATGATTTATGCTATCCACATCACATCCTACAAACATCTGCCTTTGAACCACTTGCACCAAAGGGGTCATGCATCGGCACAAAAGCAGAAGCTCAGAACTAAAGGGGGAAAAAATAACCTTTTAGAAGTTGACAACAAATCAGTAGGCTCATAATCTCCAGTAAAACAAACTACATACTAAAAAGTTTAATAGTAAAGTAATGAAGAACTATCTATGGGGTTTCCTAGGTAAGCAGATACAAATTCTTTTTCTCAGTATTGCATAACTGTTATGGCAAAGTTGGTCTCAGCATGAAGAATATCCAGGAATAAGGGGAATGGAGGCACATGTCCACCCAGATAATATCCTGCCGCGAGTCTACCATCTTTCACAAATATTTTGAAACTCATATGAAGAAACCACTAATTCTACAGGCAGGAGCTACATAGACAGATAAGACGGCAGTCTCACACAGCCATGGACATGAGCTGAATATTTTCCACCATCCAAATTCCAGTTGCAGCTTCAGCCAATGCAAGCAACAGAGGAAATTGAAAATTAAGCAATCAATTTGATTTACACATAAAGCGAGCTTCATTAGCATAAAGAGAGAGAGAGAGAGGTTTGACGAACTTCTTTTTGTCAATGTCCGGAATGTCACTTTTCTCAGCCTTCTCCACAATAACCTACAATGTCCAAGCCGAGCATTCATTATAGTCAACATATTAAAGGAAGTAAATTCTCAGGAAATTCTTCACTTATATATCTATTTAACATTAAGAAAGACTATATCATACAGGGATTCTATCTGGGTACTTCTCCCTGATACGGGCAGCTTCAGCCTGTCTTCTTTCTGTTACATAACAGAAAAATTGAAAAGTTCAGCAATGTAAACAAATCAGACATACTTTTTCTAGAGGACAATAACTAGTAACTCTTGCATTGGCCACATCACAGGTGTTCTGCTAATGTTCACTCAGTCGATCATTATCCAAGTCTCTCCACTGAATTTCAACAGACAGAAACCAAAGTAACATAATTCCCTGCAGTTGGATAGTTGCAATCTTGAACCATTACTGCCGATGAACAATTTATGCAGCAATTAATGCTGAATCAAAAACCCATAACATCCATCTACCTACACATTTGATTGCACTATCAAGCAAAAGAAACCAAATGACAGAAACTTCTTCCTGTGATCACAGCGCATAAAATTAATCAATCTAAGTAATCAAGATGCAAACTTGATCAACATCTCAAGCACACTTGACTCAACTAAAAACGCTTTCTGTACAATTATAGAAACTATACCATATACCAACACAAAATTAAAACACAGAAAGTCAGCAAATAATCACAGGAATACAAGAATCAAAGGGAAAGATCTCTTTTACAAGAAATCATCGATAACATCGCATACATCAACGAAAACCCAAGCAATCCCCCAATTCATGACTACACGCTAAGATCGTAGGACGAGAAACAGCATAGCATAGATGTACGGATGGAGAGGTTACCGAGGGGATGCTGCAGCTTGAAGGAGCTCTTCGCCATAATCAATCCAAAAACCCTGATCAAAAGCGAGTCAATCAAACAATCAACCAATTAGGGTTTCCAACAATGATGACAATCTTTTCCGATCGAATTCCGAAACCCAAAAATCAAAATTTTCACAAAAAGAAGAAGAAATGAATCTTACCAGAAACGATTAGGTGAAAGATCTCGATCAAAGATAAGAACAACCGAATCAAAGCGAGGGAGGAGGTTTGATAGTGAGCAGCTTGTAGAAGAAACCACTGAGGAGAGAGAAAGTCAGTGGAGCCCCCGTTTGTTCTGATCCCAGCCCTTCTCACAAATCGCCAGTGATCACGCACTTATATAGAGATGAACACTGAATTTCTGTTTCTACTTTCTACGAGGCTCCTTTTAATGGGCCAGCATCTTGGGCCACTCGATAAGTGGGTCATGGACTATCCGATTTCCTTTCAATAAATAGTTGGATTCAACTTGATGATGAGTGAGGACCTAGATTCCCCCCCCCCCTTCTTTTGTTTGGGCTTTAACATTTTAGAGGATGTAATGGATGATACAGTACAATGAGGATGAGAGAATCGAACAGATAATGTAGTATGTTGGTATCTCTAGATGTGGATGTGTCGTAATACTATTGGAAGAGGAGATGAGGTATAAAATAGAGCTGACAAAAAGTTATCTGATCAGAACACCCAAATTTGTTTGAACCGGGAAAAACCGTGTACAGTCGTGAATTTTTCATCCGAATTCTGAATCTGGACACAACAGTTTTTATGTTTCTATTGTCTGAATCCGATTTTGACGTGAATTAAGCCTAGCCCGAATTGTCCGACCTGGAAAAAATCGGGTATTGGACATCACTTTCTCATCCGAATTTTGACATTGTCCGATTTGTCGGACTCAAATTCGACTCGAACCCGAATTTTTGCCAGTGTGCTAGTACCAAATGATCAATGGAGGGTTATTATCAAGACTCTAGAGGTGTGTTGATGTCAAGACAACTATGACGAATGACTTTCATCTACATGTTAGCCACTGACATGGTTGTGACAAACAATACATAAGGTGGATCACGAGTATGTTCTTATGGACGGACCATGGGTTGTAAATGATCACTATCTTATCATTCGTGAATGGGTTCGAATTTTGTTCGAGATGATGTTCCCATCACACATGTCAAAGTATGGGTTCTAATGCTAATTTCCTTAGCAAGATTGGTAATAGAATTAGGAAGAAGGTAGATTTGAACAAGATCAATGCTAATGTCACTAAACCCTTGTTTTCTAAGTTCAAGCTAAGGGTTCATGTCTGGAGAATACAAAATGAAGGGTTGCGGTTAGTCTGCTTCAAGTGTGGTAGGACAGACCACAGAGGGGAGGGTGAGGGTCAATCTTTTGGAACTCAACAAAGGATGGAGGAGGAAAGCTTATGGTTCCTGGGGAATGTTAGTCATCACCAACGACCTCTCCTAATTAGCACTGGAAAATGGGCCGACTAGTGTTCCCGTTAAAATCGACATACTAATAAAGTGTACCTGATTAGATAATGGAGAGTTAGTTAACAAAAATATCGTATTACTAAATAGGTTATTAGCTGGCCAAACCACTCCAAGGTTTATCGAGAATATCCTTGAATACTCAATTAATTAATACTTTGTATATCTGTTAACATGATTTAGATGGGTTGGCTTATAAGTGATCTGACTCATTATTAACCTTATTTTAATCTGGGAGCTGACTCACGGGGCTCAAATTTTTGGCCGCTCATACATAGCGCATATATATCGTAATGAAAAGTTAAAATATCCTTAATATTCTTTCAAGAAATTACAATTGCAATGTTTTTTCCATTAAATACAAACAATTTTAAGTTTTAAATATGTTGAGTCTTTAATTTTGACAAAAAAGAACCAAATCACAAAAAATACAATCTAAATCAGTTGAGTCGACCCGAAACCCGTATAACCAAAATACATCTACCTATATTTTATCCAAACCCAAAATATACTCGATCCGTAGTTTATCTGAATTTGAATGCATCCAACCTGTATTTAACCGGCCGTTCAAACTACCAGATCTAGTTTTCGTGGTAGAAAAATATAAACTATAATCAATTGAACCAGGAACCTCCTGGCCAAAACGACAATTTATGATTGGGGAGAAAGGCCTGAATTGTTCATACTCCAACCAAAGAACCCAATTGGGCTTCTAGGCAGGGAGCATGAATCGGTCCCTTTCCAAATAGCACGAGCTACTTGGGTTAGATATCCAAGTTCTTTGTTCAATTGCCTATTTTTCAGCACCCGATTTTTTTTAAAAAAATTTCGACTCAAAGTGATAAAGTAGAGTCGTCAGTGAGTTTGTGGAGAGGGCACAAAAATAAATCAATTTTCCTATCAAACCTTTAAACCAAAGAGACATGGCTTGATGAGAGGAGGTTTTTGAAGACCCTGAATAATCCTTGACATGGGAACTTCTTAACTCCATTGGCATGAATCACAGGTCTAGTTTAAGGGTTGAAGATACAACGTTAGGATGGAATGTATATTGACACCGCTCGTCCTCACCAACGACCTCTCCTGATCAAATCGAAAAATTGAAATGTCATACTAAGAAAAGCATGCTAATGAATAAAAATTAAAAATACATAAAATCATATTCATTGTTCATATGAAAATGCATACATAAAAAAATTACAACGGGCTAGGATGCAAGCATAAATTAATATTATGTCTTTGCAAACTCAAAATTAAATTAAAATATACAAAATAAAATAGATAAAAAAAAAGAGGGATAAAGATCAGTTAGCACTTAGGTTGACCCACCCGATTGACTCGAAAACCCAAGAAAACATAATTTGGTTTGGTTCTTGGTTTTGGAAAAATAATGATCTCTCTCTTTTTTTTAATCTCTCTTTCTCTTGTGGCTTTGCCCTCTTTCTCTCAATAACCGTCCTCAACCCAAAGGGGTAGGTGACCCATATCTATAGTAGTAATGGGATAGGGACTAGACCTGATAAAACCGATCCGAGACCCGAAACCTGAACCGAATGACCCAGAGTCATACCCGACCCGACATCCGAAATATGTTCACCCGAAAGTGGACCCGAAACCCGAATTGACCCGACCCGAACCATACCTGACCTGAAATTTTAAACAAAGTTGCTTGTTTTGGCATGACGGATGTATTTCACCAAAAATTAGTTGATCCGAAATCGACCCGACCCGAACCATACCCGACCCAAACCGAAACGACCCGAAATATCACTTAACCCGAACATGACCTGACCCGAACTTGACCCAACCCGTACCCGAACCGAATGACCCATTTGTCAAGTCTAATAGGGACGAGATTGGATAAAGGGATAAAAATTTATCTTTATCTTTTACCAATAAAACTATCTTTATAATGTCTTTTAAGCTTCTATTATCCAACATTCGATTTATCCTCTCATATATCTCGAATTATCTGCACAATGCATTGGTGACAAACCAAGGTGGCAAAAACCCAGTTGGGTTCCGGGGTGGCCTTGGTTGGTTTTTGAACTAATATGGACTGTTATATCTGCCCAAGTCTAATTCAATGGTTCCATTTTGATTTCTGCTCTGCTGGGCGTCCTAGTGTACAAGTTTGGTCTTAAATTTCATTGTCGAGCTTTTAAAAACGAAGACAGTTTTTCTGGGTGTCTATAACCAATTTCAGGACCTATTTTTCCAGTGAAATTTGGATCGAGTGGCACCGAATTTTTGTAAGGCTAGCTGATCTTGATGTACTTGTGAGTAACGACATGCCTAAAGGTTTGAATGACATTCATATTTCACTCACTCCTAAGGCTGATTCCCATAGTGTGGTGTCATAGTTCTGGCCCATTGAACTGTGTGATGTAATCTACAAGACAATTGCTAAACCCATTGTCCACCATCTCAGAGCAGTTTTGCCAACTTCATTTTCCCTGTCTAAGGGGCGTTCGTGCCTAGGGATGTCAGTGGATTCCGAACCAGATCCAATCCATCAATCCAAATTAGAGGGTCTGGGTCCAATCAAGCGAGACTTAACAGGTCTTAAGTGGGTCTGGGTCGGGTCGGGTCTGGGTGTAGATTCTGAAAAATTTAGACTTAGACCCAACCCAAGAATCATTTAAGGCCCATTAATTTTTTTTTTTAACAAAAAAGTGGGAAGTGTAATTGGTTAAAGTAATTCTAAATTAGTAAATCCTAAAGTTACTTTGCTATGTGCTGGTCATAGAACAAAAACTATTATGTTATGTTTCTGGACTTTGTTTTTGTGGTTTGTACGAAAATATTATTTTTGGTGTGTAACACATAAGTAACAACACTTTGTTATAGTATATGTTGCCAAAATATTTTTTTATTAAACATTATGTCTTCTAAATTCAATTATTTATATTTATAATGCAGTAATTCATGTTGAAATGTGAAAAAAATAATCTTGAACATGAAAAATAGTCATAACTCGTTTAGGACTCGTGGACCCACCAGACACACAGATTCTGAATCTGGGTCCCATCTTTACAAACCCAGCGGGTCTAGGTCCAGGTCCAACAAAATTAAATGTGAGTCCAGATGGATCCGACCTATTGCCATCCCTATTCGTGTCTCGGTGCCAAATTTTGGACAATACTACGAGGAAAAAAACCAAGGTAATGTCAATTCTGGGGTACATTGCACGCAAAATTAACCCGAAAAAGGCCTATGATAGATTGAAATGGTCGTTTATTCGTGATACGTTGGTGGAAATGAGACTTCTATTCATATTATTGATATCATCATGACTTGCATCTACTCTACTAAATTCCAAATTCTTTGGAATGGTTCTCAAGGACAATCTTTTGTACCTTCAAAAGGCATACAGCAAGGAGAGCCCCTTTCTCCATGCATCTCAATCCAGAGGATCCTCTTTTAGGAATACTCCGGACGAATTCCCGATCCATTGCCTCAATATGTGATACTTGGCAAATCCAAAAGCTTGAAGATCTGGGTTTCTACTTGGGTGTGCCGACAATTAATGGGAGGGTTGCAAGGGCTATCTTCCAACATATCGTAGATCAATTTGATGGGAGACTTGCATGTCGGAAGGCTAGATGTATTTCCTCAGCTAGTAGATTAACCTTGCACATTCGATTCTCTCGACATTGCCTTATTACTCGATGCAGATAGCCAAAATCCCTCGTTCCGTCTGTAATGAGCTTAGATTGTAAAACCTAGAAATTCTTTTGGCCATGGGATGAGAAGAAGAAAGTTCATCTTGTGGAGGGGTTGGGATTGCTCAGTGAGGCAAACTAATGCTGTTTTCCTCACCAAATTGGGCTTGAGACTTCTGCCAATCCCAAGAGCGCTTTGGGTTAGAGTTGTTCGGAATAAATATCGTAATGGTCGGTGTAATGTGGATGTGTTCCTCTCTAAGCTTGGAGCCTCGAATATTTGGCATGGTATTGCCTCTACTGCAACTATCATTCGGAAGAGTATCAGAACTAGGGTGGGCAATGGCAAGCGAACTCGAACTCTGTTTTGGGAACTCGGGTAAAGCCGGGGGGGTGGTGGGATGCCCTTTTTTGTACTTCGGAGACTGTCGATGCCTTTGTTTCGTACATAACTAACACAAGAGAAGCTCGACAATTAGAAACACAAGCCTTAGGTACGTCCATTGTCGGTGCTCTTATAGTTTTCTTTCCTATCAACAGGAAAGCTCCCAAAAAACAAAATATTCAATAATTCACAATAATCAACAATAGCTCAAACGTTAAGCAGAAGAAAGTACAAGACAAGGATATGCCTCATAATGCCAACTTGTAGACGATGAAAGGTAACACATTCCCATTGATTGGACGGCCAAAAGAGGCAACATTCCTACAAGCAAAGCCTTAATTTTCTAAGGACAAACTGGTAGGCACTTATTACAACTATCACCATTCAAAGAATTATGGAAATTACGTCAACGAAGTGACCATCACTTTGCTTACTTCTTAATCATTCCCCCAAAAAAAAAATAAAAATTGAAAAAGGCTTATCCTTCCTCCCCCTCTACTAATATGGAGAGAACAATCCTAGCCACCTACTCTGTTTCTCAGTCTCTCTTGGTGGGATATGCCATGTTCATTTTACAGATGAAAATTTTTCTACATACAAAGTGGGTATTACCTACATCGATGAAAGAAATCCTCCAGAGGTTGGAAGACATCAGGTGTTTTGTTTTGCTTGAGAGATGAACGACATGATTTAGCGAACTCGAAGTCAGAAAGCTGCACTCCACAAAGTATTCTCGCCTTCGCCGCACCTCTTGTGGACTTCACCCATTCTCTCCACTGACCTGCAGATTCCGCTGCATGTCCAGTCGAATGATGCAACGCACACATTGCCAGCCTGAGCCTTCCACTCACAATCTGCAGATATAAAAACACTCAGCAACCAAGGTACATTTGTCATTTTCTTTCTCAATCCTGATGATTTTAATGTAAGCCAGGACTCTAAAACACTGCATTAAAGAACTTATTACTAGTGTGTTACCCCAGACCCCGCGAAAGCGGGACCCACACTGGGAGGAGTTGTTGTTGTATTACTAATGTGTTACTAAATAACATCACCCTACCCCCTGCTGAACTATCCGCATAGCATGCTAAAAGCTAAGTGATCCATGATCACATTAATTAACTCTTAAGATTGAGGTTTCTTCTTCCCTCCTCTCTTTTTTATCAATTTGTATATAACCCAGCAGGCTCTTTTCAAGTGATTAAATGCGGTAGGACCAAGTAGATGACAGCATTCCAACACAATGACCCATTAAATGGGTGATCAATGACTATGGTGACGAGTATGAGCCTGACCTCCCCTCTGTTCTTTCTTTTCGCCCTTTCTTTTCTTCCCCTTTTGTCAAGCAAACAAGCTCTGTTCTCAATATCTAGATGGGTATTAAATGCTTTACTTTTTTGCCCCTTTTTTTGTGCAGAAGAAGATTAGTCCTCATACTCATCGGAGTATCGAATGTTCAGCATAGGTGCTTGGCATAAATGAGAACTACAACATAGAACTCTAGCTTAGAACCACACTGTCATTCAAAGTAGACAATTATAACCTTTGTTTATGAGCATTTCTTTTTCTCTTCCATCCTTCCCCTTGCTTCTGATCAGAGGTCTTTTTTAATCAATAAATCTTAACAGGAATTTGTTCTCAAAAAATTCATGAGCAGATTCATCAAACCTCTGCTCGATAAGGAGAGAAAAGAAGGAAAACCATTACCAGGTGGAGTGCCACAACACAATCTTCGGTCATCGATGTGCTCAACATCCAGCCCAATAAACCAGGAGCCTAATGAGACATCTTCGTTGGCATACTTGTGTAGCACATGCCTGATTTTTCAAGCACCAGAAAGAAAATAGGAACCCTATCATATAATTGGCGAAGTGGAGCCGCATTAGTGCATTACTACAAGAAAAGAATTAAGTACTCACTGATTTATCGATACATAAGTTGCTAGGTCTTTCGAAATGGCATAAAGCTGTCCAGTAGCATGTCTAAAATACTTGTTCCCTCCATCTCCGAATTTCCAATGCTCAGGTTCATGGTACCTTACCCCCCTGTTCATAGATCAGAAAGCATCAGCATGTTTATTGCTATTTGAACAAGCAATTAGCTAACCTCCAGAAGACAACTGAAAATGCAACACACTTTTGAGCAAGGACGGGGCCAGACTTCATGCATCCTATATACACCCGAGGCTTTGACCGATGGCGAATTAAGGTAGTCCCTAGCGTTGCTGTAATTGACCAGATCATATAAAAAAACACATGTTATTTTAGTGGCAGAAAGGCAATGTGTCATATTTTTCCCACAAAAATCTAGCAACAATCAGACGTAATATGCAAACAGCTAGGGCATATACCAAAGAAAGTACCAGAGAGGTAGAGGCATCTGAGTTAAGGGATTTCAAAAATGAGATCAAAAATAAATTGAGAATTCAAGCATGCTATAAACGTTTGTACTAGTTTTTAAACTTCACAGCGGCTCTACATATGTTATACTGGCAATATTCAGAAACCAGCACCAAGAAAAATGACGTTTTACCTATATTCACATGTACATCATCATCAACTTTGACATAGAACTCAGCATCCCACAGGGCAACAGCAGTAGCAAAATATATTTTCGTCTTTGCTGACAATTCGAGATAGCCCTCAACATGTTCCTAATCCCATATAATACAGAACACAGTCAGCTGGTTCAATAAAAGGCGCATTCACAAGACAAATAAAAATATAAAGACTTCCAAGCTTAAATATTTAGCTTACCAGTCTTAAAAAGTCTCCGTGCTTTTGATCCTCAGCCTCAATAGCTTTATCGAGGATGCCACCTGCTGTTGCACTGCGATCAAAAAGGCAATCAAAACCATAAGAAGACATAACAAACAGTAGAAACAGTTGCACCACTTTTACAAAAACAGCACAAACACAGGCAGATACTCATATCACTAAAAATTAGGGGTGTTTTAATTGCTTGTGCAGGATGGCTTTCGGAAGCTGATTTAACCAGCATTGCCCAACAAATTCCAAAAGTTATCATAAAGACAGTTGGAAGTATTTCCAAATGCTACCTGTTCCTTCCGCTTGAACATGGTGCTTTGATTTAAACAATTTGAAGACTCATCATGACAACTTTGGGTGGACACATTTCCCTTCATAGTTGCAGTTCTGTCTGATAAACAATTTGAAGCCTCATCATCGCAACTTTAGTTAGGACACATTTCATTTCATTTGGACATATAGGATATGCTAGTTGCGCCCAAAAAAAAAAAAGAGAAAGAAAATAAGAACCACATTCCTGGGGATCCACCTAAGTTAACTCTAATTTCTGATATCTTGACAATGAGAAAATGGGAGTAACATGAACTCATTTGATAGCCCCCCCTGCCCCCTGGCCCAAAAAAATCTTGCTGAAGCTCACACTGTGGCTCCTGATAAGGGGAATGCAGGCTGCCCATTGCTTGATTTTCTTCAACTACAGCCTTTTCTTTTAAACTAATCTATGTTTTTCCATGCCTTAACTTGCACACTCTGATGAAAACCACAAAGAATTTATCAAACTATTCTGTTGTATATTCTGCCTTGTCCACATAAACAAGCTAGTGATCTAATCAAGTTGCTCAATGACTGGATTGTATAGAGTCATCTTCAAAGATAAGTTTTATGGCACTTGGATCACTTTCTATCGGAGGTTCCAGGGCAGAACCATCCCCCGCCCCCGGTTTCCCAACCAGGGCTAACCAGTTAAAAAAAAAGAAGAAAAAAGGTCGCTAATCACTCACCTATGGCCTATGACAAATCGCATTATGATGCCCTTCTCTTCTTCCAATTTCTTTCTCTTTTCTCCTGTTTTATGCATCAAGAATAAATTCACATTGTAAAATGTACGAAAAGAAAATAATAAATGAAGTTCAAAGGATATTTCACAAACCTTGAGGCATCCACGTTGCACGGACTGAGTCTCTCCTCTTTCTGCTGCTGAAAGCAGTGTTAATGCCAACCACCATTAAGTATTTTCTCTTCCCTGCAGATCCTGTGTTTGACACAGGGGATCCATCCATTATAGATTCCTGCATAGCCCTTGCAGCAGCCAACTCCATCTCTAGATTTGATATCGTTTTATCAAGGTTCCTGCATTGGATTCACAGAGGTCAGCATTAACAGTTAGCTAACCAAGTACACCTTGATAAGCTGTAGCGAAAGAAGATGCACTTACTGTATAGCGTGATTGGTCTTTGAAACTTCACCAAATACACTCTTAGGCTCCTTTTTCACATCCTTCTAAAAAAGGCCAGAAAGAAAAACAGAACTTTTGAGGCACAGAAAAAAAACAGACAAAAACAAGGGGAAGCAAAGAGAAAAAGGAGCGATAGATTATAAATTGCAAACTGATCATCTGAAGCATAGAAGGATATAGAGAGCTAAGAGTCAGCTATATCCCCAATCCAATAAGACAAAATGATAACCATCCAGCAGTTCATATAAAGGTAACAACAAATTTATATATCAGTAGACTCACGGTTAGATCATAACCCTCCTTGATTAAATTTTGTCTTCCGTCTTCCATAGTAGCTCGTCGAAACATCCCTTTCTCTTCAGGTTCTTCCCACATCCTGCAAAAGAAAAGAGTAGCACTTATATGCCATGTAGTTTCCAATATGTCTTCATGGTTATACTAGTTCCCACAATTACAACATAAAGTTCAATGCTTCACCAATAAAAACTAGCACAACATACTGAAGAAAGTGAGGCCTTTTTTGGTTTTTCTTTTGAGGTAATGTAAAGCAGTTGAAAAGCAGACAGTGGCAGTTTGATATATTGTTTAACCAATTAAGATAATTTTGGCCGTAAGCAGTCCTCGGATGGATTATTTGGGCAATAGCTGAACAGGCAACCAATGCAACATATTACTCGTGCAGGACCATTAAAATTTCCAATAAAGAAAGAAGGGGAAAAACTGAAGACAAAGGAAAAAGAAAAAGTGAATGGGGAGACTAGTACTAAAAGCCAAATAGTAACAGTGATGACAAAAAGTGGACATTTTTAGTTTCCAGAGGAGATATGATCTTATATTTTGATTATTTTCCACAAAAACACAAATAAAAGGAAAAAGAACAACTGAAGATGAAGCCTAGCCCACTGAAAACAGTTAGCAACAATGACAACCAAAATGGACATTTGTAGTTTTCCCAAGAGATATTGACGTATATTTTCCACTAATTACTTGAAAGATACTGAAAAAAGATTTTGGGACGAGGATTGCACTATCAGTATTGACAATGAGTCATCCTATCCAAACAAATGGCACTAGAAAAAAAAAATTGACTCGCAAATAATGGCATAAGTTCGACTTCCCCATGCGGAAGCACTCCTGACAAACTGGTAGTGTACTCACCATCACATGGAACGTTAGAGTCCTTAGGGCATTAGAGGGTTCGAATTCTCATCACGATAAGAGAGTCCCCCTTGGCCTTGCAAGTGGGCCCTACTTACCGGGTGTTCAAATAAGGTTGGGCCTACGCCCCCAAAAAAGACAAAAATTATTAAAAAAACAAACAAGGTGTTTAAGTTCCACAATTATAGCCTTCATCATCATTTAATTGTTCAAAACTTTAAATCATATTTTCATATCTTTTTTAGTCCACAAAAAAAAAAAGTTTATCACTACAGATCTCCTTTGGCATATTGGAAACACCAAAACTACCGACAGTTGTTTCTTCTCTTTCTCTCCTTTGTCCTTCTTACCCAGGGGACGACCTATGGATACAACAAAGAAGTTTCAAATTCTGGTTTCAGACCTTCTGTCAAAATCCTGAAAGACTTACAAGAGGTAAGAGATTCTCTCCCCCCGTTCGGCCTCGCCCTCAAAAAAGGCATTCAAGTTCCACAAATTTAGCTTTCTTCACCATTTTAATTGTTCAAATCATATTTTTCAATCCAAAAAAGAAATCTCCATTAGCAACATAAATATGGGAATACCAAAATTATTAGATAGTTTTTCTCTCTTTTCTGTTTCTTCGTTTTCCCTTTTTCGACGATGGAGGAGGCACAAGAGCACCGTCAAGAAGTTTCAAAATCGGGTTTCAGAGCTTTCCCTAAAATTCCGAAATACTTCACTAGTTAAGCTAGTTGAAAAATCTGAGCATAATGCCATAATCTGTAAGACAAGGTTTTCAGTGCACATAATTGATCAAAAAGTTATGCAAGTACATCAGCCAACTTAAAGTCCACACTAACAAGTTCCTGCCCAATACCACAGATCCATTATCCATCCAACCATCCCACCAAAACATCTCACCAACTACAAACCTATTGAAGATAGAGGAATAAAATTAATCTTCATCATCCAATAAAATCCAATCACCCTATTGACCATTTCTTGCACAAATTTCGGAAAAACTACTTCAACAAAGGAATAACAGAAAGGAATTAATAGACTATTTATTGAAGCTTCCAGAATATCAAACAAGAACCCTTACTGACCCAGCAAATCCTATCAAGAACTTGACCAATTGCTTGGAAATAAAGATGCACTTATGCAATTAAACTGTGCTGATTCAAGTATCAATGAATTACTTGGTTGTAAATTAAATATCCACAAAAACCCACTTCACGAATTCATCAATTTGGTGCAATTTCCACAACCTGAATCAAAAGAAACAGAGAGTTAGAGAGATTACCTGCTAGTGAAGAGCATCCCAGCACAAAAACACCCAATACAAAGCAGAACGGTCAATTTCCGAGAGACTACATTCTTCTGAGTAGAATCAAACACTCTGCTCTTCGAAGACATTTCAATCTTTTTTCTGGGTTGATTGGTTTCCTTGCTGCTTTTTCACCCTTATCTCACTCACCCAAATCAAACCCAGAAAATTTTCACTAATTTTGACCAAGACCCATATCAATTCAAGAGTCAATCAAGTCAAAATGATCCCAAAATTCACAGATTAAACACACCCAAAACACATTTAACACAAAACAAAAATTCTCCAAAGCCTTATTAATTCCCCCAAAACTACTTAGCCTTCTACTTCAATTGGGCAAATTTGGTATGTCGGCAGTTTGTATAGAGAAGGAAGAAGAGAGAGAAATGAAAGCGGTTGAAATGGGCATATGTGTTTTGGGAAGTCCCTTTCAACTGCAAGCTGAGGCAGGCATCTCTGCTACAGCCGACCCACCCACCTTTAAACTGTTCCTCTTCTTGTTCAATTTTTTTTGTAGTACTAAAATTAATTCTTTAAAGAAAGATCCTTTTTTTAATTAAAAAAAATCGAGAGAGACTTTGAATACATATCTTCTTGTTGAATTTTTGTGATGCCCTTTTTCAGAAGTCATTTTCTGGTATCTGCAGTGATATAATAGCACGATCTGGAATGGGTACAACAGGCTGTTGGTAATATTATGAAAGACTGTTTCTTAAAGTCTAGTGGATGTGTATGGTGTAGCTAACTGAATTCTCGGGGGCTTGCTCTATGTAGTTTGTTGGGGCATATCCCTACAAGAATTGAAGTTTGTCCTTGATTTCAATTATTTGTAAATATTCCACGTATAGTTTATGTGGTAAAGTTTAATTATGTCAAAAAGAAGATGTTGCTTTGTTCTTTTCGTTGAAAAATAGAAGTTGAAAAATAGGTAAAATTGGTTGAAGTAGGTTGAAATTGATATATTTTTATTATTTTATATGATAGGTAGAAGTTGGTTAAAATAGTGGGTTGAAGTTAGTTGAAGTGGATTGAAGTTGCTATTTTTTTAATTGAAGTTCTTGAAGTGGACTGAAGTTGGTAAATTGAGATTTACCACAAAAAAGAACAAGGCCTTAATTAACATATCGGTGTTTTATTAGTATTAATTTGTTCTCTTTTGATAGTTTTTTTTGGGGGGTAAATTAACACATGTACACAACTTAGAGAGAATTAAACTTTGAATTTGTTTATGAAAACTAAACATCCTATTGCTAAATTACATCCAAGGAGGCAAATAAGGAGTCTTGGAGCAACAATAAGGTTGTCTCCGTATGACCGAAGGGTCATAGGTTCAAACTTTGGAATTAGCCACTGACAAAGTCAGATTAGGCTACCACAATTCACCCATTGGGGTAAGACTCTTCCCTGGACCCTATGTGAATGCGGAATGTTTATGCACCTGGCTGCCCTGTTATGAGTAATTTAAAGGGGTATAAACTAAAGTATTTCAGAAAACTCCTAAGATGTTACTATCAGAACTTTAGGTCAGAAGCCATCTTGATTTGTACAGCTTCATAGCCCTTTGTGGGCATTTGTTGGAAAAAAAAAAGTTCTATTTATAACATGTTGCAAACAAATATCATATTTTCACGAAATACAACCAAAAAAAAATTATTAGCATTTTAAAAGTGAAATAAACGGCATTTATTGAAGAAAGTAGTAAATAGTTAGCAACATACGTGATTGTTTTTTATATGCTAATGAAATGTCCTAACTACTCCTATTTTCTCATGTTCAAACCTACTAAGTTTAGGTGAGGCCTAATCATAGTGTCTACACATAAGAATGTTACATATCATGATCAATTAGATAAATAACAAAATTCGACAGGAAAAAGAATTACCAATATATTAAACTGTCTCATATAAAAATTACTCCATAAATAAAATTTGAAAAAAAAAAACTTAAGTTAATTGACGACACCCATGTATATTTATGATTGATGATACATGCAATGCTTTATGAGTCGAGCCAAAAATGTGAATAATTTCGATGCTGGGGATGAAGCGGTAAATTATTATGTACACCCGGGAGTACATACTCCCATATATATTTTATATATATTTTTTGGGGTGTGTTTGCCATATATTTTATATTTAAATATATAATTACTTAGGTGTCATATGATAGTACAAACACTCGCGTATATGATACAGGCTTTAGAACCAAACAGGTGAAACAGCTCATGTTCAGAAAATGCAAGCCACACATGGTGCACGTGATAAGCAACGTGGATGTCTTGATGCCTAAATTTTCTGGTCATATAATATATATGCATGGTTAATACTGGGAATAATCAATAATATGATTGAGCATTTGCACTACTTTCCAGGTATTAATTAGCCTGCCGAGGTACTTGATTAGGTTAAACAGCAAAATTCTGTGTTCTAGCAATTTTTTTTTCCCCAATTTGGTGAAAGATGCTGATAATCATTGCCATTAGACAATGGTTAAGGGTTTAAATAAATGTAATAACACTATATAAAAATCTGGAAAAAAAATTTAATGTTAATATCATTAACATTAATTACAGGCTTATTTGACAAAAAAGAAATACAACCTTTTTATTTCTTTATTAATTGTCTTTCCATTTAAAGGTTTAATTTATAAGATTTTTTTTATAAAAAAAAATACTTTGTATATACAAGACACACCAGTAACACTACCACCACTACCGGCCAGGTTCGCCGCCACAAGTGCCATTGATTCATATAGACTACACGGAAGCTCCAACTTTGGATACTCTTCCTTAATGAATATGTGTATCTCCAACCACCTGCCGTCAGTGAAGCCGGCGAGATTAAATGATGCCTTAGTTAGCCGACTTTGCCGGCAAAAATGGAGAACCCAAACCCAAAATAAAGCATTTAAATTTAATTAAAAATCGTATAACTAGGAACACTTTTTTTTTTATCCAGGCGATGGTTCAACAATGAATCAAAGTTTTCAACTTTTTTTCGCCACAGTTGGCCGGCCTCTTCTTGTGGTGACTCATGGACACGCTGTACGCAATGGTGTGGTGCATGTGATTTGATGGTGGGGACGGCAATGGTGGTGGAGCAATATGGTGGTAGATTGGTAGGCAGCAAATGTTGAAGGATGATGAGAGTTTGAGGGGTGCAAACTACTAAGGGAGTGAACTGGGGCTTGATGAGAGAGAAAATGTGGGGGGGTGCGGACAGGGAGTGAGAAAATTAGGAAGCTAAGGGGTCAATTTAGGAAAATTCATATAATAGTGTATTAAACAAAGAAGTTTTTTTTTTAAAAGAAAAAACAAAAAATGTGTTGTAATACATTTAATTCTACTCTCCCAATTAATGATTGTATATTGAAAAGTGTTAATTACTATCATTAATGCTCCTTAAATGTTGCCCTAAGGGCAACATTTATCTTTTGCCATTGGTGAATAATACAAAGTTAACACTTGCAAATTGCAATCATTGATTTGTAAATATTTGCAAAGCTACTCAAAAGTCATTTATGGTGGACTGTAAGGTAAGAAGCCCAAACAAGTGCTATGTATAGCCCATAGGATATAGTTTAATATCATAGGAGAATTTTTGCACAGTTATACCATTTATGCATATGTCTTATTTATGTATAATGTATAATAATTTGATGTGGGAGTAGTGTGATCCTAAATTTGAGAAAGCTTGTCTAGAGGATTATTTGTCGACATTGTTGTTGTTGATTTGTATATTTAGATGTATATTTATTGTTGATGTTGATGAGTGTTGGTTAACATTGATGAATCTTGATAACCACATGAGTAATGATTGGTTTTAATGAGATTTGATCAATGTTGACAAGTGCCGAGCAATATTTATCAATATTGAATATAATAAGCCGTGTTCTCTTTGATTTATTTTTTGAATTGAAGAATAAGTTCAGATAAATTCAATTCAGGGCATGTTCTCTTTGCCTTAGGGGATGTTCTCTTCACCGTATTTTTGCTGAGCCTATTCTGAACTAAACTTATATGAACTTATTGTGAACTTATTTGCTTAGCTACTAATGTGATCATTAACTTCTTCTAAACTTATTGTGATCATTATTATTAAACATTATTCTGAACAAGTATTATTGTTGTTATCAATGTGAGCATTATTGTTGTTGTTGTTGTTGTTGTTGTTGTTATTATTATTATTATTATTATTATTATTATTATTATTATTATTATT
>JACYFF010031959.1:93181272-93215613 GCA_017589665.1 Selenicereus undatus
TTATTATTATTATTATTATTATTATTATTATTATTATTATTATTATTGTTGTTGTTGTTGTTGTTGTTGTTGTTGTTGTTGTCATGATCAGCATCATTATTAGTGAATGTTATGTTTTGTAGAAGGTTATGATTTTGTGGTGCGCAAGCTAAAAATAAAATTGACAAAGTCGAGAGTGAGCATCTATGTGCATACAAAATAGTACAAAGCAGACACATTTTTAATTTGTGTCCATCGGATCCAATCCTGCCTCTTGAACAGATTCCCAAATATTGTCAGTTATTTCATCCCGTACATGCTTCATGGCACGTTTTCTTTGTGCATCAAATATTGTTGAATCTGCTGCACCTTCAACATGTGGATCTGCTAGTGAGATAAACATCCCCTTTTGGTGAAGGTGAATCATGTTGTGGAGAGTGCATGATGCAAAAATGACCTTAATTTGGTCTTTTGCTTTCAAGGGAGGCATTTTGTATTCCAAAATTTTCCAAGTTGCCTTTAGCACCCCAAAAGTGCACTCAATTGTAGTTCATAAAGATGAATGGAGGTAGTTGAAATTCTCAATTCTACCTTGTGGTGGTGGAGCATCAGTGAACTCTGGCATGTGATATCGTGCGCCCATGCTCTTATATGGGGACATGTAACCCAATGTGTTTGGATATGCCGAATCACCCAAGTAATATTTACCTAATCAAAAACCAAGTGTCAGAATTCCAATAACCTAAGTGTTTCATCATACTTTTTATCATATACGCATAACGACATACCTGGAGGGGGATGAGGAAATTTATATTGTGCGTTCTCAAGACTATGCCTCCATACTGTAACATCATGAACACTCCCTTCCCAACCATCATTGATAAATGTAAACATCATGTCAAATAAGCATACGCCTAAGACATTCCAAGTCTTTTCACCTTTACAGTTTCGATAAGGTGTTTCATCCTTATCTGACAGTTTAGCTTTAATATGTGTTCCATCTAATGCTCCAACACAACCCTAAAATAAAAACAAGTAGGTGTGTTAATCCTTTGAAAAGGTGTGTAATAATTCAAAATGTATTAATATTGAACAATTGTATACCTCGAAAAAAGGGCGATAGCGTCCATTGTTGAAAACTTTCTGGAGGCACTTCATGTAAACTGTAATATGGCCGAATGACATCAATTGACAATGTCACAAGGGCTTCCAACGCTTCTAAACAATATTTACTAATTGTTGATATAGAGTGCTGAAATCTTTCCGCTGTTTCTCGATAACTTGCTCCTCTTGATAAAATATACAAACACATCCCAACTTCCTTTCACATATTATGTGGACTAATTCTATAAACAAATCTCCTAAAAGTCTCAACTGCTCTCGACATAGGCTTGGATGGCCAGTTATCATCCTACATATAAATTGTCCCCCATCTTCACCTCCAACTCTCATTGGGAGTCTTTCAGGTGTAGACAACAGAGTTCGCAATCTATGCAAAGCAATAATGCTTGCAGCCAATCATTCCCGGCGATTCATTCTACATTACAAAACACAAGAACAACAAAATTGAGCAAAATATACAAAAACAAACAAACGAGAAATAGTCATTAACTAACCAATACAACAAAGTACACATTCACAACCAAACATCACAACGAAAGTTCAACAACAACTGAAAATACATAAACGTTCATCACTACTAGTTCCTAAGCATGACCAACTACATAACCCCCATAACTAACCTGCCACCAACCTCTGAACAAAGGCATACTACTGAACATGTTCTCACACAGAACATGAACACTGATCACCCCATATATGCAAATACTTTCGCGATATCCACATGTTCATCCATATAAGCTTCCAACATAATAGCAGTTCGCAACGCTAAAAAGAACTCTTCATGATGATTTTCCATAATGGTCTTCATAGTATGATATATGTAAATATCACCCCTCATGTTAACTTGGTCAAACTCACAAAGTTTATCATATATCTTATCATATAGGGGCGTTTGTGGAGGTGCAGGTGGAGGTGCAGGTGGTGCAGGTGGGGTAAATGACTGAACCTCACAAGACATGACCTTATTTAGAACATCAAGGCATTTGTCAATTTTCTAATTACGTCTTCTCTTATAACCATCATAATCACCATCACTCTTGTGCTTTCCAATTTTAGTGGTTTGCAAACTTTGAGGGGGAGACCTACTCTCATTACCAACAGAAATATCCATGTTGCCTTGATCATGACCGTGCATTTCGCCACTATCACTTGATCCCTTTTCTGTATCAACCAACACAACATCTACTCTCTTGGGAACTTCAAAAGACTTGCTCATCATTACTGCAGACACACTTCGTTCACCTGTTGCACGTCTTCTTTGAAATAGGCGAGGAAACTTGTCTTCGTTTTGAAGAGGTTGTTTTGCAAATGATGCACATCTTGGATACCTCTGCGAACTAAAACCACACAAACAATGACAGATGATGAATCAGTAATTTGAATACAAATGGACAACAATGTTAGTTGTAAACCAAAGTTCTCATGTATGCGAAGTTCAACGAACCTGCGCAAATGAGTGCCAACCATCCTCATTCGTCGTCAATGGACATTGGGTATACGGATCAAATCCTAAACCTGTATAATCTGTATGGAGTGCATCCCAAGCAGTGTGCTTTATTTTCAACTTGCTATAATGGTTAGAACATGCCTTCCAACCACATTCCATCCCAAGCTGTGCACTTAACAAGTTTGCGATTCGTTTCCAAGGAGATGAAGAGCTTTTTGACTCTCCATGCTCAATACCCAAATCAATGAACCTATCATCCACTTCCTGTATCCATTTCATTCTATCCATTTTCGTTCGTTCTTGCACAAATTCTTAGTTTACAAGTGACATGGTCAGTACGTTCGATACAAAAACACATCATCCTCAACAAAAACATCCACCAACAACAACTTACATTTAAACAGAGACAACATTCAATGTAACGACTTCTAGTTTGAACTGAAATGTTCTAAAATGCACATTAATCACTTTGAAGCTGCATTTGGACACCATTTTCACACGAAGACAACATTCATTTTAGCATTTGAGCACATTTTAGCAAAAAAACAAAGCATCACTTTCAGTTAACCAAATCAAGAGCAATTGTGATTTGTTATAACCAATCACAAATGCAAATATGAGCATTTCAGCACATTTTCGCAAAAAAAATAAAGGAACAAATTCAAACATGTACAAGCTTCCAATTGAACCCAAGCAATGATATCTAACCTTGTGAACGATGAAGTCAACACCACCCACACACGCCGCAGCACAACACACCGTTCCCAGTAGCTCCGGCGAGGACCGCCCTGCATTTGTACAAATTCCTCAGCAACAACACAACCAAGCCCTTCAAAAAATCGCATTAAGGATAGGGGAGAAAGCAACGTACGTACCTCTTGTACTGTCGTCGGCGGTAGAGGAGAACGACACAACAACTGGTGGTCAATCGGAGGTGAAAGAGGACAGCAGATCTGGGTTGAGCTTTAGAGCTTTGTGCTCGAAGTTTGGTGGATAAGGGGGCCTATTGCTGCTCTTTAATTTTGCCCACCTAACATCCAACGAAACTACTCCATTGACCTCCGCTGTGCATTCCACTAGATTATGAACAAGAGGCAATATGAGAATTTCAGATAATGTGTGGTTCAAGAGTTAAGTAAAAGAGCATAGGCAGCATTTATCTCCAACAACCTGACCATACAACCATTAATTTTTCAACACTGTCCGAAAATTCAGACACAGATCTGAATAATTTTTGTTCGTAAATTATTTTTGTTCCAAGTTTTCGACAATTTCTAATAGTCCGATAATACAACCATTCATTTTTGTTCCAAGTTTTCGACAATTTCTAATAGTTCTAAACATAATTCGTAAATTTTTTTTGATGCATATACAAATGTACATTTTTGACTAATTGTTCAAAAAATAAATATCTTACAAAAAAGCTACACAATTTAAAATTAAGCATTTCATGCAAGTCCAATGTCCCACTTCAAAGTTTTTATTACTGTAAAGAAGATTAATTTCAGTCACCAGTGTAAAAATGATTAATGTTATAATATGCAATTATATGTTAATTATTTTCTTAACTTTTGATGAATTCTGAACTTTTGCTAAACTTATTATTCTGAACTTAACTGATTCTGAACTTATCTGAACTTATTCTGTCTGAAAATAACTCAAAGAGAACAGACCCTTATTTTGATTGAACTTATTCTAAACTGAACTTATCTGAACTTATTCTGAATTTATTTATTGAACTTAATCTGAAATTTATTTACTGAACTTATTCCGAACTTATTATAGAACAAATTTATGATCCTATTTTGCTGAACTTAATCTGAACTTATTTGCTGAATTTTATTTTGAACTTATTCTAAACTTATTAATAAAATTGATTCCGGACTTATTTTGAACTGAACATATCTGAACTTATTCTTCAAAAAATAAGTCAAAGAGAACATGCCCTCAGAATATGTTTAGTAAATAAGTTCTAAGTAAATTCTAAATAAAGCACTGTTCTCTTCGACTTATTTTTTGAAGAATAAGTTCAGATAAGTTTAGTTTAGAATAAGTTCACTATCAGTTTTATTAATAAGTTCAAAATAAAATTCAGAATAGTTCAGTAAATAGGTTCATAAATTTGTTCTATAATAAGTTCAAATATATTTAGAATACGTTCATAAAATAAATTTCAAAATAAGTTTAGAATAAGTTCAGCAAATAAGTTCAGATAAGTTCAGTTCAGAATAAGGGCCTGTTCTCTTCACCTTATTTTGTCTGAACTTATTCTGAACTGAACTTATCCGAACTTGTTCTGAACTTTATTTACTGAACTTATTCTGAACTATTCTGAACTGAACTTATCTGAACTTATTCTGAAGTTATTTACTAAACTTATTATTATGAACTTTCTGAACTGAACTTATCTGAACTTATTCTGAACTTTCTAAGTTAAACTTATTCTGAGCTGAACTTATATGAACTTATTCTGCCTGAAAATAAGTCTAAGAGAGCAGACCCTAATTTCAGTTAAAATAATACGAAGAGAATATGCCCTAAGTTTAACAAATAAGTTCATAAATTTGTTCTTAATAAGTTGAGAATAAGTTCAGTAAATAAGTTCAAAATGTACTGGATTCCGATGAGTCCTAATTAGGGTCTATTCTATTTCACGATAAAATACAGCTGTAAGTTGTAAGAAAATGTAAGGAGCTGTAAGGAGTTGTAAGAAGATGTAAAGAGCTGTAAGGAGTTGTAAGAAGATATAAGGATAGATATAAGGAGTTATTGAATTATTGAAGAGTTATATAGTATAATTTGTCACAATTATGGTATATTAGTCATATTTATGACTAAAGTTTGATACCATCAATAAACAAAATATTTTTTTAATATAATTGAAACGAAATATGTTTGTTTTACAATGAACGTTTTAGAAGAGAAACAATAATAATAAATCATTAGCTAAGTTAATTACATAACAATAAAATATATTAAACTCCATAAATTTTGCCAAGAAAATTTTGCACACTTGAGGTGATTTTTATATTTACATAATTTTGATCCAATAAGCAAAGTATAACAAAAAAAATAATTTTTTGGACAAAATTGAATACAACTCTTAAAATAAAATCCTATTTTAGGTGAACAATTTTAAATGTAAATGTATGGTCAATATTGTTATTAAGAAATTTTATAAATAAACCCTTAAAATATTATTTAGCAATGCTTAAAATACGAAAATTGTATTGTCATATTAAACAACCAATAATTAAAAATTATGTTCCAAAATCCAAAAAATAAAAAATAAAAACAAAAGATGAGAACTTAAATGGGTAGGTAGGAGGCCATAGAAGTTTTAATGCCTAGCACTACTTTTGCCTAACTAATTTATACTTTTCCTAAAGAAACTCAAATACAATTTGCGTTGTTATATTATGTTTTTATATTTGTGTAAATGTTGTGTTCATAAGATATTTACAAATTTTATATATTGGTAGCATAATTAAAAAAGATACGTATTTGTGTAATTAAAATAAATGAATGTTACAGAAAATCTATATGGAATGTAAGAAGATATAAGAACATGTAAGGATATGTAACAAGATGTAACAAGATATAAGGATTATGTTAAAAATATAAGGAGTTGTAAGCAGATGTAAGAAGTTATAAGGAGAAGTAAACTTCTAGCTAAATATTCAAAAATGCGAAATGGAAGAGGGTCTTAGTATTGATGATTATTGATCAATGTTAATCAGTGTTAATTAATACCGACAAGTGCTATTACTATTGATGAGTGTTCATCACTATCGAAAATTGATAATAAATATTCATGATAAGTGGAAAAAACAAACCCTTAATTTGCCTACAATCATAGCTCTTATAAGCACTTAAAGCGAGTTTATGCGTAGTGCATAGCGCCTTATAGATGAATAGCCTATTTTTCAAGAGATACAACGAAAAGTTCATAAGAATTTCTAAAAATGAAATAAATGACATTCATAGGGGGCATTACTCAAGAAAATAGTAGATTATTTGTAACCTGCGTGATTGTTGAAAATATTAATGAAATGTCCGAGTCATAAAAACCAAACCTTTACGTCGATTAGGTGAGACCTCACTATATTGCCTACGCATAAAGATTCTACGCATATTATGAATGACTAAATTTATTCGATTTGAAAAAAAATTAGTCACATATCTCATGTCCAAGTGAACAAAATGTACTAGCTAAGTACAATTAATCAATTATACTAACAAAATGTGATAATTGTGATGGCATGGGTGAACCACTGAACTAAACAGCTCATGTACAGAGAATGCAAGGCACACCGCACACGTGGTGTACTTGACAGGGAATGTGAATGTCTTGATACCTAATTCCTAAATTTGCTGTGTGTGGGAATAGAATGATTGAAAATTTGCACTATTTTACAGGTGCTAATTAGCCTACCTAGGTACTTAGGTTTTACTCCAAAATTCTATGGCTTCTCATAAATTTTTGCAATTTGATGAATAATATAAACACTCGCAATCATTGAGTTTTGAAATATTTGTAAAGAAGCCACTCAAAAGTCATTTTGTGGTGAAATGTGAAGCGACATGCCCAACAAGTGTTAGAGGTTCATTGTTCGGTACTAGCAAAAATCTGCTTGATCCGATTATTCAAATTTATTTGAACCGAAAAAATTGGGTACAAATGTAAATTTTTTTGTTCGAATTTAAAACTTGGATAATTGATCATGTTCGAATTCAAATTTGAGTTGAGTTTGGGTTTGGGTTTGTGCATTCAAGTTCGGGTTATCCGAAGTTTTGAACCATTTTGAGTTCGGACAAATTCAGACGGTTGGACAACCGGGTTCAGACATCAGACAACTAGAGTTATGTGTAATTTTGGTCCAAATTTTATAGAAAATTTTATAAAAACAACTTCGGACAACAAGGTTATGACATTAAGAAGTCAAGTTCGGGTTCGATAACATAACATTTCAGTTAGAATATCCAAAACTCATATCACAAATTCGGACATTCGAATAACCAAATCCGAACATCGGACATTCGGGTCCGGGTAGAGTTCTGATTTATAAATCGGATAAGGTTCTAGTATGAAGTTTTTGTCCGAATGTCTTGTTTGCCTGGACCCAAATAACCTCAAACCCAAATTTTTGCCAATCCTATGTAGTACTATGGCTGTATCATTTTGCTTATGTTATATACATGATCCTAAGTTTGAGGTAGCTTGTTAAAAAAAAAGTCATTGTTATTTGCAGATGACATTGTTCTTATCGATGTGACCAAGTAGGGGGTGAATGACAGGTTGGAGAGTTAGAGACATACGCTGGAGGCTAGGGGTTTTCGGTTGAGTATATCGAAAACGGAATACCTCCACTATTGTTTCAACGGAAAGATAGAAGAGGGGGGAGAAATCGTACTGGATGGGAGGGCAATACCGAAGGTCGCTAAATTTAAGTATCTAGGCTCGATCATCTAGCAGAATGGAGACATTGACAAGGATATTAGCCAGCGGATTAGAGTGGGCTGGCAAAAGTGAAAGTCAGCGTCAGAGGTGCTGTGTGATAAGAGAGTGCCCATGGGATTGAAAGGCAAAGTTTATCGGATGGTAGTTAGACCAACTGTTCTCTATGGATCAGAGTGTTGGCCTCTAAAAAAGACGCAGGTCCAAAGGTTGATTGTAGCTAAGATGAGAATGGTCAGGTGGATGTGTGGTTTTACGAGATTGGACAGAATTAGGAATGGAGTAATTAGGGACTTAGCTGAAGTGGCCCCCATAGAGGAGAAGATGAGGGAATCGAGGCTCAGATGGTTCGGCCACGTGAAGAGAAGAAGTGTGGCCACCCCAGTGCGAAGGTGTGAGATGATCAACCCCCCCGGTGGTAAGAGAGGAAGGGGTTAAACCGAAGAAGAGCCTAGAAGAAGTGGTTAGAGAGGACCTAAGAGTTGTCGGTCTGACGGAGGACATGACTCAGGATAGGAGGCTGTGGCGGGACAGGAATAAGGTCTCTGATTGTAAGGGACCGGCTCCGTAGGTGGCAGTAGCTTAGGCGTTGTGGTGCGGGTAGGGTTTTGGTGTGCTTGTTTGCAGGTCGTGCTTTTCTGGGATGTAACGGCACCTAGCGCCCCTGGTTTGTTGAAGAATGTCTCCGATCACTCTTTATTTGCTATCCGGAACCTTTTCTCTTCCTCTTTCTCTTACTCGGTAAATGGTTTTGCAATCGTTTTGTCTATAAATCTTTTTCACGAAACTGTTTTGTAGGTCTTATGGAATCAACCTCTCTATGGGTAGGAATACCAGTAGAGGTAAGGTTGCCTACAGTTGGATCTCCCCAGACCCCGCGAAAGCGGGGCCCACTGAAAGCGGGACCCACACTAGGAGTTTGTTGTTGTTGTTGTTGTTGTAGGGTGTTCGAGCCAGCTTGCGCACACCTCGACTAAATCCCTGGGGCCCTTGAAGTTAACGATCAAGAAAACCTCCAGTGGCCCTGATGGGGAGTCGAATTCATAACCACTGGGATGTAATCTCAATGTCTCACTAGCTGAGCTATCCCATCAGGGTTATTAAATAACACAAGATAGTAGGTGATTTTGTTTTTAGAGTATTAATAGGATTTATCATTAAATAACACAAGATAGTAGGTGATATCTGAACTCAAAGTCATACAATCAATAGAGAGTAAATACTTAGAGTTAGTTTGACCTCAAGTTAGCTTAACAATACCATAAAGAACAAGAGACTTCAACTTGAAGATGAAACAAATTCTCTAATCCTTGCTAGATCTTCTAGCCCAGAGTCGTTGCCAATTCAAAGTTTCAAAAGTAGTGCATGACTGTTTTGCAATAAAGAAGATAATATACTACAACTAACAACGACAACTCCCAGTATGGGCTCCGCTTTTGCTAGATCTGAATAAATTCAGATATAGGCAACCTTACCACTATGGACATGACTGCTTGTAGCGAGAGCATTTCTAATAAACAAAGAAAATAATATACTAATAGATCTAAATGTTCTGGTCGACTAAAGATTTAAGACTATCATGTATTCTTTACGTTGTACATAAAAAAGTTTGCTATATAAAATTCAAAGGCAAATAGCCAAATATTAATGACCCCAACTATTCTATATACATTAACAAAATGGATACCAAATTTGCACTAATACGATTCATTGTAATTAGATAAAAATACACGATGAAAATAAATGGTTTTAATAATAAAAATTAAAAGGAAGCAATCAAAATATTTCAAAGTATTTTTGGTGAACTATTCATCGGTGAATATGATTTTTGTAATTGCCTAATCATGCAAAGAAATCGATAAGCTTGGACATCCTATAACTTTGAATTGAAAATTGAAATTTTGAGTTGTCCACCACCCAGTACGCTATCCCTAAATACCCGAAAGAGGGAAGGGGAAGGGGAGAAAAATTCGGTAACATTTAGTGATACACATACCCTGTTGACAATCTATATTTAAAAATATTTGATATTTAGTCTATTCATAGTTTTTGACTTTTGAGTACCGTTACTAATTTCCGGCTTCCGATTATTAACACTCTCAAAGAGGGAAACAGAGTTGAAAGTAAAATTACAAAGATAAAGCAAATAAACAACACAAAAATCTAACATAGGAAAAACATCCAGTACCACGACCCTCATTAAAACGTGCCAAACCACACATATGACACATTTGCCACACCTTTAGCATAATAACACAAACACATTACTTGCTCTACATGGCAGTTATGTGACTTCCATGCACATAATTTGTGCACTTTAGGACTTTAGAAAAGGGAATGAGAATCTAGGGTTTACTTGATTGTTTGCCTTCAAAAGTCACTAGATTTATTTTTTATATGTGTCTAGCTATGTAATTAATTATAATTAATATTGGGTCAAAAAAGAAGATCAAGCAGATTGGACCCATCATGCCACCATCATTTGCCTCCCATCCTTTATGCTTATCTAGCTTCCCTTGCATTGTGTGAGGGTTTAGCCTCTTTCACATTATCACCTTTTTTTTTCTTTCTTTTTTCTTTTATGTTTTAAGTGAGTCTATCAATTCATCTTTTTAAGGTTAGCTCAGGCTTCACATCTATCCACATCATGAAACTAACAATAGATATCTACATTCAAAATTTTATTTAAATTGACCTTGTGTCTCTATTCTTATGGGAAAAAAAAAATGCCTCGTAAACTGAAATAAAAACTGTTGAAAGTTTCTTATTAATTAGTGTCAAAGGCAATAAAAACAAGTAAATCCGACTTTGTTAATGTCTTATACTAGCTCCATTGGACTATGACTGTCACAATTGGCTTTTTTTTGGGGGGGGGGGGACCAACTTTTATGAATTCTGAGTATAAATTTAAGAAAAAAATGTAATTAGTTTAACATTTTGATAAATTGTAACCAAAATAATACCTCTAAAATTTCTAAGATGCTTTTAGTAGACCTGGCGAAACTAACCTAAGGTCCGAAACCCGAATTGAATGACCCATACCCGCCCCGACATTCAATCGAAATAGGCTCACCCAAAACTCGAATTGACCCGAACCGAGCCATACTTGACATGAAATTTCGGACAAAGTTGCTCATTTTTGCATGACAAGCTTATTGGAACAAAAATTGGTTGACCCGAAGTCGACTCAAACAGAAGTTCACCTGACCCAAACCGACTTAACCCGAAATATCGCTTGATCCAAAACATGACCCGATGCGAACTTAACCCAATCCGTACTCAAACCGAATGACCCATTTATCAGGTTTACTTTTTAATAATATATTTTCGTATATAATTTGTGAGAAAACTAACAGTAAAATTTTATTTTTGAACACCACATAGACCCTAATTTTCCCTTTGGGGGGGGGGGGGGGCTAGAAAACTTGTCCATTGTTATATGTGTAATGTTTTCCCACTAGAATGTATGCAATTCAAGCCAAAACTATAGTGGGGTAAAGGCACAACATTACAAGGGGAACACATGGACTTGTCGGAGGTTATGGAAATATCAGCTCATACACAGCGTCACAACGTGCTTATAGCTTTGTTATTGGGCCTCCTTTTGGGGGGGGGGGGGGGGGTGGTTAGTTGTTGTGTTTGTGTGTATTTATGTTACTAGGCCATATGGCCATATAGGCTTCAAATGGAGCTTTATCGTCATCCTCAACAATGCACTGACCTTTAAATAAAGAGGGAAAAAAAAATTTCTAGGAAATTTTTCTTGGGAAAAATTGGGAAAAAATGGATTTTTAATTAAAAAAAAATGGGATATTTGGAATCCCAGAAAATGCTAAAATTTTACAATTTCCACATCCCAAAGTCCACTTTTTTTTTCCTTTTTAATTTTATCAAAATAAATCTCTTTTTTTATTTGTATTTTGGTTTAAAATCCTTCAAATAAGAGCTTTTTTATCGGGCTGTATGATCCTAAAACTGTATACCTATTATGTCTACTACTACAACAACAACAACTCCCAGTGATACCTATTATGTCTCCACTGTTAAAATTTAATCCAAAATTTTATGAGTTTGGGAGGTTTCCAAGTGAGGAACAAGAAAGTGGGACTCTTGTCCCACATAAGAAGAGCAAAAAGAGAAAATGTGATTTTTCTACTTTTGCCTACAAAGACTTATTTAATAATGTTTGAGCCCAAAAGTATAAATGGGTTAGACACCGGCGTGGTAAATTATATTTTTAATTACAATTGTTCAAAAATTACAAGTTGTAAAAGAAAATTGAAATTGAACTAGTAAAAAGTCGGTTTTTAAATTTTTTTTATTCGGTCCTCGATTCGGACTGGTGGACCGGATTGGGCCAAAAACCGAATTAAAAAAATTTTGTGGATCGTGGACCAAACCGAATTCATTTGGTCCAGTCGAGTCTAACCCGGTCTTCGGTCCGGTCTAGGTTTGGACCAAATAATGAACAGTGCTATCCCTAAACACCCAAAGAGGGGAGGGGGCGGGAGAAAAATTCGGAAACATTTAGTTATACACATAGCTTGTTGACAATCTATATTTACAAATATTTGATATTCAGTCCTTTCATAAATTTTGAGCGCCGTTACTAAGTTATGAAAAAAGGAAAGATTTTTTCCCCCTAATTATTAGGACCCTCAAAGAGGAAAACAGAGTTGAAAATAAAATTATAAAGACAAAGCAAATAAACAACACAAAGACCTAACACAAAAAAAAAAAAAACCCTTATTTTTTTTTTAACAATGGTAAACTTAGGTCACCCACTGAGTCCCTATCTCAGGAGATACCCTAGTGGGCCAACTAGACCATGGGGAGGGAGGGAACCATGTAGGCCCAAGCCTCTGCCCACCCCTTTTCAATTCCAAATAAATGACAATGAAGAGTTTCTCCACCCAGATTCGAACTTAGCTAATGAAAGTGGAGCAAACATAGTAGTACCAATCAGGCACTAACACGGCGCACTGCCTCTTTGAGAATAACACAACCCTTATTGAAACGTGCGAAACCACACATCTGCTAGCATAATAACACAAAAATATTATTTGTTGTACATGGCAGTTATGTTCCATAAACTTGCAGCATACATATGTGACTGGAGCACATAATTTGTGTACTTTAGGACTTTAGAAAAGAGCATGAGAATCTAGAGGTTACTTCATTGTTTGCCTTCAAAAGGCACTAGATTTATGTTTTATGATGATATGTGTCTAGCCATCTAACTAATTCTAATTGATTTTGGCTCAAAAAAGAAGATCAAGCAGATTGGACCCATCATGCCACTATCATTTGCCTCCCATCTTTTATGTTCAATTGTTCATTTAGATTCCCTTGCATTCTGTTTAACTTCTTTTACATTATTCCTTTTTTCTTTTTCCTTTTCTCTTTTCTTTTCTGTTTTAATAAGTCTATCAACTCATCTTTTTAATGTTAGCTCAGGCTTCACATCTATGGACATCATGAAACTAACAATAGATATCCACATTCCAATTTTGTTTAAATTAAAAAAAAAAATAGAAATGCCTCGTAAACTGAAGTAAAAATCGTTGAAAGTTTCTTATTAATTAGTGTCAAAGGCAGTAAAAACAAGTAAATCCAACTTTGTTAATGTCACTATCTCTATCCGACTATCACTGTCACTATTGACCGGTTTTTGGGATCAACTTTTATGAACTTTGAGTATAAATTTAAGAAAAAAATGTAATTACTATAACATTTTCACAAATTGTGACCAAAATAATACCTCTAAAATTTCTAAGATACTTTTTAGTAGACTTGGAAAAATTGACATTCGAAATAGGTTCACCTGAAAGTGGACCCGAAACCCGACTTGACCTGAACCGAACCATAGCCGATTCAAAATTCTGACAAAGTTACTTATTTTTGCATGACAAACTTATTGGAACAAAAATTAGTTGATCCGAAGTCGACCAAAACTGAAGTTCACTCAACCCAAACCGATCCGATCCGAAATATCGCCCGACTCAAAACATGACCTGATCCAAACTTAACCCGACCCGTATCCAAACCCAAATCGAATGACCTGTTTGCTAGGTTTATTTTTTGATGACATATTTTCGGATATAATTTGTGAGAAAAATAACAATAAAATTTAATTATTGAACACCACTTAGACCCTAACTTTCCCTTTTTTTTAGAGAGGGGGGAGGGGGAGGGCCTAGAAAACTTGTCTATTATTATATGTGTAATGTTTTCCCACTAGAATGTGTGCAATTCAAGCCAAAACTATAGTGGGATAAAGGCATAAACTCACAAGGGGAACACATGGACTTGTAGGTGGTTTTGGAAATGTCAGTTCATACACAACGTGCTTATAGCTTTGTTCTCGGGCCTTCTTTTTTTTTTTGGGAGGGGGGGTGGGGGTGGAGGAGGGGTTTGTTATTGTATTTGTGTCTTTATTTATGCTACTAGGCCATATGGCCATAAAGGCTTCAAATGCAGCTTTGTCTTCATCCTCCACCATGCCCTGCCCTTTAAATAAAGAGGAAAAAAAAAATTTCTAAGAAGTTTTTCTTGAGAAAAATTGGGAAAATTGATTTATAATTAAAAAATATGGGATATTCAAAATCGCAAAAAATACTAAAATTTTGCAATTTCCACGTCCCATCCTCTTTTATCGAAATAAATCTCCTTTTTTATTTGTATTTTGGTTTAAGATCCTTCAAATAAGATCCTTTTATAGGCAGTATGATTATAAAACTGTACACTTATTGTCTCCCTACTGTTAAAATTTACTCCAAAATTTTATGAGTTTGGAAGGTTTGTAAGTCGGAAACAAAAAAGTGTAACTCTTGTCCCATGTAGGAAGAGTAAAAAGAGGAAATGTAATTTTTATACTTTTGTCTACCAAGACCCCTTTAATAATGTTTGGGCTTGAAGTATAAATGGGTTAGGCACGAGCGTGGTAAATTATATTTTTAATATAAAACCAGTTGAAAATTTTCAACAAGTATTTTCATAAGATATTTTCTTGTCTTCTGAGATTTATCTTGTGAGCAATTTTACTAATTCCCTCTCGCCTGTAAGTACGTTCTTCCCCTAGCTAATTTTCAGATGACACATAGAAACATTCACCTCTCTTCTTTTCTTTAACTTCCACAAATGTTGGGTGTTTGATTGAAACTGTTTCTACTCGACTCTCTTTTTAGCACATGTGGGTAGCCGGGATCGTGTAGTCTGGATATCAACCGCCAACGAGCAGTGCTACACTGGTAACTGGGTGTAATTGATCTTTAAGCAAGTGATTCATACCACGCCACAACAGTGACTCACACAATACCTATACAAATAAGATTGTTCTAATCTCTCTTCTCTCCGTTAAATGTTTTCACAAAATCCTTCTTCTATAAAATGTTTTCACAAAATCTTACTTTGTGGGTCTTTTGGAATCAGTCTCTCTACAAACAGGGATGCCGATAGAGGTAAGGTTGCCTACATCTGGATCTCCCCAGACTCCGCAAAAGTAGGACCCACACTGGAAGGTGTTATTGTTGTTGTCAGTTTGATTATAATTTAATGCATTTTCTAACAATTTATTCTCAACACCTACTGAGGATAGTATAATGAGACTTCCCCAAGGCCACTGGGGGCAGGATTTTGGGGGGGGGGGGGGAGTGGATAGTCAAACAAGGATAGGCTCGTTGTCTCTAAATGCAAACTCTCACCCAAGAAATTTTACCATGTACGATTTGGACTTGAAGCAAGGGGTCCCTCAGTGGAAGGCTTTGCAAGTCCTGCTAGACTCACCAAACTATCGGCTAAATAGACAAGATGATTAAAAGAATATAGCTAATTAATTAAATTTCCACATTCTTTCATAGAGTTACATCTAATAATTTTTCATTCATTTAGTGGATAAAATATATTGATTTTCAAACCACTTTCAAACCGAACCTTTGTTTTTAGGGAGAGGTCGTACAAGGAATATTGGAGAACCTATTTCTCAAGAATTCTACCTATGTATCAACTAAAATAACAAGAAAATCCTGCAAATAAAGAAATTTAAAAAAAAAAGAAGTTGCCTAAGAACCACAAGCATGTTCAGTCATCCAATCAGCGGCTATGTTACATTTCCAAAAAAATGTGATAGAAATCAATTCTAACACACTATTAGAAAAATATCTTAATATATCTTGGATGATTGGGTGGATTTGCCAAGGTACTTTCGGTTCTCCTTGAATCGATTGGATATCTTAATATAACTAATTTGTTAATGAATACACTTGTGCAATTGTCATGTCTTCGTTGGACCCTTGCACTTTTGGACTGCTCACTAGTGTTGCTGGTTCCCATTGGTGATGACATTTGCAAAAGGGAAAGGAGGTGGAGGGGTAGGCGTGTTCTAAGTTGATGATATTTAATTGTTGTTAGTTAATTCTGTTTTTGTTTATATAACTTTTGTATTTGTAGTTTTCTTATTCTTACTTGTACCCAATTTAGCCCTTTAACTTGGAAATAATCGGAAAAAAACTAATTTGTTGTCACCTTCTATTGCAATATGCTTCAATTCCATGTCAAGGGCTGCCTTGTCCCATATTGCTGTGGATTCTATTACTGAAATTGATTCATATTCCAAAAATCAGGAGCTTGCCTCAATGAAGCCCCTCTTCCCACCTCTGATAATATATCTAATATCCTGCAGCTGCTGCTACAAATGATTTGGACTAGGGGTGGCAAGGGAATGGATTGAGCCTGATTGTACCATCCCATTAACTAAACGGGTTGAATTGGGTCCAGTATATTTGTTAATTGGCTGGGTTATGAGCCCAATGAACCCAGCCCGCCCATTACCACCTAAGAATTATTTTTGGTTAGTTAATTTTTCAACTAATGTATTGGTAATTTTTCAAACAAATTAAACTAGTCTAAATTCAAAGTTAGAAAATACACAATCAAGCTAATAAGTGGGTCGGGTCAAGTCGGCCCATGGGCGGTCCGCTTTGGGCTCGTTTAAAAACGGAATAAACTTGCACAAAACAACGGTCTATAATAATTATTGTTATGTACACAGTGTTGGTAATGAGGTTAACTAATTGGAACATGTAAACTAGTATGTCAATTAGATTAAAAAAAAATAATGGGTCACTAAACGGGTTGTTAATGGGTTCGTCCAGTCCGACCCGTTAATATGCCTTAATAGGCTTACTCATTAATGCCCCAGTCTAGTATGAACCCGACCCTTTATTAGCTCTATTTTAAACGGATCGACCGCTTAATCCGATGGGTACCCAATCCGTTGCCCACCTCTAATTTGGACCCATCGAAATTGATTTTGAGGAATCCTCTTTGAAGTGTGGACCATTCCACCTGATGATGGGCTCTTATGGATGATGGAGGATGTGGTTGAGGAGTGAGAATGTGGTCAAGTAGATCGTATCTTCCATTCTGCCTAATAGCGCTTAGCTCTCAGCATTGAATTTCTACATTTCCAAATCCTCCAAGGAGTAATAACGATGTGAATAAACTGCATTGAATTTTTGTTAGGGAATTTGTGCAACTCTTCCATAAGAGATATTGTGCTACCTCCAAAAGGCCTTGTGGTTACCCATTGGTTCTTGCCAGAGTATAAACATATTTCTGAGTCATTAACCATTAACTTAAATTTTTGGTTTATATGGTTCTTGAAAGAGCTTTTCTGATCAAAAGGTCTCGAGTTCGAATCTTAGCAACCTCTATATTGATTTATTGCGTAAGGTAAGCCTTTGCAGCATCTACGCTTTAAGTCCAAAAGGTGTCAACCGTGTTATCATGCATGTATTAAATTGCTTTAAATTACCTTTTTATTATGTAATAAATTGCTTTAAATTACCTTTTTATAATGCAAAAAAGAAGCTTCTTGACTGTCTTTTGTCGACTTAAAAATTTTATTATCATGTATTAAATTGAAAAAGATAGTATAATTAAATAGTAAAAGGGTGTTATCACTTATAAATTGCTTTAAAATACCTTTTTATCCCTAATTTTCACAATTATAAAATTACGTGTATAATACGCTCTTGTTGATAGAATTGATTCCATCATGGTACCATTTGCACTTGTCGATATGAATGACGGTCACTAAGTCTCACAAATCATAATTAAGTGTAACTATTAAAAATTTTGAATTTTAAATCATGGTATATATTAATTTTAACGAAAATAAAATATTTAAAAGTGTCTTTTAACAAAATATGTATCGTCGCCAAATAAGCAATCCACTAATTTCACTGTTTAAACAAGAAAGTCTTTGATTCATCTCTTTAAGAAAGAATTGTCCTTGCCTTGGTTTCTACTTCTTCTCTGTTCTACCTCCTCTTGTTCTTACTTCTTTTTTTTGCCCCCATTATTTCCTTCTTCTAATTTCCATGTCTTGCAAGAGTGAAGAAATTGCCTTGACTGGTCAGTATATATTGGTTTAAGCGGGGCGATCTGTTTAACATAGAATTAATAAAGGGGTCAGGTCAATAATGGTTTGGTTTAATAGTAGGTCGACCCATTAAATTATATTAACAAGTCCAGTTGGGTCTGCCCGTTTAGTGAACTCGTATTTTTTTAACCTACTTGCCATACTAATTACATGTTATAATTACTAAATTTTACTACCAACACTTTATACGTAACAATAATTATTATATAAAGTTTTTTCGTATACATTTGTTCCGTTCTAAAATGGACCAAAGCAGGTCGCCCATGAGTTGACCTAACTTGGATCATTTATTTACACAAAAATGCAGCCCGACATCGTGGATGGGCCGGCCATGACCTGACCGGGCCGACTCAACCTGCTCTATAAACGTTTCAACCCTAACTTGCCCGATCCGATCCATTGCCCACAACTACTTATTTATCACCATCAATGCAAGATGTTGTTAATGACGCTATTAGGCCCCTTTACATACTGAATTTCCAAGATGTCATCCCAAGTCTGCTATCATTGTACATTTATTCTTATGGTAATTATAGTAGTGAATGTGATGATCTCGATCTCATAATTTGCATTTCTTATTTTACTTCTACTTGTGCCAAATTAAATCAAATACTTTTACTGTGATCAACTATTTGATTATACATGATCCAGCATGATCTTTGGCATACCTATCCTTGCTTTCTGGCATGCTCTTTTGCATATTTGAATTTAATTTTCTTCATGGATTCTAAGTGCGCAGTTTGTTTAAGACTAAGGCTCCGTTTGGTCCTTAGAAAATTTGGTGGAAAGAAAAGTTGAAGGAAAAAAATGTAAAGGAAAAAAAAGTAGGGAGAAAATGAGTTTTTTTCTCTTATTTGGATTGAGGAAAAAATATAAGAACTTCGATGAAAAATTTAAATATTGATGAGCTACTTAAATCATATTGATGTCATCTAAGTGATGTGAGATTGGAGGAGGTTGGGAATTTTTCTCAAACTTTCCTCATAATTTTTTGAGAAAAATTTTATCACTTGTTTCTAACAAATTTTCCACCTAACTTTCATCCATATTTTTTTTCTTTGTGATTTTCTCTAAGCCAAACACAAGAAAAAAAGTAACTTTCTCAATTTTTTTCTTTCCACCAAAATTTTCAATGTCCAAACAAAGCCTAAGGGAAATGTTACTTAATATGCATATCGTTGTTCCCAATTTTTAAGGTTACTATTTGTTTTTTCGCCCTATTTTTAAGGTTAGAATTTGATGGGTATAAAAGATAAAGTTGGGTAATAAGTCAGGTGGGTCGGGTTCGTGTTCGTATCAAGTTTAAATGGATTGAAAATCATTCATAATTTGTGCCTATTTGATTTTTAAACAGGTTGATCTGCTTAACCCTTTTAAGACAAACAGGTTAAGTTTCAGTCACCTAATTACCTATTTACGCATTTAATATTTTCAACTAATAAGTAATTACATAGCGTTAAAAATTAAGTTTAGAAGTCACATTAAACAATTACTCACTAAAACTCCCCCAATTCATCATAATTCATAATTTTTTAATTTTTTAATTCTTAATTATCTAATAAAAAGATAAACGGATAAATGACAAATGGAAAAATGAGTTGATTTGTCTAATCCATTTAATTGAACGGGTTAAATATGTACTTTTCGTGTCGAAATCTCAACCTAAACCCAAGTCATTTAATTAGACGGGTTCTGTAAACCCATTTAGTTTTTGATTTGATTAATAAATGTCAACATCACTGGTGTCGTTATGTAGGAAGGTCCAACAACAATAAAAATAAATAAATGTAAAATTATAAGTGTCTTGTTATAAGACACTTATTAAGTCTTTTGTTTTCACTTAAAATGTATATTATCACATATTAAGTTGAAAAAAATAGTATGATTGAATAATGGAAGGATGTCAAAACTTATAAATTGTGTAAAATCATCATTTTATACATAATATTTCACATTTATAGAATTGCATATATGATATACTTTTGCAGATGGGGTTAATCCGGTTAGGGTGTCAGCTTGTATTTATTAGCGTAACCGACGACTATTGTAATGCCCCGCCCGAAGAGGGGTGGGCGCGTCACAACCATGGATGCCCGATTAGGAGCAGCCACAAGGCTCTATGATTTTCATTAGCTTATTGATAGCAACGGAAGCTCTAATCACAGTCTAATGAAAGTTCGGGCCGGTAGTTCTAAAACATACAGTGCATATAAACTTAAACCACATCCACAATGTTCTTACATATATCCGAATCAAAATACAGAACAGTATTTACTAAACATAATCCATAACATGTACATACAACGAGCCCTCCAAGTCCAAATAAGTTCTTTTAATGCTCCTGTGGTCCCTCCTCACTTTCAAAACCTGAAAAATGGTGAGATCATGAGCTCCCCGAGCCCAGTGAATAACCCTTACCTTCCTCGTTGTTACACTTTGCACATTAACCGATTAACACATAAGCACACAGTACACGTATCTTATGACATCTAAACATAACATCTCATATATCATAAATGGGGCGATAAAAGGACACGCGTAGGTTTCAAGAATCAAAAAGGCACTTATATCGTTCATATCTAATATGTTCATAAATATCACAAACACACACACATTTCTGTTATGAGGTAGGCAATTAGATTAATTTAGCCGTACCTGTCCCATACCGGGTACGTTTCAAGGATCCACGTTTCCACTTGAGTCCCCGAACAAGCTTTGCTGTTAGTTTATTCACTAAACTAACCATGATTGTCCCATACCAATCATGCCTTTTGGGCTCCTAGTCCTCACTAGAGTCCAAAAGAAAGTAAAACCTGCTAAACAACCTAACGGCTCGCCCATAACCACAATCGGCACATATCAAATAAGCTTTATCACAAAAGTTCACATAAACACATAATATGTGTCTTACAACATACTTATGAATCACATATGTGTTTCAAAATCAATTACAAGCTCATAGATGTTTTGAATGAACCTTCAAATCCAAAACCAAATCCAAAATCCAAAACTAAGATCAAAACCAAATCCAAACTAAACCCAATTCCATATCATATCCAAAGTCCAAAAGTCCAAGCCAAAACCAATTTCCCAACACATCACACATTCTTAACTGAATACAAAACTTTTAGTTTAGGAAAAATCAACTCTTGACTCACATAAAGAACTATCACAAACACAAGGGTCACAAACACATCCTGGTGGACCGGGCGATGCCCACTCAACGTACCAACCAGGGACACAACGCTCTAAAGTACGTAAATGCGCTCAAATCACAAACTGAGGAGTCACATTCACATCCTGGAGAACCAGGGACCCACACAGCTCTCAAATAACACAAACTGAGAAGTTAATTGGCGGACCGGGCATTACCCACCCAAGGTACCAACCAACGACCCACACAACTCCAAACACAAAGACAACTACTTCTATGGCCATAGCTCTAGAACGTCATGTAATAGCCTTAGTCAAGACACGAATCTTTTTCCCCAAAAACATAACTTAATGAAATCGTATAACCCATATAATTACATTCTTGTTTCTCAAAGAAGCTCGATTTCACAAACAAAACACAGTCAAAAAAAAACATAGTCCCATCCAAAATAACTTCCACAAGTTACTCATACTACGTCACACAATCAGAATATTTAGGAGGCTCAACAATGGCCTTTCCATATCGAATTTACAGATTAAACATACAAATAATCCATAATTACACTAAACAAGGTACTTTAACTCAAAAGAATGCATAACTCAGTCATAACTTTTAGCATACATAACCAAAATTCTCAAAAGTTTACAAGCAATCACCCCATATCATGAGGAAGTTACAGTAATAATTTGATAATTTTTCTCCAAACAAATCCTTCAAAATAATTAAAACAGTAGCCGAAAACCATGCGTCCAAAACAGGGCAGCCCCAATCGAAAATTCATAACTTCTAAAATACACATCCAAAATTCATGAAAATTTACAGGACTTTTCCAGTCATCCTCAGCAGTTTAAAGTAAAAATTTCATAAGTTTTAGCCAACCCAATAGCTCACAATAATTCAAATAGAATCTAAATTTCTGCACTCAACAACAGGGCAGTTTCACTCAAAAATTCATAACTTATAAACTACACATATAAAATTCATGAACATTTACCAGAAGTTGCCTAATATCTTGGGTAACCTACAGTAAAAATTTTAGAATATTCAAACAATCCCATGATTCCCAGAAATTCGAACAGTTCCTGAGTTCTACAAAACTCCGAAAATCCCATCCTATTTTTCTACCATCTTGTTCAACCAAATACAAGTAACCAATCCAAAATCCATAGTTTAGCATGTATTTGGACGAATTCATAGCATCATCATCAATTGACAACACCCAATTAATCCAAAAATTACAAATAAACATACAACTTTTGAGACATTTAGGGTTCTAATCTATCATACCCTAAAAACATCAAATTCAAAGCTTCAATTCTAAATTGATATATCAAATTCGAACACAAATCAGCAAATTAATCTTACCCTAATCAATTTTAGTTGAGGAAAACAAGAATTACTCACCATGAACGTTAAGCTCCCTTTCCCCTTCCTTCTCTTTCTCTCTCCTCTCTCTCTCTCCTCTCTTCTTTCTCTGCCGTGTGTGTGTGTGTTGAAGAAAAAAAACAAACCCCCACCCCCTTATATAAACGATCAAACCGACTTTGACCCGGTCAAGGTCGGTCAAACTGACTTTGACTCGGTCAAAGGTTGACTTTGACTTCTTTTTTTTAAAAAACCCAAATCTTAGAAGAATGCGAACTCAACTAATTTGTTTCCCAAAGATAATCATATTAACTTAAAACACATATATATTTAACATAAAACACATAAAATACATACACATTAATTAGGAATTCACACTTGAATCAAAATTAGTAACAAAAAAATTTCTGGGCGTTACAAATATTAAAGCTTTATAACTCATAATAAGTTATAATTATTAAAAATTTAGTAATTTTAAATCATAAAATATATTAATTTGAGTTAAGACAAGACATTTAAAAGTGTATTGCAGCAAGACACGTATCATCACCCTACATAAATAATTGGATTTTGGACCATTAGAATACATGAATACATGAAAATTTAAACTATTTTTATTGGGCATGTCTTGTTGATCTCCAAAGTTGAATTGATCGACTTACATTCTGATTTAATTCCCACTAAAATGCATAATGGATGGTTCATATATATATATATATATATATATATGTGTGTGTGTGTGTGTGTGTGTGTGTGTGTGTGTGTGTGTGTGTGTGCGCGCGCGCGCGCGCATATATATATATATGTGTGTGTGTGTGTGTGTGTGTGTGTGTGTGTGTGTGCGCGCGCGCGCGCATATATATATATATATATATGTGTGTGTGTGTGTGTGTGTGTGTGTGTGTGTGTGTGTGTGTGTATGTATATGCATGTGAGTGAGAGTGTGTGTGTCAGTGTGTGTGTATTGCAAGAATAGAGGAAGATTAGGGTTGAAACGTTTATAGAGCAGGTTGAGTCGGCCCGGTCAGGTCATGGCCGACCCATCAACGATGTCGGGCTGCATTTTTGTGTAAATAAATGATCCGAATCAGGTCAACTCATGGGCGACCTGCTTTGGTCCATTTTAAAATGGGACAAATGTGTACAAAAAAACTCTATATAATAATTTTTGTTATGTATAAAGTGTTGGCAGTAAAATTTACTAATTATAACATGTAATTAGTATGGAAAGTAGGTTAAAAAAACACAACAACAACAACAACAACAAACTCCCAGTGTGGGTCCCGGTTTCGCGGGGTCTGGGGAGATCCAGCTATAGGCAACCTTACCTCTACCGGTATTCCTACCCATAGAGTAGGTTAAAAAAATACACAATCACTAAATGGGCCGACCCAGCTCGACTCGTTAATATAATTTAATGGGTCGACCTACTATTAAACCAAACCATTATTAACTTGACCCCTTTATTGATTCTATTTTAAACAAATTAACCCGCTTAAACCAATATATACTGACCAGTCAAGGCAATTTCTTCACTCTTGCAAGACATGGAAATTAGAAGGAGGAAATAATTGGGGGGGGGGGGGGGGCGAAGAAGTAAGAACAAGAGGAGGTAGAACAGAGAAGAAGTAGAAACTAAGGCAAGGACAATTCTTTCTTAAAGAGATGAATCAAAGACTTTCTTGTTTAAACGGTGAAATTAGTGGATTGCTTATTTGGTGACGATACATATTTTGTTAAAAGACACTTTTAAATATCTTATTTTCGTCAAAATTAATATATAACATGATTTAAAATTCTAAATTTTTAATAGTTACACTTAATTATGATTTGTGAGACTTAGTGATCGTCATCTACATCGACGAACACAAATGATACCATAATGGAATCAACTCTATCAACAAGAGCGTATTATACGCGTAATTTTATAATTGTGAAAATTAGGTATAAAAAGGTATTTTAAAGCAATTTATAAGTGATAACACCCTTTCACTATTTAATTATACTATCTTTTTCAATTTAATACATGATAATAAAATTTTTAAGTCGACAAAAGACAGTCAAGAAGCTTCTTTTTGCATTATAAAAAGGTAATTTAAAGCAATTTATTACTTGATAACACGGTCAACACCTATTGGACTTAAAGTGTAGATGCTGCAAAGGCCAAAGGCCCTCTACCTTACGCAATAAATCAATATGGGGGCTGCTAAGATTTGAACTCGAGACCTTTCGATCAAAAAAGCTCTTTCAAGAACCAAGTAAATCAAAAATTTAAGTTGATAGTTAATGGCTAAGAAATATGTTTATACTCTGACAAGAACCAATGGGTAACCACAAGGCCTTTCGGAGGTAGCACAATATCTCTTATGGAAGAGTCGCACAAATTCCCTAACAAAAATTCAATGCAGTTTATTCACATCGTTATTACTCCTTGGAGGATTTGGAGTGTAGAAATTCAAAGCTGAGAGCTATGCGCTACTAGGCAGAATGGAAGATACGATCTACTTGACCACATTCTCACTCCTCAACCACATCCTCCATCATCCGTAAGAGCCCGTCATCAGGTGGAACGGTCCACACTTCAAAGAGGATTCATCAAAATCAATTTTGATGGGTCCAAATTAGCAGTGGGCAACGGACTGGGTACTTATTGAGTTTAGCGGTCGACCCGTTTAAAATAGAGCTAATAAAGGGTCAGGTTTATACTAGACTAGGCCATCAATGAGTAAGCCCAGTAAGGCATATTAACAGGCCAGACTGGGCGGGCCCATTAACGACCCGTTTAGAGACCCGTTATTTTTTTAACTTAATTGACATACTAGTTTTCATGTTCCAATTAGTTAACCTCATTACCAACACTGTGTACATAACAATAATTATTATAGACCGTTGTTTTGCGCAAGTTTATTCCGTTTTTGAACGAGCCCAAAGCGGACCGCCCATGGGCCGACTTGACCCGACCCACTTATTAGCTTGATTGTGTATTTTCTAACTTTAAATTTAGACTAGTTTAATTTGTTTGAAAAATTACAAATACATTAGTTGAAAAATTAACTAACCAAAAATAATTCTTAGGTGGTAATGGGCGGGCTGGGTTCATTGGGCCCATAACCTAGCCCATTAACAAATATACTGGACCCAATTCAACCCGTTTAATTAATGGAATGACACAGTCAAGCTCAATCCATTCCCTTGCCACCCCTAGTCCAAATCATTTGTAGCAGCAGGTGCAGGATATATTATCAAAGGTGGGAAGAGGGGCTTCATTGAGGCAAGCTCCCGATTTTTGGAATATGAATCAATTTCAGTAATAGAATCCACAGCAATGTGGGACAGTATCAAGGCAGCCCTTGACATGGAATTGAAGCATATTGCAATAGAAGGTGACAACAAATTAGTTTTTTTTCCGATTATTTCCAAGCTAAATGGCTAAATTGGGTACAAGTAAGAATAAGAAAACTACAAACACAAAAGTTATATAAACAAAAACAGAATTATCTAACAACAATTAAATATCATCAACTTAGAACACGCCTACCCCTCCACCTCCTTTCCCTTCTGCAAATGTCATCACCAATGGGAACCAACCACTCTAGTGAGCAGTCCAAAAGTGCAAGGGTCCAACGAAGACATGACAATTGCACAAGTGTATTCATTAACAAATTAGCTATATTAAGATATCCAATCGATTCAAGGAGAACCGAAAGTACCTTGGCAAATCCACCCAATCATCCAAGATATATTAAGATATTTCTCTATTAGTGTGTTAGAATTGATTTCTATCACATCTTTTGCAAAGATAACATGGCCGCTGATTGGATGGTTGAACATGCTTGTGGTTCTTAGGCAACTTCTTTTTTTTAAAAAAAAATTCCTTATTTGCGGGATTTTCTTGTTATTTTAGTTGATACATAGGTAGAATTCTTGAGAAATAGGTTCTCTAATATTCCTTGTACGTTTATACGTAATATTTCACATTTATAGAATTACACATATGATATACTTTTGCGGATGGGGTTGATCCGGTTAGGATGTTAGCTTGCATTTATTATTGTAACCGACGAATATTAAAGCTTTATAACTCATAATAAGTTGTAATTATTAAAAATTTAGTAATTTTAAATCATAAAATATATTAATTTGAGTTAAGACAAGACATTTAAAAGTGTATTGCAGCAAGACACGTATCATCACCCTACATAAATAATTGGATTTTGGAGCATTAGAATACATGAATACATGAAAATTTAAACTATTTTTTATTGAGCACGTCTTGTTGAGCTCCAAAGTTGAATTGATCGACTTACATTCTGATTTAACTCCCACTAAAATGCATAATGGATGGTTCATATAAACCCATATATATATATAATATATATATATATATATATGTATATATATATATATATGTATATGTATATATATATATGTGTATGTATGTATGTATGTATGTATGTATGTATGTATGTATGTATGTATATGTATGTATGTGTGTAAGTGTGTGTGTGTATTGCAAGAATAGAGGAAGATTTCATTAGAAACTGATAAACAACTATACGACATCTACAAAATATGTTTGACTTAAAGAAATATAAACTCTAATGTCAAAATACGATCTCTATCTCAACAAAAAAAAAACCTACTTTTACAAATATGGATTGTTAGTCTTTTCACGCCCTCTATTTCAAAATACAGTTTGAGAAAGAGATTCACATATCTACAGTAACATCTCCCTGGAATGAGATTTGTTGATCTAGTATAGCTTTGTCAAGTGAGATCGTTTGACATAAGAGATGATATTTGAACGTTGACTTCCATTGTAGAGTCACTTTGCAAAAAAGTACTTCATCCCTTGAAATCAAACATACCACCCCACAAAAGTAAACATAGGACTCTCACGATCGGAGAGAGAAATAGCATCTCATAATAGGAGAGATACTTGCTACTAAATAGATTAAAAAAGGCTATATATTAAGAAGATAGAAAAAGGACTGTAAAACTACAAGCTACAACCAGGATGATTTGAAGGACTAAACTTGTGATCTCTCCCCCCCCCCCTCCCCCAATAATTAGGCTCTGTTCTTTTCATTGATAAATCTCAATTTATCAACTTCAACTCACTTCACAAACTTCAATAAAAAATATCAACTACAACCCACTTCAACTAACTTCAATCCACTAAGACCTTCCCCAGTGATAAATCGGGATGCTCTTTATATTAATTAACAAATCATAATGGAAGAGAGAGAATAAAATAACGGGAGAGGAGAGAGAAAGAAAAGATGTTGTTAAGAGCATCTCAATTTATCTTAATTTGTATAAAATAATGGGATACGAACTCCCCCCCCCCCTTAATTTAGTCATTTCATGTTTATGCATAATTGATTAATGAAATAAACTAATTGTATACCAACATGAATTAGATGATTCAATCACTATTTTATATTTAAATAATAGTTACAATTTATTTAATCCAACTAATTAAGTAATTTAATTATTATATAATATCAATAATAATAATTACTAATATTATTATTATGACAAACACAAATTATCATCATTATTATTATCATTATTGTTATTTTCATTATTATTATTATTATTATTATTATTATTATTATTATCATTATTATTATTATTCAAAATATAAATTACAACCCATAAATATGAAATATAATTATATGACAAATAATAGTTGAATGGGTTCCACAAAAAATAATAAAAATTAGAAAAGTATCTTAAAGTAAATCTTACTTTGTGGCAGATAGATGATATTTGATTTGATAGGATGTTATTTTTGCTGAGGCGACAACAATGGCATTTCAAAAAGAGCATTTTGCATTAGGGACAGTGTAATTTAACCAATTTTTACCCATCATATTAAAAATATACCAACTTCAACCCATTTCAACAAAAAAAGAAATACCCATTTTAACCAATTTCACTAATTTCTTAACCTCTATTTTTCAATGAAAAGAACCTGCTCTCAGTATTTTATCATTGAGATCTGTGTTTTTTTTTTTTAAAATTATAATTTAAGGTCGGGGAGTTGGGAACCAAGAATGGAAGAAAGCAAAGGCGACAATAATCCTAATTTCCCAGTTTGAACAAGTAGGAGAGACTGGCACAGTGGCATGCATGCAAGTACGACGGTTTCAGTGTATTCTGCATCTTCGAACGGCTGCGATGCGATATGATATTGCAATCCGATTCTGCACTGCACACTTTCGATTCGCCACCCTGCCTTTCTTCAATTCTCTTACTGCTCACTGGTGTTTTTTTTTTTTTTGGGTCTTACTTCTTCTTCTTACTTTCTCCCTCCATTTGATCGTACTGAAGTCTGAAGAAATTACCAGTTTTGGCTTCTCAGCCAAAAACCCCAGAAATTAAAGCAACGAACCCAGAATTCCCAATTCTCTCTCTCCTTCCTACAACGTAAAAAAAAAAACCAGAAAAGAAAATATGGTGGTACTGAAGAAACAAAGACTGCCACTGTTGGCAGATGTGAGATCATCATTTGATTTTCTTCAGGATATCAGGGATTACAAACAACAATCTGACCGGTCAAAAATTTGTGGGTTTATTGCCGTGAAGATGAAGTGCCAACTACTCTGTCCTTCATTAGGCAGAGAGAGAGAGAGAGAGAGAGAGAGAGAAAGAGAGGGTGGAATTGAACTATTGAAGTGCCAAATATCAGAGCGATTTGCTTCTCAAAAATCCCATTTGGAGTTGTTAGGTATGTATGTTTGAACTACGTGTTTCATTAAGTTTGATTTTTGATAACTGGGTTGGTTTCATTTTTTGGTTCTGATTCCCTAACTGCCTTGTTTTGATGATGGGTTGATTTCTAGTACCCCATTAAGCATGTACGCTCTGTTTATGTTTAATCAAGTTCCCTGTTAGTTTTAAGCATGCATTATTGAAAAAGTTGATCGAAATTCAGAAACTTAGTCGAGTAATTTTGACAAGGATGGGAAATGGAAGAAGCCCTCCATCTTTCTTCCTGCTTTTTTCCTCTCTTGATCAATGAATTGAGTTACTTTCTGGGACTTCCAACGTGAACTGTGCGTTGTGTGATGGTGAACCCCTGCTTTTCATGTAAAATCTGAAGACCAATGAATAGCGGGTTGTCATTTTGAGAATGCGTGTCAAACCCTTTTTTAAATTCTGCCTGTTTGCACACAGCATTAGGAATAAGGTCGCTCACATCAGAAGGTCATTTCATGTAGGCATCTGCGTTTAGATCTCTTCTCTTGCCATGAAGGAAAGCATTGAACATATATATGTAGCTGGTTAAATTGATGCGGAAGGGTGGTTGTGGAGTATAAAAGAAGATATGTAGCTGGTTATTAGATGCCTAGATTTGGCAGCTCTTTGACATGAAGTGAAGTGCAATCTGTCAACTTTTGATCCCAAGGATTTGGGGTTTTAAGGGTGGTAGTGGAGTAGCGAATTGATGCAGGAGTCGACTTCAGAAGAGAGAGAGAGAGAGAGAGAGAGAGAGAGAGACTTTCGTGGATATCTCATGCATGAAGTAAAGCATTAATCATATGTAGCTGCTGCATTTCCAGGTTCCACCCTTCGAGTGGCCATAAGAATCCTAAGTTATATAGTCCAGGATCTGAGGTGATTTGAGGTAACTACGGTGGTTGGTGGAGAGTGGGACTAATATTTCATGCAGAAGGATGTGTTCTAACTCTGTAGAATCAGGAAAAAGTCTAGTCTTTGGTTTATTAAAAGTCTCATTGCATTACCGGCTTTCTCTTTGTAAAGGCACATAACTACATTGAGGGTTACTCTGAAACAGTATCCAAGTCACATAGATTTGCAGCAGCTTACTTGTCTCATATTGCAGAAATGGCTACCCGTTGCCAAAGTTGCGAGGTAATGGCCAGGTACAAATACTGGAATGAGCTCCCCCTTGTCAAGCGCAGCTTCTTGCAGCGCATGTGTAGGCGTTTCCAAATTGAAATGGTAATTTTATCTTAATCCTTATTTAATTACATTAGGTTGTTAGTCTTTATAATCTAATCATTAGCTTTTAATTAAAATTTTAACTTCCCTTGCAGGCTATTCCCAAGGAATTCAAGGAGTGTTTCAAGGGAGAGTTGGCAGAGTGGTGTGTCCTGCAGGGTCCAAGTGGGAATGGATGGAGGGTCAGGGTCAAGCGAAACCAAAACAACATGTTCTTCTCAGATGGTTGGCTTAACTTCGTGAGGGACCATGGCATTGTGCTTGGAGATTCATGTATGTTTTCCTACACAGGAGCTTCCACTTTCGATGTCGTGATCTTCAAAGAGTGTGGATCAGAACGTGAAGGGGCACACTTCACCCATAATTCCAATTCTTTTCCATCACCTATAACATGCTCAAGCTTTCTGCATACCCAGCAGAGTAACTTTTATGAAGCTGTATCTGATGAGGAGGATTTGTGCGATGGATCTAAAGTAAGTGGGTGGTTTGAGGAGGAGCAAGGTGGTGAAGAGAATGTTGATTCTGTCTCCCTGGATTTTACTGATCAGAAAACTGGCAAGGGAAAAGCCCCCAGAAGCACTGAAGAGGATGACAAGTCATCTGAAAATGAAGATGGCAATGAGGATGAGGATGAGAAATCTTATAAGAAGAGGGGACGACCTTCTACTTCTCAAGGTTTGCATAGCAACAATTAAGTGTTCAAATTTTTCTTTGTTCTTAAAATATGTGGAAAAAGAGAGATTACAAGTAGTATGTCTGTCATGTGATGTGGTGATTAAAAACAAAAACTGTCTTGTGTGCTGCTTGAATTATGTGCAGGCCGAAAACAGCGCCAAACTGTCTATGTATCGAGAAGACGAGTGGTGACAAAACAGGAAATAGAAACAGCATATAACGAGGCTACTAATTATGTGATTAACAATGAGTCCAGAACTCCAAGGACACAAATCACAATGCTAAGGACCCATGTCTACCAAGGCTTCCATATGGTGTAGCATCATACATTCCTTTAGTGCTTTTCTTTTGTTTTCGTTGATTATTTTCTAACTAATATTCATTTCTAAAACCACATCTACATCCATATGAGACAAAGGATACTTGATCAAGGCATTATGTGGCAAATTACTGCTTGGTTTGTTTCATAATTTTGTTGGTGCAGACCTTAAAAAAGGACTGGGCATTAGCGCACATGTGTCTTGAAGATCATGATGTGAAGCTGCGGGTTCCGGGAGTGGAAGGCAGCTGGATAATCGGATGCCGGTGGACACGAAAGTTAATGCAGTGTCAGCTTAGAGTTAGATGGCCCAATTTTGTGCTTGACAACAATTTGGAGGAGCATGATGTGTGTGTCTTTGAGTTGGTCCGTAAGGGGGATCCAAGGAGCAAGACCAAAGCCCTACTTGATGTCCGCATATTCCGGATCGTTCATGAAGTGGTGCCCTTGAAGAAGGTCAGGACGTTTCTTTAGCTGGCTTGAAGGGCGCCTTATGATGGGACAAAGCTAACTGTGGCTCAATCTAGTATTAAGAAACTCGATTTGCCTGTTTGGAAGCATTTGCTTTAGTCATCTGATCGTGTGTTTAGTTAGGAACCTGATCTTGTTGCTGACTTGTTCTTGACTCGCTTTAGTACTTAAGTTAATCTTATCTGATGATTGTGTTTTATTTACTGTGCTCCTTTGGCAATTGGTTGAGTGCTTGATTGATCGGTTTCACGGAATATGATTGACTATGATCGTGTAGATTGGTAGATAACTTGCTGCGACAGAAAAATCTGCACTGATTGAATGTCTCAGTTATGGAAGGCAATTGTGCACTGATATGGGAATGTCAGTGCTGATTTTCTTGTAACGTAAAAGCTGTTCTGTTATGTATGAATCACATATCCATTCACCTACATATATTCAAATGTATTGCTGGTGCACCTTAATTGCTTTTGTGCTATGGATAGAACTCATGTAAAGCTAAAATGGTATGCTGGCAATTTTTCAACACTCGTTTTCCTTCTGTAGTTTCTGACATTAGTCGCTAGCTCAGTTACTGATCTATCATCATCAATGCAATTCGTTGACTGTGCTTTTTTCATAAACTAATTCTCCAACCCCATTTGCATATTGGAGCTTATAAGCCATCAAGAAAGCTACAAGACCATTGTTATATTTGTAGGTTAGGTTCCACTGATAATTACCTTCAAGGCTTATAATTTCATAGTATGTCGGTATCAGATTACATACATAGTTATTTGCTATGTTACTCAGACTCACGTATCGGTGTCCCATATGGATACGTGTCCAAGTGTTAGACTCGGGTATTTTCAAGAAAATTTGCAAATTTTCATTGTAATTTGAAGTGTCAAGTGTCATACCCTTGTCCACGTATACAGGGTTCGACATGGGTATGGTTAGGTAAAACGAAGAGTCGGAGGAACATAGGTTATTTGGTGATGTAGCCTGTAAGTATGTTGCTATGAGATACAACTATGATTTGAATTGACTGAGTAAGCTAACTGTAAAAGAAATGTGATTGTTGTCATTACATAGGTGAACTAGAACTAAATGCCACTATGTAATCTGTCAAGTTTGGTTCCTGAAGATGAGGCGATGGCTAATGATAGTGTTTTTTTCCTTTTTTTTGGGGGGGGGGGGGGCGGGGAGGGAGGCTGTCGATTTACAGTTAGTCTGATGCCAAGTTGTCAACTGGGTTGTTAGCAATCAAGACGTGTGTAAGTAATGCTCCTCTGTACAGTCATGGGCGATTTAGCCTAATACAGTGGATGTTTTTAGTCTATTTTTTCTTTGTCTAGATCAGATTGATCTTATACTCTTAGTTTTCTCATGGTGTTAAGAGTTATTAAGGTGCTCGATCCAAATTGTTCTTCCCGGCTCATTGATTTCTTGATCTCAGTCTACAAGATCTTGATCAGTTTTCAAATTCCTGCTAGTTTTGTGTCGTTTCTGAGCTCTCGAGGTCATATGGTTGTAGCTGATGAAACAACGGTTGTGTGAACAACAATGGTGACCCTCGAAGAGATCCTTTATGCATTTCCAGTTCTGATAATCTTATAGTGCAGATCACTGCATAGCTATTTGCAGAAACAGTTGTATAGCAGATATCGTGTCAGGGTAGCATTAGAAGCCAAGCAGAAGTCAGGGCTCACCAATGGAAACTGTGTTAAGCCAGTGATTGATCCAATTGAGCTCAAGAAGTGTCAAAATGAGACTACACGGTAACTTATTGGATCTTGAACTCTACTGTCAGCTCAAAGGCCAGATTCTAACAATGGATCTATTACCCGCTTCAATAAATCAAGCATATTACATCATACGAGTAGCATAACAGCAAAAGCATGTCACTGAGATTATGAGAGCCCAGAAGGAGGTTGAAGCGTGTGTTGTTATT
>JACYFF010031959.1:93235426-93249433 GCA_017589665.1 Selenicereus undatus
TTTCCATCCTTTTTTTTATTTATTAAAAGGTAGCCTGCGGTTGGGGGAGGGGACAGAGGGGTCGAAAGAGGGGGGGTCGAAGCCGAGGGGCTAGTCTGGACGCTTATATGAATTTCACATAGAAAACAAAAAAAAATGCATATTGTTTCCTATTTTTTCATCAGCATGTCGGACAAAACAAACATATTTAAACATGCCTTTGATTCGGGAACAAAAACAACTAGGGTGGCTCTGATACCACTGTTAGAGTCTAATATGGGGACTAACCTCTTGGAAGCGTACAATTACCCAGTTGTCGTTGAACCACGAACAGTCGAAAAACCGGCGGCTACTAGAGTCCCGGCGAAAAACCCACGTCACAAAACCCGAACACTCAGACGGTTGTTAGCGTTTTTGGAGAGACAGAGAGGGTTGAGAATTTACTAGCCTCAGAGAAAACTGATTAACACTAATCCCCTCGGTTAGCAGTTTTTAGGGCTATTATAATTCCCCTCAACCCCACTAAACCCCTATTTTAAGGGTTATGTGGCCGTTTATAACCTATTTACTAAAAATAGGCTTCACACTAAAACTTCAGCACAAATTCAGGTGAAACAGAGGAGACTAGAGCTACTATTTACCACAAACAAGAAAATTTACCTTCCTATATGATACAATGATGGTTGATGCACCAGATTTCACATTACCTTATATTCAATCAAATGAAGCCGGTTCTCGACAAAACAGCATCCCTTACCCTACTGAGATCCCTCCCTTTGAGGGTCCTCCCTGCACCTTCACACACTGAAAATGAAGAAATCTGGCTTCTTGCAAGCTTCCTTGCCAGCCATTCATGTGGAGGCAATGCCATTCCACCTTCATCATCATCACCATCATCATCATAGTCATAATATTCATCATGATGGGCATCATCGTCGTCATCATCATCATCATCATCATCATTATGGGTTGAAAAAGAACCAGCATGGTAGCTTGAGCTCTTTATACACAACTGTCTCCTGAGTATTTCGCTTGATCCTTGAAATCAATGTGCTTGAATTGAGCTACGATCCATCACAGTGAAGATAATGTCGCGAGATAATTGTTTGCAACAAAGAGATTGTTTTATTGTTTTATTTGATGAGACAATTTGCTTCAGTTAAATATTTGCTCGAGTAACACATAAATGCCTCGAATGAAACTAAACAACTTATCGGCTTGACAAAATGCAAATACAACCACCACCAGGTAAGACAATCCAAATGCAGAGCGGGAGTAAACAACAAAAGTTTATGTCTCCATAACCAGATGACCTCAAACAGTAGCATTTGAACTCATACTGTGTAAAAATCTGATTGCTTATTTGCTGATGGGAAAGGTGGTACTGAAGAAAATGCCGTAAAGTGAGAAACAGAAACTCAAGGATGACTTTGATACATGTCTTATCAAAAAAGCTCTAGCTTATAACCAAGGGGTTGTGGTGTAGTGGTAGCTCACTTCATCCCTTAACCAATTAATCAGGGGTTCGATCCTTGGCCTTTGGGAATGGAGAGCAATTTTTGGCCAGCCCTTTACCCTTAAGTGGAGCTCCTGGGGCGAGGGGATTAGTCACTGTGATCGGCGGTGGATACCTTTGGTTAAACCCAAAAAAAAAAAAAGCTCTAGCTTATACATAGATAGCAATCTATCCAAGTTGAAACCACCACTTTACTTTTTTCATGCATCATTTAAATCCACAATGCTCTAAATCTCCAAGAACGATACAATTTCCCAACCTCATCTTCATGCATGAGACTCAAATATGAGACCTTATGCTTAAAAAACAAGTATCAAATCATTTGAATTAGCCTGTGTTGATAGCAATGATAGGGTTTTAAACTTTCTTATTTTTGGTTGGCAATATGAGGGGTTTGGGTTTTTAACTTTCATGCATAAAAAACGTGAAATATTAATCTTTTGACATAAAAGACTTGCATTTAAAGTTCATATTAAAGTCCAACCACATAAACACAAGAAACCATAATAAACTTTTCTCTAGTATGTTTCTTTTGATCGTTTAATCAATTTTCTACCTACAATTCCGACTTTGTAAACCTTTTTTTTTTTTTTGGATCTTGGATCCTCTATTTCACTAGAGTCGAACTTTTGTTGGCCCAATAAGGGGTAGAGCTCTTCCATCACATATTCCTCAAACCCGAAACCTTGCTTAGGGAAAATAATTGTCAAATTACTTTAACCAACCTGTGTTGGTCAACTTTGTAAACCTTATAGATCGTCTTCCCTGTTTAATGTTTTGAAATTGCCCCATCAAGTATAGGATGCGTTCGAAAATATATAGGTATTACTTTCTCGTACTTTATATATACCTGAATGAAACCCATAAATCCAAAAAAGCCAATGGATATGAGTACATGTATGAATATGATTTTTGAAAATTACTAACCTATATCCAAGGACCCCTACAATTTCCCCAATTATATCTTTATTCTTCATGGACTCAACCTATGTTTACATTTTAGACCTCAACTCACTTGATCACCACCCCACCAAAATACCCGAACTCAACGAACTCATGAACAACATGATCAATTTCAGTGATAATTTACATGAGAATATTGAACTAGCTACTTTAGCTAGTGGGCGATGCTCAACCCATTAATGCAATGGCTTGCTTTGCATTCGTTACAATTACAATGAGCTTGGTTTGTGAAGATCCAGATCGCCGTAGAGGGGGTGAATACGGTGATCACAATAAATCAAAATTCAACTTAACGAATTGAAAGTAAATGCAGAAATTAAATAGAGACTTAACGCAACGATATTTTAACGAGGTTGGGCCTCCGTCAGGTTTAGGTCCCCGCCTAGAGTTATCCAACTCTAGTATTCAACACTCTACTTTTATTATTAAGATGAATTCACACTATCTCCCAGAGTTACCTCACTCTATAGATCCCAATCACTTAGACCAACCACTTGGTATAAGTTTGGGCGGAGTTGACCTCACAAACTCCAAGTTCACTCCTTAATAATATTTTTCACCTCAATCTTTGATCACAGAATAGCACTCAGTACAATAGTTTAATGTAAGTGCTCAATTGCTGTATTTCGTCATGCTTCTCTATGTGTCATTTCTACTTGAACTTGGTCGCTATTTATAAGCATCAGCACTTCGTCCACCAAATAAGGAAGTTCTGCCAGGATATGCTGAAATGGCATTTTGGGTCCTTGATTTCTGCCCAGCTGTACGTTGCTATTTTGATTTTCTTGCCTTCTTTGTCACAATTTGGGTTGATGTGATGCTGCACAATCTCTTCCAAGAATATGGCAAGAAAACACTCTAGAATCAAGAGATAATATTACCTTATTTGGCTCATATCATATCATATAATTTCTCTATAACAAAAATCACGGTGAATTATTTGAAATTCAAATTTTGAAGGCAGCTAAATAATTTTCCTTGATTGTCTTCCAATTAACCAAATGAACCAAGATCACATTTGTTCTTTCCCTGTCCATACCCACATTTGTCTTCAATATTTCAATCTTTTCCAATTAATCAAATCAACTCAGATCAAACATATTCTTTCCATGTTTATCTTGATGAGTGTTGGGTTGTTTATACTTGCCTTCAAATTTCCAATCTCTTGCTTTTATATTCAAGGCTTTAATTAATTTTGTGTTTCATCAAAACCTTCTTAGCCACTAAGGGAGTCAACAGTTTGTTCAACCCATTAATGCAAACCCACAGATTCCTCCATCACTGGGAGGGTTTCAAACCGGCCCCAAAGGTTTTGAAGAATTTAGGGTTTGGGTATGACCCTAAAGACGATGATTTCAAGATTGTAGGAAGCAGGACTGCTGTATTTGGATGAAGAGCTGAAAAGAACAACTGCTTGAATTTCTATTGCTGCAAAACTGATTTTTGCTATTTGGAGACATTTTTGTTGTTTTGACGAAGTCAAACAACTAGGTGTTTGTTAAACAGATGTTTGAAACAGTTATTTGGCCCAAAATAAATCTTGTTGAATAGGTTATTTGCCTATTTACATTAGCCTTTTCAAAACAACTTTTTGTAGAAATGATACATTTGTTCAAAAGTTTAAAAAATTGCGCTGCACACCATTAAATTAGATTCATATAATATTTCTCTTATGAAATATATAGAGAGAGTTTGTACCTTTAAGGTGTTCTTTGAAGGCTTATAACAATAGCATTCAAACCCAGTTAGATCTTGAGGATTAACAAGAATAGAGGTATTTTCTTTATTTTGGGGGGGGGGGACAAACTATTTAAGTCACATCGTCTCTTTCGTTGTTTCTAATTTTTTTATCCAAGTAGTATATTTTTTGGTGTAGCTTTTTTAATTTCATTAGTGTATTATATCAAAAAAAATTTGTTCTCTCACTAAGTGCCTTTATGAACTTTTGTTACTTATACTTGATATCAGTCCCCCTTCCAATTATGTAGACAATGAGCTTTGGATTATTGCAAAATAGTAACAATGATACTACATTTTATATGAATTGAATCTAATGAAGATAGAGTCAACATAAATTCATATAAATTTTAATTTCAATTCTTAACCCAAGAAAATATAATAAATAGCAAAATATCGTTATAAAACGTTGGCATCCTTTACATAAATAAAAAAATTGAAAAGAAATAAGATAAACAATGAATACAAGTTATATAGAACTAGTAAGAAAGTGAAGTCTTATCAATGAATGGCTTTTTTCTTTTTTGGTGATCACAAATGAAGTTAATTTATGCATATGACACAAATTTAATTCTTTTTAAAAGAAAATAAGATGACAATAAATAAAAATGAATGTTCTATTAAAAATTATTTTAGAGACAATAAGTATATAAATGTAATTTTACCAAACATCTTTTTTTAGAAACATCTAACTTTAATGCAAAGAACTAATTCAAATAGTTAATAATTAATAGCTAATATAAACAGTTAACAACTAACAGTAGTTTACTAGACAGACCCAACACTTTAGTCATGTCTAACTGAGGTTTGATTCCATCTTTCTCTGTTTATATTGTCTATTATGCATTTGGGGGCGGGGGGGGGGGGACTTATGACTAGGCCCCCAAAGATAATGATGTCGACAAATTCCAAGATGGCCCTATAATAATGAGATTGAGTCGCATCCGATATTTCATCTCAGCTACGTTAATATAAGGGGTATTTGGTAACAACAATTGATTCGATAAAAATAGTTATTTGGAAGGGTTTTAGCTGCTTTGACCAAATCAAATAGTCATGAAGTGTTTGGTAAATAATTATTTGTAATAGCTATTTGGCTAAAAAAAAACTCTCTTTGAAAAAGTTATTCCCATTAGAGCTTTTTGTAGAAATGACATAGTTGCCCAAAATTTAAAAAAATTACACCTCATGCCAAAGTAATTTATAGGTAAGGACATAAATGAAACTTTTACCATCCTTTTTTTTAGAAACAGCTAATTTTACCAAATATTTTTTGTAATAACAATTAATTCAAACAACTGAGACAAACAACTAATTCAAACAATTACCAATTCACAGCTAATACAAAAAGTTAACAACTGTTTGTCAAATGGAGTCATAGTCCCCGACAGTTGTGGCCATTGAGCCTCTGCAAATCTTTGACCTTTCCCTACCTAGCTGTTTATATGGCTAACTGCTTTAACACTACAGCTGATCGACAACACCCCCCCCCCCCCCCCAAAAAACCCACCCAAAAAAGGAAAAAAAGAAAAAAATCTTGCAAAAGTTAAGTGTGTGAAGTCCATATTTCTGAAAAGATATTATAAGATACCCCTAATAATTAGGTTCTAATCAACCAATTTTCTTACAGCAAGCAGTGATTCTGTAATCAGTAAATCTTGATTGTGACTGTGACATTATACCATGAGCATGGAAAATAAGTTCATGAGACTAGTTTATATGAGTCTTTGCATCATCCTGCTATTATGCATCACACAAGAACAAAACACCTGTAAACTGATAATTGTCAAATACTTGCAGGATGAGATATCCATGTACAAAAACCAAACACTAGTCCAACTACAGCACTGAATCATTGAAAGATTTTACAACTAGTTCATTTGAATTCACTGGTCCTAATCCTACAGCGATGATGCACTAAAACTTCAGCACAAATTCAGGTGAAACAGAGGAGACTAGAGCTACTATTTACCACAAACAAGAAAATTTGCCTTCCTATATGATACAATGATGGTTGATGCACCAGATTTCACATTACCTTATATTCAATCAAATGAAGCCGGTTTTCGACAAAACAGCATCCCTTACCCTACTGAGATCCCTCCCTTTGAGGGTCCTCCCTGCACCTTCACACACTGAAAATGAGGAAATCTGGCTTCTTGCAAGCTTCCTTGCCAGCCATTCATGTGGAGGCAATGCCATTCCACCTTCATCATCATCACCATCATCATCATAGTCATAATATTCATCATGATGGGCATCATCGTCGTCATCATCATCATCATCATCATCATCATTATGGGTTGAAAAAGAACCAGCACTGCTCTTCCTTCTGGGACTTTTCCCACATATCTTAGACCAGTCTGGGATGTTAACAGGTGCTGAATGCTGATGCATGATCACCTTGGGTTTCTCATCATGATCATCAACATCATGGATTTCTTCATGTTTCTGGGTTCGAGGAATCATTCTTGCTGCACTAGGAAGTCGTCTTGAGATCGAAAACATTGGCTTTTTCCCATGAAATTCACCAAAACTCCTGAAGCCACTTTGGCTGTCATCATTCATCAGATCCCATACATCTTCCTCCCTGAAATCTTCACTTCTGCCCTGCTTGATGAAGCCACCATACCTGTTCTCCATAGTTTTGACATCAAATGAACAAAACCCACAAAATGGTTTTCTTTCTTATATATATCAATTACATCCAAAATAGCCAGAAACTAGCCTAACAGGCCACAAGAAGAGCATTAAAAAAATTTCCCCAAAATATGGCTACAAGGGCTGCATCTGCACAGAAAAAATAAAGCAACAAATCCTAAGAGTCAAAAAATAATAATTTGGCTAATTAATGTAGAAATATGCAATTAGTTACCAAATTTAAGCATTTAATACCTCCCACAGCCGCAAGGACCTGAATCTGATATGCAGAAAAATATGCAATAACAGGGGACTTTATATTTTTCACAGCCTGCAGAAGCAGGAGAAGATTACAAAGCAGTCAAAATCTGGTCCCAATTATGATATCATGCCCTGACATTTACAGGGCAAGCAAAAACGGTAGAAAGAAATATGGGCACTTTCCAACAAAGTGGCTCATTGAGATTAGCACACTTAGTTTTCATTAAATTTGGGCAGATTTGGAGGTGGCATGCTATTATTAATAAGATAATATTAATTTGTAATCATGTCTTTACTGCTATTAAGCTGGTTTCTAAGGACGTTCCCAGCCTAAGTTCTAGTCAACAGGAGTTCCATAATTGCGGAACTTACATTTCATTCAGTTTTCCAAACAATGAAACTCACTTCAGAATAATAAATTAAATATTTGATATGAAGGTATTTATGTACATAATTTCCAGCCAAACAAAAATTAAAACACAAAAAATGGCCCGCGGGACAGAACGCCCCCAAGTTCCGTCCCTCGTTTTGCTCCACACATGGCACTGGGTGGGAAGGCCGCGTGTCTTATCCATGGCCCGCAAGTTACCTGCAAAACATGGGCTGCGAATGCCCTAATAAAATAAGTAGGGATTTAGTTTGTTTCCAATACTCATTTGCCAAGTTGTTTCCTATATAGCTTTCCCAATGTGGTGGACTAGCACTTTTCCTGGAAAAGATTTCAGTCTATGTATAACTCCCTTCCCTACTTACCACTTGCGAGTTGCCACTTTATAATATAAATGTACCTACCCATTTGTCTATTGAGACTAATTATCACCATAGATTCATTAAATTTAGGCATTTCAAATGCAGAAGTAATTCATGGGACAATGGGAGTTTGAAAATGGAAACCAACATATGAGGTTAAAAGTGAGGATAAAAGGGTAGCCCAATGTACAAGTATTTTGCGTTCATGCAGGGTTCAGGGCAGGACCCCATATATATAATAAAATTGAGAATATAATAGTAATTTTATACATGTATCATACTAACACACCTTTGTAATCAATGAAGCACATGATAATTTTTGGGTCATTTTACATATTTTAACTCCGCATATTAAATCCAACTTTTCTTCAAGTTAAATATGTGTGAACCGTTGATATTTATTTCTGGTATGCATTCCCATTTTCTTACTTAATTCGGTGTACTGAATATGACTATGATAATTGATAGGATATTAACGTGGTACTCTGACATGTCAAAGATTAAGCGGAATCTAAAAAAATAAAATAATAATAAGATGGCAACTCTAAGATTACAAGTTGAATTTCAATCAACCTCACTAGGCTTTTTTACATCCTTGCTCCCCTCTCAAGTGGGTGGCTTTGCTTGTCAAATACAGTCCCAATGCCCACCTAAACTACCCACGTATATCAATCAATCATTCCATCCCACTTAAAATTTTCAAAAGTTATATGAGAAAACTCCCACATTCCCCAAACACTATCCTAAGTGCATATTATATTATCCTAAGTGCAAGCAGTGGCGAAGTCAAAAATTTTGGAAAGTGATGTCGAACATAATAGTATACAATGAAAATGTGTCATAAGGAGTTGATGGTTTGTGAGTTGCAAAAATGAAGAAAGTTAACCAAAAAAAAAAAAAAAAACAATGAAAACATGTAAAGGAGACTTCAAACCTAGGACCTCACCACAATCTGCAAGGCATAACACACACACTCCAGCCGCTCAGCTAAGCACATTTCAATGTTGTTATCTACCAAATTCTTCATATATAGTAAACGTCTAATTTTTTAAATTCTTGCCATATATATATATTTTTTTTGGAGGAGTGTTGGGTGACTCCATTATATCCACGCTAAATTTGCCCCCGGAGTGCATGTTATATAAAATTTAGTTTAAACTTCAAACTACTAAACTATCTAGTTCTTTACAAATTTCTCCCAGCTTTTTATTGTTGCTTATAATCTCCTTTACTTTTTCTCCACTTCTCAAATTAAGCTAAATTTTAAGACTCTGTTTGGACCTTGAAAAATTTGGTGGAAGGAAATTTTTTTGAAAAAATTACTTTTTTCTTGTGTTTGATTTAGAGAAAATCACAAAGAAAAAAAATATAGAGGAAAGTTAGATGGAAAACTTATTAGAAACAAGTGGTAAAATTTTCTTCATAAAATTGTAAGGAAAGTTTAAGAAAAATTATCAGTCTCCTCCAACCTCGCATTACTTAGATGACATCAATATAATTCAAGTAGTTCATTAACATTCAAATTTCTCATCCAAATTCTTCTATTTTTTCCTCAATCCAAACAAGAGAAGAAAAAAAACTCATTTTCTCCCTACTTTTTTTTCCTTCGCATTTTTTGTTTTTCAGCTTTTCTTTTCATCAAATTTTCTAAGGACCAAACGAAGCCTAAACCTTATAGTCTATACATTTTTAGAGAAGGAACAAGCCAAATAGAAGTACTAACCTCTTATGATAAAATAGGGAATCTATAAATAGAAAGGAAAAAAATACTAGTGATTTTCTTTCCCCTTCCTGACCGATAAAGTGATGAGTGATAGCCAAAGAGTCCCAATACAATGTAACAGCAATCCCAATCAGAGTGGAAAGATTTCACTAATAATCAAACAAGGGACCAGGGGAGTTGAGAACCCATGGCCCACATTTAAAGTCCAAGCGTGAACAACTTTTTAGCCACTTTTCCAAATTTTATATTTGACAAAAAACAAAAAATAGGTGATAATTTAATTTTAGACCCCAATACAATAGTGAACAATTGAAAAAGTTGTCACTAAAGCAAGAGATCTTTGATGTATAAAGTCTAAATTAAATGGTGAAAATACTCGGGAGTGTTTGGTAATAATAAGTGTTGGGGTAAAAATAGTTATTTGGAAGAATTTTAGTTGTTTTGATTAATTCAAACAGCCAAAGAGTATTTGGTAAATAGCTGTTTGTAACAGCTGTTTAGCTCCAAAAAAATCTTTTTAAAAAAAGTTATTCCCATTAGCCTTTTGGGAAGAACTTTTTATGAAAATGACATATTTGGCCAAAAGTTTGAAAAAATTGCACCACATGCCATTTAAAACTAATTTATAGACAATGACATAAATGAAATTTTACCAATATCTTTTTTTAAAAAAGCTAGTTTTATCAAGCACTTTTTCTAAAAACAGCTAATTCAAAAAGTTAATATAAACAGCTAATTTAAATAGCTAACAACTAATACAAACAGTTAATAATTGTTTACCAGGGCCTTGATATTGTTTACTAGCTATATAATAGTTTAGGTTTATAGATTCAGCTTATCATATTAAATTGTTTTTTATGGGAAAAAACTCAACTTCTGTTTTCATGATTTCATTTTTTTTATTAGTCAAAATTACATTACTTTTTAAGATCTATAGACCCGAGTTTATATCATTATATTGAAGAGTGGCACAAGCTTTACCCTAGATCTTCCCAGATTCATTTCATTTGGCTTTAATTCTTAAGCAAACAAATAAATTACTATCCTATGACTATCCACAGGAAAAGGGCGGCTCAAAAGTTTCTGGGATATGCTAACCTGGCCTACTCTCACAGTCTCACTGGGAGCATTTTATTTATTGCTCTACTGAAAGACAAAGGCTTGTCCACTGTCCTTTTGGCATGCTGGGAGCAATATGATAAAAAGGAGTCAGATCTTTTTGACTAGGCGTCTACAAGTCCTTTCACATGATTCAAACAAAATATTTATTTTATTGATGTGATGATCTGGAGGTACCATACTTTTCTATGGGGTTGTCTCAGCTTGAAAATGGACTCCTGAAACCTTAAGAACCCACCATGACAATTGACAAAGAAACAAATTTGGGAAAGTAGGCTAGCTTAGTTGTACATGTTACTGTCAAAATCATACTCACCTTGTGCAAGCCATACAAGTGAATCCGGCAAAAGTGTCATTCAGGTCATAGTAATTTTGAATCAAGCCAAGATAGGTTATTGGGTTGTTCAGGTTGGATTGGGATGAATTTTGTCATATTAGGTTCGTGTCATTTTGGGTATGCAGTATGCTACAAGTATTACTCAAACAAAGTTTGGATCAATTTAAGTTCTGTCTAAGTTGGGTATGATTTTGTGTTGCTTTGGCCAAATGATCTAGATACGGAAAAGTCTTGTCAGGTCTACAAGTGCATTTATGAAATACAGGAGAATATGACAAAAACCGAAGTACAATAGAAACTGAATGTCACAGTGTCACACGTGCTCCAAATAGAAGACAATTTCAACTTGGATTTGGTAGCTGTAGGGCATATGTGTACTGGTTAGTCAATCACATCTATATGATATTCAATGTACCAAATACACATCTAACAACTACTTGTTTTGGACAAATCCTAATTGTGAAAACAGAAGAGAATAACTGCATACCATCTGTACTGAGTCCCAAAATGGGGAAAGTTGTGACATTAGTATCCGGCATCCTTACTTACAGCTTCATATTCGACATAGCGTAGCAGCCCTCGAGCCATTTCCCGTAAAGAACTTACATCGTTCAATAATTCACTGCTTTCAGATTGTGTATCAGGTTGTTCCTGCAGAAATACTTCTGTCTTGGTTAATTTATGTATGATCCGGAGTTTTCTGCAAACTCAGTCATCAGTACGTGTAAACTCTTACACGAGTACAGTTACAACCTTCAAGATATTACAACTCCCTTTAGGGTCCTTCTGGTATAATATCCATTGAATCATACAGAGGACTTGTGGGAACTCTATCCGGGTTGAATCAAAATCAGTTCACAAAATATCCAGATTTAGTCCAGTTCAGTTCAGGCCAATTTTGTTCAGTAAGTTTGCCAACTAGAAAATGCCTTCAATTTTGGAGTAGGCAAATTTTGAGTCAATTCAGTAAGGTGTCATTTCAGGGTGTCAAGGTTGGCTAAATTGGATATGGGTTAGTTTTTCCAGGTCCAAACTCTGGTTATCCAACGAAAGGTACAACCAAACAGACTTGAAAGCAAAGAGCAGCCGTCTACTGTAACCCATATATAGTATGCTTGAATCATTTCAAAGCAGTAGCACCTTGCGGCAATAACTCACAAGCCTCTAGACTAAGTAGCTAAATAACAGGTTTCTTAAGATTTCATTTATGGCAAAGAACAAGAACTAGGAACAATCACAACTCAATAGTTAACTGCAGAGAATGCTGAAAATTGCAGAAGCAAGATATCAGAACTTGATCCTTAACTGTATATGACTATTTCAACCTTCATGTATTCCATTGTATGTGCTACCACATGAATAGAGATGAGAATGCACAAGAAATCCAAACATGATATGAACAGAAGCCTGGATTCATTTTAAAACTAGGCGAGAAATTCCCCATGATTCGGTACCTTTGTGGAAGAGTTGTGTACGGCATAACTTTAAGGTTGATGTAGCTGGCACCTGGAATTTGTATCCTTGCAGTCAAGGTCTTAGAGATGCTGTTGTTGTCAGCTGCAACAGAGCCAAAATAAAATGGAAGTTCAGTAGGTCCCTGATCAGTTGTTGCTTAATAAATACATCTACTAGATATCAGCAGGCCAAACATATAAATTGATAAAAGGGAAGAACTTGCACCTACCATATTCGGGGAGAATCCAAGAGAAATAATTTACCCATAATACCAATTTCACCTGAAATCTCATATAATCTAGAGACTTCAAATTCTATGGCAAATTGTCCTTCCAGAAAGGCTGGTTCGGAAGTCCTGGAACATAAACTCTGAAATCTCCACGTGAAACTTGAGATAGAACAGCTTCCTTAAAAGATCCTCAGATCTTGCCTATTAGCTATAGAAGCTAATAAAACTCGGATTTCAGAAATTCTCTGTCACTCCCTAGTTACTGCCCCTTGCCTCCGAAACAACCTCGCAATTGGCCCTTGGATATCATCAATAATTATTTGCGATAGAAACGCCTTCCTGAAGAGTAATCACTATTTTTGGGAGGAATACAACACCCCAGAACAGACACAACAAAAATGGCAGCATAACCCAAACCACAAAGTAGACAAACCCAAAGACTGTTTTTCTTCCCTTCTTAATTGGTTAATATACTAAAATGTTATCAAAGGCATACATATCATGCCAGAACAGTTCGAAGACCCAATCCAAATGCCTGAATCTACAACCATACAAAATCTTTTCGCGAAATCCAAGCAACACAGGTGTTCATCTATTGCAAAACAGTTTGGAAACCGGAAACCAGCTCAGTAACAGCCAAATAGGATAAGATGTGCTGAACTAGCAGAAGCAAGAATTTAGAATGGCATTTAAATTCCCAAACAAAGTTAAGGGGGATGTTCCTACATCAAATTACATTTACACGAGGAGAAATCATTTGATGATCTAAGAGGAGATACCTACATCATAAAAATGTAACTATCATCTGTATCTGAGAAATCTGGCCAAACAACAGGGGAACGTTTTCCCTCAGCGTCAAATTGTACCATCTAGATTTAAAAAAAAATAAATAGATAGATAGAACAGATTGTTTTAAAACCACTTCTGGTGGAATGCATGCAAGAGTCAATGCTGCCCCCCCCCCCGATGGCCCCGAGTAGGATGAGCAGAGCAGAGAATAGACGAAAACAGCATCCATCAATCAATGGAGCACCTAAGACCTTTTTATGACCACTGTACATGTCACTATGTACAAAATCCTTTCAGACGAACCAACAAGAAGAGCTCATAGGTTCAGCATTTGAAAACTTCAATGTACCTTCATTCTTGACAATGTTGTCATATTATCATGCAGCTTGAACAGAGGTCATTCATGAAAGCTCAAAAACTGAAGGAGCTCTACATTAACCTAACAATCAGATATCCAATTTCAGCAGACAGTTAAAGACGGACTCAACCAAAACAAACCCCTTGGGGCC
>JACYFF010031959.1:93249533-93289079 GCA_017589665.1 Selenicereus undatus
CCCCCCCCCCCCAAAAAAAAACCCTCACCTGCTTCACCTTAAAAAAAAAAAAAAGAGTAAACCTTCACACAAAAGATGAATATAAGTCATTTCAAGACTCGACAAGAAATGATCTGTTTTATACTTGTTGGAAGAGTTGTACACACCATCATAGTTGTAAGATCGACGTGATCGGTTTGTGTAATTCATGTTCATCAGTTCAGATTTTAGATATGCTACTGGGTGTCACTGGTTAGCTGTTAGGGTCATTGTTTCAGACTTTCAGTAGCCATCATAGTTCCTCTGCAAACTATAAGCTGCTTGACATTGCTTGTGTCAGTGATAGTTTTAAGTAGAGTTCAGGGGTGCAAACAGCTACCCAAACATGAAACTTGGATTCATAACATGAGTAAATCATTAAACTCGGTTTCCAACTGTACTATGAAATAAAGCCAGCGTAGGCAACCATCCAGAGGCAATATTAAATGAAAGTCCAGGAGCTCAACAATGAGGCTTACCTTAATAAGAATATATTCCAGATAGTAGGAAAAACATAAATTGATATGAAGAAAGAACTTGTTTATACCATGTTCGGGAAGCATACAGATATATCATAATATACCTTCTTCCATTGATGGCCTGTTGCCCTCTTGACCTAAAATTTTCTAACATCCATAGACTTTAATTATTTGTTAGATTTTTCCAGCAAAGAGAACCCACTAGCCTGTTGCAGCTTACTAATCAGTACTTTCAGCACAACGCCTCCAATAAAACCATACATAACAGAGAGAAACAGCTTAGTTTATCAACTGCCCCTAGTGGCTCTTGCTTTGAAAATTTAGACATCGTCACAATGATTTCAGAGCAGAGAACTTCATCCTGCAGAGTAAACTTCTAACAATATATAAATCATGGTTAGAGACATAATCAAAGATGCAGCCAGAGACAGCAAAAGAAGCTACTTGAATTGGTTAACATATTAATGGTCTATCATCAGACGCATATGCATCATACAACAAAGCTCTGACACCAAAACTAGATATGAGCCATGTTCATTTATTGAGACATTTATTAAGGAGACTTCATTTATTGAGAAGAAGAGCAATATGAGTCCAGAACAAGATATGTAACAGGAACAGTGTGTACGACAAAAAGAGAATTTGAATGTTATCCCCAACCAAAGATATATGGCATGATCTACTTGAAAATCATGACTTCTTACATAGAGAACTCATAACGTAACAGAACACCCCTATGGCAACATATCTTAAAGAATGTGTATCCTATATACCAGAAAACACCTTGTTCATGACTCAGGAACAATTTCCCAAGGGTAAAGCAATGTCAGACTTTCCCACCTTGATTCAAGAAAATAGAGAAACAAACAAAAACATTTGGTTTAAGTGAATTCTGGCCTTATACAGGAGAAACATCCATGCAGCAATCAATTCTTTCTTCAAGAGAGCCTTCTATAGGATCATCACAGACAGATTAACACATGCAAAGAGCAGAGAAACAGCAAAGAATCATTGTAGCAGCTAATGATTTATGTCAGCTGACCAACAAATTAATTAATTGAGAATTAAACCCACAACAACTCAGACTGATCATAATTAAACAGATTTTTCTTTCATTATTTCATTCAACAAGTGGGCAAATCACTGTGCAACAGTCCATCAATAATGGAGCCTTCAACAACATGAGACAAATAATCTATAAAATTCAAAATTCAAAAAAAAGAAAAAACTGTTTTATTCAATGAACAAGCAAATTACTGTAGTTTCCAGTAAGAGTATTCAAAGGATCAGCGATCTTGGCCGCGGCAAGCTTCTTCTTCCCGAAACGCTGGGGCCCACGTTCCAAGCTCGCGAACTCGGGCAAGAACTCAAACTCGATCTGGGCATTCGGGAAAACATCCTGGGTCGACACAGAACGAGTCACTGAGTCGACCCGGCGAGTCAGATACAGAACCTGAGATCTGGCTTTGTAATTAATCCTGGAATCTCTGAGTTGGGCAAGTTCCCCGGGTTTCAAGTACTTGCTGAATCGCTGAGTTCTGGCCGACCGGACTCGGACCCTCCTCTTCATCTTCAACGAGAGAGAGAAAGAGAGAGAGAAGTGGGCAAGTGACTTGAGATTTGTTTGAGTGAGTGAAATGGGGTGGTGGGTTGAGCAGAGAAGAATGAAGAGAGGGTTTTATAGGGAGAAATGGAGATGGGTTGGAGGAGAGAGAGGCGGGAATTGGGAATGGAGGAAAGAGGAGGGGATGAGGAGAGAAAGACAAAGAGGGAGAAATGGGTTTTTTGGAGTTTTGAAAAGAGACGAAAAGCGAAAGAGGCGGGGTTGGGGTTGAGGGAGGGTTTTTCTTCTGTTTAAGATGAAGATATTCTGCATTAAAATCTTGTATCATATTGGTGGAGATAGTCAGATTTTTTTAATAAGATATAAGATATGATATAAACCATTAAGGGTCTGTCCTTTTCGTTATAAAATATGGATTGGTAAATAGGTAAAATTGATTCAAGTAAATTGAACTAAGTTTAAGTTGGTCGGGTTTTTTTTTTTTTGTGTGATGGATACAAGTTGGTTAAAATAGTGGGATGTGTGTTGAAATTGATTGAAGTTGGTTAAAGTCGGTATTTTTATATTAAAGTTCGTGAAGTGGATTGAAGTTGATAAATTATGATTTATCAACGAAAATAACAGGGCCTAAATAATCACTTTTTCAGTTTGTGAGTTTCAACTTGAAGTTCAGTATTATATGGTAAATACCTGTGTAAAAAGGTTGTAAGGGTTAATGGTAAGCGATGAACTGTAAAGTGCAATAAGAAATGGTAAACAATGGTGATCAATATGTTATCAGTGAAAGTACACAAACCTTTTGTGAGGTTCGTGTGTAGGTCGTCATCATTTACAATTCGTCCTGGTCTATAAGATATAAATGAACTTCATGTCTGATAAGCATAGGGTTGATTGTCGAGTGGCCTCTATAAGTTGTTTAGTTTAATGTAATGTAATAGTAATGTAATGCAATCAACTTTGCAATGCAATTATGATTACTTGGTTTGTGGTAACTGTAATTACAATATAGTTATTTTATTACAATACTCTTATGCAACCAAACAAAGTAATGAAAACACAATTACATACTTGTTTACATTACAATGTTGATTACATCTAATCAAATATTACATAATATGCAACGTCGTTACATTTTCAAAGACAACATTGGGTAAGATGTGAAAATGTCACTTTTGGAAAAACTTAACATCATGAATTAATGTACAGGTTTGCTACCGAAACATCTTTTCCTTTTAAGTATATTAATTAGGTATTTAAAATTTTCATTAACACTAGATAAGCATAGGGTTGATTGTCAAGTGGTCTCTATAACTCACTTGATGAACTTTAATGAAAAAATATCAACTTTAACTCACTTTCTACTATTTTAATCAACTTTTACCCATCATACAAAAAAAAATCAACCTCATTCAACGAAAAAATACCAACTTCGACCCACTTCTTCCGACATCAATCAACTTCACCCATTTACCAATATATATTTTTCAACAAAAAGAACATGCCCCTAACCAAACAACATACAAAATTGGCCCATATTTTATTATATTATAAATTACTACTTGAGCTAGCTAATCCCATATATTACTTACACAAAATTACATTTAATTGTGCCCTTAAAATGGAAAAAATGGTGACGTGAAATTTATTTGATTGAATCGTCTAAGAACTTACATCGGCACAAGTTTTCATATCGATCGGTCGTAACTCATTAAGTCATAAGGGACTTTTGTCTCAAATAATTTTTTTCCATTTTTAGGCCTTGTTCTTTTCGTTGGGAAATTGACCCACCCCACACTCACCCACTTCTTTCCCCCTCTTCCCACTCTTTCCCACACTTAAAAAAATACAACTCATTCCCACATTCACCCACTCCTTCCCACATCTACATAAAACAACCATTTCTCATATTTGAAATTTTTTTATAATTTATATAATTGTGTGTACGAATAATCTGATAGCAATTATGAGCAGTTTTAATTATTCGGATGTTATGGAACAATTTTAGTTTTTTTCTTTGTCATTAATTTTTTAATTTTTATTTTTTTTAATTTTTTAATTCTATTTTTTAATTTTTAATTTTTAAATTTTTAATTTTTTTGTATTTATTTTAAATTTTTAATTTTTCGGATGTTATGGAACAGTTTTATTTTTTTTCTTTTTCATTAATTTTTAATTTTTTTCAACTTTTTGATTCGATTTTTTAATTTTTAATTTTTAATTTTTTTGTATTTATTTATAATTTATAATTTATAATTTATAATTTTTTAATTTTTTTTATTTATTTTTATTTTTTAAAAGAAAAATTTTAATTATAATTTTTTTTTGTATTTTTTTATTTTAGAAAAACAACCAACAGAAAATTCCAAAAAATAAAAAAATAAAAAAATTTATACAAAAATAAAAAATAAGAAAATAAAAAATAAATACAAAAATATAAAAATTAAAACAAAAAAAATTTAAGAAAATTAAAATGAAAATAAAAATAAAAAAATTTAAAAATTCAAAAATTAGAATTAAAAAATTAAAAATTAAAAAATTAAAAAATTTAAAAAATTTAAAATTTAAAATTTAAATTTTTTTTTTTTTAAAAAATAAAGAATAAAGAATAAAAAATAAAAATAAAAAATAAAAAAATAAAAAATAAAAAATAAAAAACAAAAAACAACAAATTAAAAAAAAAAACAAAAAAAAAACAGAACAAAATAGAATAAACGAAAACAAAAAAATTTCATCATCATTAATTACTATCACAATAAAATTATTACATTATAAAACAAAAAGATATTAATAACTAATACTTCAACTTCATTCAACTACATTCAACTTTCACCCACACTCACCCACTTTTTCCCACACTTTAAAAAAAAAAACCCACACTCACCCACTCCTTTTCCTCTTTTCCCACAATCACCCATTCTACAGCCCTCATTTTCCACTGAAAAGAACAGGGCCTTAACCTCCACATCATTCATACTGCCGCATGTACAGAACATACATCTGTTATCATTTTTTTCAATAAACTCTTACAATATGTTTTATTTGCATATAGTGAGCATTACGAAAGTGTCCCCCTCTCCTTTATTAGTTTATGAAGTTATTATTAATTATTTTATCATTTCTTTTAAAACCATGAGACATAAAAAATACAAAGATGACAATTTATACCATATATGAATTTGCAAAATAGCCATTTCATTTTATGATTAGGCCTCCTTTAAATAAGCACTTGTATGTTGTACTCAGGATCACACTCCCGAAACTATAATAGAACTTCTACTATTTAGATACAAAATTTGTCGTTTCTTACATGCGAAATCTAAAGAGAAGTTTATTAATAAATATTGCTAAATATCTATAAGAAATCATCAGTAAGTAACTATAAATATAAGACATGAAAAAAAAAGATTTAATCCCCCTAGAAATCAATTTGACCTATAATTTGCAGAAATCATACTATAATTCTATGAAACACAATCCATAATCACACAAGTATTTCAATTTGAACCAACATAGGTTGAGTAAGATCTCGAGTTCGAGTCTTGTAAATGAACAAAGTCTGTAATAAAAGAGTTATATTTTTTATTGGATCAACAGTAACTCGACTCTAATGAAATGAAAGATCTAAAACCTTTAAAAAAAACCCAAAAACAAAAAGTATTTCAGTTTGAGATGCACAGTATCATTCTTGTTTTTCGGTAGCAGCGCAAAGTTGGTCGGCATAGTCTATACACCAACCTATTGCCAAAGTTTTCATGAACATCGTAGAGCTGTGTTCTGTGTACCCCGAAAATCAATTGGAGTTTATAGGTGAAATCTCAGAAAATCCGAGAATAGGTTACAGGTTTCGTCTAGCTGGAGACGAGCAACGCTGAGGAGCATTGATCATGTCTACTGATACCTTTCTCTCTCCTCTTGGTAAGCAGATGTCTCTAATTCGTAATAATCAACTTCACCTTTGAGTGATTCCATTTTCTGCTGTTTACTTTGCCAATTAGTTCCTTGATTCTTCTCGTTCATGTGGTTAAGTTGCTTTTGAATTTCAAGTGGGCAGATAATGTCTTTCTCTTCGAGTTCTGTATTTGGGTTTCCCTTAAACCCTAAACCCTCCTTGTATTTGAGAACCCAGACCGACCCATGTCATCAAGTGCTTGGTTTATCAAAACCCAGATCACGATTTCAAATCCGTTGTACCATCCGCAAGCTCCGAGAGCGAATCAATTCTGTGAAGAACACCCAGAAATTTGCAGAGGCCATGAGACTTGTTTCAGCTGCCAAAGTTAGGCGTGCCCAAGAGGCTGTTATTGGGGGTAGGCCATTTGCTGAAGCCCTAGCTGAGATGTTATTTAATGTCAATGAAAGTGCTCAATTTGAAGATGTAGATGTTCCTTTGGCTAGCGTTAGGACTGTTAAGAGAGTTGCCCTTGTTGTGATTACTGGGGACCGGGGGCTTTGTGGAGGGTTTAACAATGCTGTTATTAGGAGGGCAGAATCTAGGATTGAGGAGTTGCAAAATCTTGGGTTGGATTGCACAGTCATAAGTGTTGGGAAGAAGGGCAATGATTATTTTTCGAGGCAGTTGTCTGATGTGTCCGTGGAGCGGTTTATTGAGGGAGAAGGGTTCCCAACTACAAAGGAAGCTCAGGCGATTGCTGATGATGTTTTCTCCCTCTTTGTGACTGAAGAGGTTGATAAGGTTGAAATGCTATACACAAAGTTTGTGTCATTATTTCGGTCGAATCCTGTGATTCATACTTTGCTACCATTGTCCCCAAAGGGGAAGGTCTATGATGCAAATGGGAATTGTGTTGATGCTTTGGAGGATGAGTTGTTTAGGCTGACCACTAAGGAGGGAAAATTGACGGTGATGAGGGAGAAAGTAGGGAAAAAGAGGCCTGAAAAACAGCCAATATTGCAGTTTGAGCAAGATCCAGCTCAGATTCTTGATGCTTTGATGCCTCTTTATTTGAACAGTCAGATACTCAGAGCCTTGCAGGAGTCGCTGGCTAGTGAATTGGCATCAAGGATGATTGCAATGAGAAATGCAACTGATAATGCGACAGAGTTGAAGAAGACATTGTCAATTGCATACAATAAAGAGCGGCAGGCAAAAATAACTGAAGAGCTTTTGGAGATTGCATCTGGAGCTGAAGCTCTTGCTCCCTTTGATTAGTTTTCACTTCGCCTCTTTGTATTGGACTGTTCTTGCCTGCACAAAATTGGCATTGTTGATTGTTCAGTATTATTTGTTTATCTATCTTTCATTTAATGCCGATCGTCTCAATAGAATCTATTGCAATCTGTTAGCTTAATTTGCTTTTATTTCCTCATATATTGCGAAGTGCCATCCATGCTCTTCATCGTGTAGCTCCTTTTCTATTTTGTTTGTGTGTGTCAAGTGCAAAATTAGAAGCATTCTTGATTCTTGATGCATATCTCTCAAAGATACTCATAATCCTCTAAACAGAATGGCGTATACCTTGTGGAAGCATTTTGATCAATTCCTGAATCCTATGTATTGTTGATACAGCTTTTTGCTTTTACAGCCTGAATCTGAGGTAGAAGTATGCATTATTTTCATTCCTTAAGGCTGAGCTACAGTAGAAGCCTGAAACTGTAGCTGATGCCTGAAAAATGAACTTCCGTCAGCAACTCTTGTGAAGCTAAATGGTAATCTCGTAACTGGATCTTCGAAAGTTCATCATTTTGTAACCAACCACAAAGATGAGCATGTCTCTAATTCAATGCACTCTTAATCCCTCATAGAGAGTTCCATCCACTCGGTCTTGGTGGGTGCCAGTGCTGGGCTGCTGCTACCACATCTTTGATGAGGCCTGAAGCACGTTTGGGGGATGGCAGACACAGTTGGTAGTGTCATCCAATCCTTTTGGACTTGTGAGCCTAGTTTGCTTCTATATCCAACGTATATTGTGAAGTGATTTCCAAATTCTTCATCCTGTTGTTCCTTTCCTGTTTTGTCTGTCACGCGTTCAAGTGCAAAACCGGAGGCATATTGTTCCATATCGTTAAAGATATCTTAAAGTCCCCTAAATGGAGTTTCAGATCTGGTTTGGGAGAGCTGTTGATGATTGTCCTGAGCCGTATATGATGTAGGTAGAGCTTCTGTTTTTACGGTCTGACTCTTAGAAGTATATTTTGTTGTCAAGAGAAGCCTGAGACTGTAGCTCACACCTGCAAAATGAAGTTCCACCAGCAATTCTTGTGAAGCTAAATGGTAACCTTTTAAGTTGTAACCGGCTCTTTGAATGATCATCCTGTTCTAACTAATTACTTGATAACCACTGTGAAAATTCATAAGCTTATCCTCTGTTTCGTTCTGAAGGATGCTTTTGTTTATGTTCTCGCAGTTCTAGCAGCATCAACTCGTGTTTTTTTTTTTTGGGCCATTTTTGGTGCTATGTTTACATTGACTTGTAAAATTAGTTATTGCTTGAGCTAACTGTCCAGTGTCTGATCTAATTTCAAATACCAATGTCAGTCAGACTGTGGCCGGCACACTGCCCCATGTTTTTCATAGCGGTAAATGTGTTATCCGGAGATCAGAAAAGGCCAAATTTCAGAAATTAGTTCAACGAAGAATATTTTGCGCACATTTGTATCTGATAATTAGATGTCTGTGTTTTCAGCTTACTTACGTTACATGTTTGTATTCTATAATGTTTTAGCTTAGTTAACCACAATTAACTTGGAGGATATTGGAGTGAAAGGCCCAAGGTCGATGGAACTGCCAGTTGAGCCTGCTTGAGATGCTCATCATCTTTCTCAGAAACTGTCACGCCCTCTCAGTTTCAGGGGGAATGGGGCGTTTGACCAACGAAGCCTCCTTGGCTGGGGCTGCCATATCATCAACTAGGCCTGAAGCATGTTTCGTGGATGGTGGTTTGCAGTTGCTGCATCCTCTTCGTAACTGAATCAATGTCAGTCATCACTATATCCTTCCATAAGTTTAGCTTGTGACTAATGCTGCCTTCGGCATACGGGTGAACAGTTTTCCATCCAGAAACTATCAGAAGAGATCAATGTAGATCAAGGGAGCTTCAAAGTTGGGTACAGGCTACAGATTATTGCATAGACTTGGGTACTAGTTAACTCAGTTGGGAAAGATTCTGAAAGTCGTTCAATATATGGATTTAAATCCTTGGATCACCCTTTGTGTTCTCTTTAGTGAATATGGGTCTATGGATCTAACTATATTGAAATCCTCCCTAGTCTTTGTTTTTGTTTTTTTTTTTCGTTTTTGCCCCAAGTCCCCCCCCCCTTCCCCCCGTGGTTCCAGAGACTAGTTTCCGGAGGATGCATGCAAGCAGGTGTATACAGTATATAGAGGCAACCTGTATGCATATATGTTTTTAATTAGGTTTAACTTGGTATAATAATTCTGCATTTTAGCTAGTTATGATCAACATTATGTATAAATAATTTAACTGATTCACGAGTGACGACGGCAAGTGGATTAGAGATATTTATCATAAGTTTTTATTATTAGCACTTAACATTAATAAGCACTTATTAACACTAATCAGCACTGATTAAGATGTATAGGTATCTACACTGATAAGTATTGATCAATGATAATCACAACGAGTTTCTTATAATAAGTAGAAAAAAAATAGGTTCTTGATGAAGTTAACCATAGTGATTTAGAGTTAGCCAACAGCGCTATTGAGGAAGAGCAACACCATTGAGGGAGAGATTTCTTCCTTCACGCTTTAGATCCATTTGCTTTGCTAGGTAATTAGGTAATTTACAGATTTGTTTCATATAATTGACACCTATCTTATAAGCTCTAACGACATTGAACTCGCACCATGCCACCATCTAATATGTCAAATTGACATTATGGGTGTGTTTGGTAGGGAGTAAAATCATTTTTTCAGAAAATTATTTTCCATGAAAAATATTTTTACAAGAAAAATGATTTTTCACTTACATTTTCAACTATTTAGTAGAATGGAAAATCATTTTCTTTCCACTTCATTTTTTGCTATTTGATAGAATAAACCCCCCGTTCTCACTTCATTTCGTTTTACCGTCAACCCCCTTCCCTAGTTACTACTCGGACCCGACCCAACCAATGAATTTTGTTTCTCTCTCCTCTTCGAAATCAAACCCAAAACATCAGTAAGAAATATACTCAGTAACAAACGCAACAAAAGAGAGAGTCAACATTAATGAATCTCAATTTTTTCACTATTTTCAAGGATTACCCAGTTGACTTTGAGTGATATTAAATCCAGATTAAAGAAAATGACGAACGGGGAGACGATAGGTGTCTCAAATTGCGAAGTTCTTCAAAAGGGCAACTGTAACAAGATCAGAGAATTGACGAAATAATTACAGAGATTAACCATGGAAATCATCGATGAACATGAAGAAGAAGGGGAGAATGAGAGACAAAATGAGAATGAAAATAGAGTGATTCTAGGCACAATTAAAAGAAAATAGAACGACAGACAGAATTGGGCAACGAAAATCGTTTTTCCTACTTTAAAAAGGGAAAACAATTTTCTTCAAATGGGGTAAAATGATTTTTCCTTCCTTGTTTTACCAAACGACATAAAATGAAAAAATTATTTTTCAGGAAAATGATTTTCCCCCTACCAAACACACCCTATATTTAAAAAATCACACATTGAAATTGAGATGTTTAATGCATAAGAGTAATCTTCTTTGACCAAAAGTTGTCAAAAAAATTATTTTTTTTGACCATGCTTGACAACATTGTTTATCAAATAGGTACTTATAGAATCTAATCTGTGAACAAACAGTAATAGATAAATTATTCCAATGTTTGTAAATTTTAATTGCTTTTATATATTTTCTAAATATAAAGATTTAATTGTGATTGGGCTGGATCATTTTTTCGTGGGCTATAGACACCACGACGGCAAGCCATTTTGGCCCATTACCTAACCTTTCATTTTGATCTTTGCCACCAGGTAGAACGGTCGCCATTAACGCCGAAGGTCTCAAGGTCTGCCCAGAAACTCAATACCTGCCGGAATCAAAAGTTCGATCGGAAAAACTAGTATCAGGAAATGCATAGGTTAAGTCCATTGTTAATCTGGATTTTCTAGAGAAAGTGAAAAAGTGAAGAGATGTCGAAGGTGTTTGCAAGGATTTTGGGCTACTTTGGCAACCGGAATTTGGTGGGCATGGATAAAGCTGGGAATCGATATTTTGCTAGACATGAAGCCATTGATGGCGTCAGTAAGTGGGTCTCTCTCTCTCTCTCTGTGGAATTTTACTTCGATTCTTATGCTTATAATTTGGGTTTTTAAGACTGTTCATTAGCCTAAGTGTTTGTGTGATAACCCATTTCCTGGTTTTGTTTAATTGCCCATCTGGTGTTGGCAACTGGGATTTAAAGTGGGCAGTTGTTTTTTAGTGTTTGTTTGGTGGGATTTTCTGGGATTGTTCTGAATTTAGTAAAAGTGTGCTCAATTGTGGGTGTAAATTTTGGATTGGATTTGACAAGGAACCGGTTCAGTGCATCTGTTTGATGGGTGTTAAAAAAATGGCATAGTATCAGGAAAGATCCTCGAGAAAGTTAGTTCTGGCCAACAAAAACAATCTCAGTATTATGAATGCTTTGGAACCTTTTTCCAATTCTCTGGCCAGGTTGATTAGAACTTGCCCCTGGTGTTGGAGGGAAGCTTCCAGTTGAACGAAAATAAGAGATGGACGATGGGTAGTATTCTAAGTATAGAGAGTAAGAATAGGGTTGAGAAGGGTATTAGTTTTTGACAATGAGGGAAGATGCAGGATGACAGGTAGTTTTCTGAGTACGGAGTCAGAATAGGCGAGAAAGATACATTGTGTTGTGGCAATGAGAGAAGATGGAAGATGATGCGGAGCTCCCCTGAGCTTCTATAATCTGGAATTGGTTATGGAATGCTCTGTGGTTAGACCAGTTACACTCCGTTACAGAGTCCAAATTTTCCCCAAAGATACATGGCTTAGTATTTCTTAAGCTGAATTTTACTGCCCGGGGTATACAGTGATTCCACATAGAATTGTGAGTGTTTAGCTTCAGTGCTGGAAAATGGGTTCAGTGTTACATAAACCTTTCATTCTAGGTCATGCTAGTCCATAATGTCAACTATCATTGTAGAGTTATTGTTTTTTTATGACACTTGTCATTCCATGCATTGAAACTGATAAATTACCGTCAGAAAATGTAGTGAAACCAAAATCTATGATGTCAAGGCATCATTAATGATGTGAGATGTTTGGAAAATACAGTGGCGTTGCATTTGTATGTTATTACCTATGAAGTCTGGTGGGTGTAGTATGCTAAAGTCTGGTGCGTTGATGTGTTTGTCTATCTTGTAACTTGTAAGTGTGAGAGCTAGACATGGTTCATCCATCACACTGAATGAAATCGCCCTACCCTTTTTTGGTAATACTTAATCAGTATTCAGTAATTTACGTTCATTGCCCGATTGAGCATTGATGTCAGAACAAGTAAACTTCAAGATAAGTTGTATCTGATTCTGTGCTGCCAACAATTGTAGAGTTACAACAGCATTAATGCTCTAGTTGCTACTGTTTCATAGAATATGCATTAGTGATATGAGGGGACAAACAATACTGAGATGTGGTTTACATTAGTGCCCTTCCAAGTAGTTCTTGTTTTTTATTTATTTGTTTTATTTATTTGTTGGTGTTTAACTATGCTACTTGATCTAGGTTAAGATATTGGTTACTTCTGTTTTGTTTTTTCTTTTTTCCCCTTATTCTTCTTCTCTTTTTTTTGGGGGGGGGGACTAAGGGTTATAGGGTTTCCATCTGGCCTTGGCCTAACTTGAAGCTTCCCGTTTGATAAATGGAGAGTCTAAAGTCTGAACAATGTAACTTGTCAGATGTTCCTATGAAGATAGTTCTGCTGATATGCATGAGTCCCAAATTATAGAAATCTTGAATGTGGTTCATAATAATAAGATTTGAAATGATACTATGAAATGAAATAATGAATGAAACTTGATTTGTTGTTCGTTTGCTTTAAGAGTTATTTATCGTAGTTGTTTGATTGATGAACTAGTGAAAGAGAAGAGATGGGTGAAATTTAAAGGAGAAGAAGATCCAACTTCAATTCCAGGTAATTTTATTCCCACTAAGCATTAAGCAATCATTAGTTGTTGTAGTAATATGCATGATGAGGCTTTGAATGGGTTGATTAATGTTGGATATGTTTTACCCATTGACAACCTTGTTCTGTATTCTGATTCCATCTAATACTCAAAACATTTACATGGCATGTCAATAGGATAGATAGTTTTGCCCACTTTCTGTTCTCTCAAGTTATCCCCTTCTTTCTTGTGGCATGTCAATATATTACTGACACTGGGTGCCATTGAGCATGTATACTGCAGTTGAATGGATATGTTGGCTTAATGGACAGCGTCAAAAAGCGCCAACCCCAGAGGTATGGTACTGCACGTTGCCCTCAAGTTTTCCCCCCTGATTATCTTTTACTTTAGTCTTTGTGTCCTGACTTCCAACTAAACAGCAAATATTTTGCAACCAAAAATGTTAGAAGTTATAGCAAAACCTCATGAAAAGTGTCTTAATGCACCCAAGCATTTATGATTTTGGGCCTATAGTGGTGTCGAACATGGCTATGAAAACTCCATGAAGACTCTTGTAGTGCACTCAAGCATTTGAAGACAAAATAAATTCTCTATGTCCTCTACATATTTAAAGTTTGTTGCTTGCCAGTTACCTGTTGCCTTTTTTGATTTCTTCTTTGAGCTGCTTAATTATGTCTTCTGTAAAACCAAATAATTCTGGTTATTGATATTCCTGTTCTGATACAAAGCTCATTTGTCTGTTTTAAGCTGGATTGTTGAACTTATGACAGTTCCCCAAGTTATCATGTATCTTTTATTTTTCCACAAACCCTTCTGTTCTAGAACTTCTCAATATCACATCTTTAGAATGTTGACATGCCTTTTAAGACAGGAATTTTTTTCACTTTTTATTTGACAACATGTTTGGTTAATTCATATTCACTTATGGACAACAATTTATTGTGCTCATGGAAAAGAGTTGTGATAATTTAGAAAAATTAAAATGTCAATTTTGTTAACAGTAAAACATCTATGGATAAGATTGCTTTAGTGAATAGTTTTGCTGGCGTTTACTCCCTAGGGCATGGCCTAAAGCAGGGGCGAGCGGTTCTGGGTACCCGCCCTGAAACTTGGGAACCGGAACGAGCACTGGTCAAGCTGTTTCCTAAGTTTGGAGCCACAACATGGATTCTGATTCTGGATACCGCTCTGTTTTTTCCCTTTTTTGGGTGGGAATGTTTGATATATCCAAATCTAAAGCTTAAGATTGAGAATTAATAGCCCAATGCTCTGACACAGCCTCTCTAGGAAATCAAAGATTTCAAGGAGAAGGCAAAGAAGTTTGTGAACTTGATAGAAGAAAAAATAAGGAGAGAGAAAGGATTGGACAAAAACCGATAAATTTCTTACAATTAGCTATTTATGCTTGTGATGGCTCATAACAGCTCTTCTCTCTACTTTCGCTAACAACTAACAAACTTAACAACCTTGGGCCCTGCAGCTTACAACTTATTAACTCCCTCTCCCACTCTCAGGCACGTGCACCACACATGAGTTAAATAAATCACTGTATCAATTGGTCTCCCTTTGAAAAGCTTGCCCTCAAGCGTCGAGGTTGAAATCGGGAAATTTCTTCTCAATATCAGAATAGAGCTCCTTTATGGCTTGTTCTTTAGGCAAATTGGACCATTGAATGAGGACATAGACCATTGCACCGTTCCCCCTTTTTTGTCCCAGTTTCCTGCTCAAAACAGCCACGGGTTCGGCCGCAATCAGGCCTTGCTCATCCACAGCTGGCAGAGTGTTCTGAATAGGTTTTGGTCCTACCTGTTTCCTTAGTTGTTAAATATGGAAAACAGGGTAGTTTGGTTGATTCTATGGACCACAGACTGCTGCCCGTATGGCTGAAGCTTCACAAAGACCCAATCACCCAACTGTAGAGTCCTGTCAGTTCTGTGTTTCTGTGTTTTTTAGTCTGGGCTTTCGTCGTTTGTTGAGCTTTAGATAAGTGATACTTAAGCATGTGAATACATTCTTCCCTAGCTTGTAAGCTTCTATCCACAGCCTCTACTCTATTGTCACCATGAACATATGGAATATATAGAGAGGGAGGCTGGCCATAGACTACTTCGTAGGGTGAGATACAATAGAAGAATGTCAATTGGTGTTGTACCACCACTCAGCCAGTGGTAACCATAAAGCCCACTCAACTAGTTTTTCACCAGTCATGCATCTTAGATAGCCTTCCAAACACCTGTTTACCACCTCAGTTTGTCCATCACTTTGAGGGTGATATGCTGTGGACATGCGGAGGTCTACTTGTTGAAGAGTGAACAACTCAGTCCAAAAGTTGCTAAGGAAAATCTTATCTGTATTGCTAACAAAGTAACAAAAGACCTTGGAAGACCATGGACCTTGAAAATATGTTCAAAGTATAACTGTGCCATAGTTGCTGCAGTAAATGGATGAGCCAGTGAAAGGAAATGCGCATATTTGCTTAACCTATCAGCCACCACTAAAATGGTGTCCTTTCCTCTAGATTTTGGTAGTCCCTTAGTGAAATCTAGGGAGATGTCTACCCAAATAGCACTAGGAATGCAATAACCCAGCTGGAGAGGATAGGCCGGCTTTATAACTTTGATAGATATTGCAAGCCCTTATGTAATTTCTTATAGCCTTGCTAAGCCCCTTCCAATAGAAAAGAGTGCCTATTTTCTTCAATGTAACCACAATTCCAGTATGCCCCCCCCAAAGGAGAGTCTTGGAAGAGATGAATGATGTGTTGTTGATACCACCAATCTTCCCTTCCTATAAAGCATATTCTGAGTCCACTAGTACTTAAAGCGTGTCTCTCCAACGGTAAGTTGCTGAATGAGTTGTTGCAAATGGTTATCAGCCAGCCACGAGTGCCAAGACTGTTTGATCCTCTTGAACAAATCTGATCGTAGGGTGCTGATAGTAAGAGACATTAGTTGAGCTGCAGAGAATCCAAAGATCCTGGATATCCCATCAGCACCCTTATTTTTCTTCCCTTGCTTATGCATTATCTCATGATCAAAACCCATCAATTTGGGTAACCATTTACTTTGAAAGGGAGTGGTAATTTTTTGTTCCATGATGTACCTTAGAATGAAATGGTCAGTCCTGATAATAAAATGTCTACCCAACAAATAAAACCTCCATTTATCCACAGCCATGACCACTGCCATAAGTTCTTTCTCATATGTAGACAAGGACTGATGTTTAGGAGAGAAGGCTTTACTCAAATATGCAACAGGATATCCCTCTTTCATTAACATTGCCCCAAATCCCACCCTAGATGCATCAGTTTCTACTACCAACGTTTTAGTGAAATCAGGTAAAGCTAGCATAGGGGCAGATAGCATGTCTGCTTTAAGGTCCTAAAAGGCCTTTCGAGTTGATTCATCCCAATGGAAAGCATTCTTTTTGAGCAATTTAGTCAAGGGTTTGCTTAGCTGTCCATAGTTTCTTATAAACCTTATATAATAGCCTGTGAGACCTAGGAATCCTCTCAGCTGCTTGATGTTGGTGTGAACTGTCCATAGTTTCTTATAAACCTTCTATAATAAAGCATTCTTGCTTGAGTAGGATTTTGTGGTCATGGCTTCTATGTGGAGATGGAGATCTAGGTTCCTCAAAAATATCAGCAAATTTTTCAAGTGAGCTAATTGAAGCTCCTTGACTGGTGGTTGACCTGTAGTCATCGCAGGGGTTGTAGGTTGCATTTGCAATGCAAAGAGTTGAGCTAAGTGTAACATTGTCTTTTGTAGTCTTTTTCCACCCAGCCATCCCACAACAGCCATATGAGTTCCTCTTAATATGATCCTATTAACCTTATAAATGAACTCCATTTTGAGCTCTTTAAAATTCCAAAGAATTGACCCTGAGATGGATAACCACTGGACCCCTAATACCATCTCACAACTTCCCAATGGAACTAGCAAAACATCAGTTGGGAGCTGCTGTCCCAGCAAGGTCCAAGAGAAGTCCTTGCACATAGTGTTACAGTTAAGCTGCTGTCCATTGGCTATTTCTACCTTTGGCTATGGCTACCTGTAGGGGAGGGATATTCTTCACAGTACAATGCAATCTCTTAGCAACTGTGTAAGAAAGTGTGAGTGCTACCTAAGTCAATCAAGATGTGTAGGTTTGCATTTCCAGCCTTACCATTCACCTTCATAGTTTGATAAGTGTGTACTCCATGTAATGCATGTATAGAGATTTGAGGCATCTCATCCACCACCAAATTTACTTCCCCTACATTGTCATCTAATACCTCATTTGTCTCCTCCCCACCATCCTCTTCTTCCACTATTTCCAGTCTATATATCCGAGCCTTGCATTTATGCCCTGGAAAGTATTTCTCATCACAGAAAAAACATAAGTTTTTTGCCCGTTTTCATCAATTTCCTTGGGACTCAAAACCCTTCCTGGATTTCTAGGCCTTGAGGTAGCTGAATTCACACTGGATGCTGGATTGGGTTTTGTAATTGAATATGTGGGTGAAGGAGCATATCTAGAGCTAAATTTTGGGGAAGTCTGAAAGGGTGTCTTGAAGCTGCGATTGGTGTTTCTTGAAACGGGTATTGGCTTCTCCAAGATGGGTTTAGCCCTTCTGGAAATAGAAACAAGGGTGGCCTCTTGCAGTTTAGCTAAGCAATATGCTTCATGTAAGGTTGGTGGTTTGACATTCTTACTGCATTTTGGATTTCATCTCTTAACCCACTCAGGAAGCAGTTTGTGGCGTGGCTAACAAGCAGTTCTCGATTAAGCAAGGCATCAAAGGATTCCTGGTACTGTTTTGCAGATCCAAACTGCTTAAGCTTCATCAATTCAGCTAAAGGGTCATCAAAAGGTTGGGCTCCAAACCTTGTCAAAATGGTCCTTTTATATTCGTCCCATCTTGGCCAAGTTTTGCCCTGGCTTTTCATAAAAGATTGGTGCCAGAGCAAAAAAGCTCTCCCTCTCAAATGAATGGAAGCTATTTTCACCTTAGCATTATTAAGAGTATTGTCTACCTCAAAGAAATGCTCACATCTATATATCCATCCCCGTACATCATCTCCATTAAAATGAGGAAATTCAATCTTTGGAAATCTTGAGAAAGTCGAGTTACCTTGCTGGAAGTTACTACCACTAGACTCAATTGCTGATGCTACCTGTAACACTTGTCTACTCAGTCCTGTGATCAATTAATTTAAGTTGGAATTGATTCTGTCTTGCATCTCTTGCTGCTCCTGCATCTGGATTTTGATAGATAGCTGGAACTCCATCCAAGCATTTTGCATATTTTGACAAATTTCTTCCAATTTTCTTTGTTCATTGCCCCCGAGTATTATCAGAAATCGCCATGGAAATGATTAGTCTTGAACCACTGTGGGTAAGCTAGATTGACTGGGGAAACAAACCAGGTCAATTGAAAAAGAAGGATGAATGTGCTTATGCTGGAATCGCTAATCAGCTGGAGATTCTAGCCAGCCAATTGAATTCAAAGGAACAGATTAGGGTTAGGGCTCATGATTCGTCTATGCTCTGATACCAAATGATACAGCCTTTCTAGGAAATCAGAGATTTCGAGGAGAAGGCAAAGAAGTTTGTGAACTTGACAGATGAAAAAAATAAGGAGAGAGAAAGGATTGTATTTCATCAATCGTAGAATCCCATACATTTCTTACAATTAGCTATTTATGCTTGTGATGGCTCATAACAGCCTCTCTCTCTACTCTCGCTAACAACTAACAAACTTAACAACCTTGGGCCCCACAGCTTAACAACTTATTAACTCCTCCCGCTCTCAGGCATGTGCACCACACGAGTAAAATAAACCAATGTATCATGCTCTACATTTTGCAAAATGTAAAAGAAAAGGAGGTGTTATTGTAAAATTATCAAAAATATAAAAACATAGATACTCCTAACAAAGTTAATTACAAACACAAAAATTGCACAACTTATGTTAATTAACAATCTAATTCACAACCTAAACTCTAAAAAAAGTCACAAAAGTTCTTACGAATATAAAAAGTCCATGAAAAATCTCAAATTACATGCTAAAATGTAGGTTGCCTGTTCTTGTTCTGGTTCCCATAGTAATACCTGAAACCGGAACAGCTCAGACCAGTTCCTAATTTTTGGGAATCAGAACCGTTTGACCAGTTCCGGTCAGATTCCAGGGTACCCATAATTCATGCTTACCCCCAGCCTAAAGTGAGCCCACAAGGGGTTGTGGGTGTCAAGTTTTAATGTTGGAGAATAGGTTCAGCGGACATAAACTTGTCGTTCTTGATCATACTGGTCTGTGATCTCAATTGTCATTGTAGATTCGTTGTTTATGATGATAATTGTCATTCCACGTGTTGAAACTGATAAATTTCTGTCCACATGGCAGTAAAAGCAAAATTTACGATGTTGAGCTGTCATTAATGTTGTGAGATGTTCGACAAATTAAGTGGGATAACATCTGTATGTTATTACGTTTATGAAATTTGGTGGGTGTACTATATAGTCTGGTGGGTTGATGTGTTTTTCTATCTTGAGGGCATGAGGTAGGCATGATTCATCGATCACTTTCAGAGAAATCCTCCTTCCATTTTCGGTAACACTTAATCAGTAATTTCTTCCACGTTTATTTGATAACATGTTTGGTTTATATAATACAAAGTTGATATTTTATGGTTAATTAGTAATTAATTTTATCAACTGTACTCCAAACCATTCCAAATTTTGGCATTTTGTGAATAACCTTGAACTATTCGTCCATTATTACTTCACATAATTGAGAGTGTTGCATATAGCGCTTGCTTCTACCGTCGGTCCTCTGCCTTACACTTAAGCTGCTCTTGAGAAGTTTCGCCATCCCCCTCCTAGAAGAGAACATAGTGACAACAACGTTAGTCCAGTGCTGATCCTGCCAAAGCAGGTCTCGGAAAGTTTACATGTAAGCAACCTTACCCTAATGAGTGGCGAGAGCAATGCCAAGTGAGTCATGTAAACATTTTTGAAAACAATATAGTTTGCGAACAATTTTTGAAAGGACAATATTTTGAGCAAATTCTAAAATGACAGACATTTAAAAAGCAAAAGAGGATGATGCGTGAGCGAAACATTGACATGAGTAACCAGACAAGCCAACAATGAAAGGTCAGGAACTAGAGGTCATCCATGCCTTTGCAAGGACCAGCTCGTGAATCTTGGATTGCCATGGTGTCTTGTGGAGGCCATGTCCTCATAGAGGTGCAAAGTTGCAATTGAGCCGAGTTGGGTTCTTCACCCCCTTTTTTTTAATGTTTTTGGTGCAAAAGGGGGGAAACGAAAAAAAGAAGACAGAACAACTCTCTTCCAAAATTTTGTTCTTTGATCCCTTGCCCCTTTGCCTGTTCACTACCCTAATGGTTGTTTAATTCCATTGCCGGATATTCTGCAGGAGATGGCTGAACTTGAGGCCAGGCGTGAATTTGTTAGACAAAATGTGGAACGTATGTTTCAGTGCAAACCCCTTCATTCTCTTTTCTGTTCCGTTTTCTCTTTGTATTTCATATTTGATGCAGCCAATAACTTAGCTTTGTAGTCCCTTGATTCGTGTTCCCATTTTAGAATTTTTATCATGAGCTAGTTTTGCAATCTATAAAGACCAACTTTGGAAAATTCCTACCACGTCTTTGTTTGTTTCTCGCACAATTTTTGCTTATCTATTTTTGAGATTGAGTTCTTGAATGAGGAGATACTGAGTGCAGATGAGGTTGTGAAGTCCAAAGGGGTAATATCTATGTGCACCGATGGAATTTGATGAGATAGTTATGCTTCAGAGGGATCTCAGATATGGTATTATCTATGTTACTTGGATTTGGGTACAAGTGTCTGATACGGATGTGTCAAAGTGTTAGACTTGGCTATTTTCAAGAAAATGTGCATATTTTCAATGTAATTTTAAGTGTCTAGCGACACGGATATGGTAACGTATGATAAAGAGTTGGAGTAACATAGGGTATTATAGAACAATATAATCCTAGAGGTGGAAATTTTCATCATAAAACGTCCTTCTGGATGTTTTGTTGGGTAAAATTTGTAGATCATTCATGCTTCCATTGCCTTCGTAGCATTGTCTGAGATCTTTTGGCACCTTCCCCTCAGCCGGCCCCCAAACATTTGGTGGCCAACACTCTTTTTCTGCATAAGATGTGAAGTCTGAGTCATGATAGAACTCTGTTGATTCCCTGAAAGAACTTTATTGAGACTCTCTAATCCAAGTTTTTTGGTTCTTATAAGTCATCACATGTGTGCTAATATTGCACATTCCCCCAAGCCAGTGATGAGTAGCTCCCCCCTTCATGTTACTGTTTTCCCTGCAAAGGCGTTGAATTGTTTCTAGACACCTCAGCAAGTTTTTCTTCCAGAGTCATAAATACTGAGGTTGGTAATAGTGCTTTACTCCGGATGCCAAAACATGCAAAGGCTGTTTCCCTAAGCAAGAAAATGCTATTGCAGGAACTTAGAAACATCTGGTACTGAATACCGATCAGTCTGATATTATTATTCCTACCTGTATCGCCCATACAGTAGCAGTCCGTTAGCCATGAACTCAACAATGACTTGTGAGCTGTGACACTGGATATTGGGGTTTTATGGCTTATCTGATGACTAATAGGAACAAGTTGTAGTATATTGATCTCTAAGAAGCAGGAAAACAGATACAAGACATGGATACGAGTCAATACGATGCTGGCTTGTGAATTTTTGAAAAAAGTAGGATAGGACACATATAATGCACATATGTTAGTTAAAAATATTTTTCTGATTACATGTATGTTTCTAATTCGTTTCACATTTTAAGCCTTGGAGGGTAGTGTTTGGATGAAAACAATAATGGATTGCCCATAATGGGTGGGTCCTGTAACTGCCAATAACATTATATCATTTCTTTGTGCCATATGCGTGCTTGACATGCGTTTGAGAGTGTCCAAGATATTTGGTGTCCGACATGTGCTGGATATGGGTACTGGATACTAAGTCAGGTAGTGGAGAGTCTCCATGCTTATTAGGATCTTACTAAAGGAGTAGCCAATTTTACTTGTCTTAACCCCCTCCCCACTTTTTTCCTTGTACCCTTCGACTTCAGACTTCAGAAGGCTTCATTATATCTTCTTTCATATGGAAGGTCTCAAGAAAGAGGAGGAACAAAGAAGAGCTATTCAGGGCAGCGTTCGCAAGATAGCTGGTGGGTAGCAGAAACAGCATATTCTCAATTTCATTAGCACTTTGATTAATTTGGTTTTATGCAGGCAAAGTTGGAGGTCCAGACTTGCAGAGCTTCCTTCGGCAGGTCCCTAGATCAGAAGGTACCATATGCTCCTTTGCCAAAATTTATCCTTGATGAGCAATATATATATTTTGGGGGGGGGGGGGTGCCCCCTCCTCCTTTGCCAATTTTTTGTGGGGGGGGGGGGAGGTTTGGGGGATGCAAACTTTCTATTCACCTTATCCATGAAGTATTTTTGGGATAAGCTATACCCAGAAAAAGGAAGGGCGGTGCTTGGGGGGAGACTGATCTTTTTTCGGCGTCTCCAAGAGGTCCTTCTCATCCTTTCTTATGATGGAAAGGTGATTAATTCCTCTTCAATCACTTCATCAAAACTATTCTGGCCTTTCACATCTATTCCCTTGTTTTGCATCTGAGACCTCACATCTGTACCACAAAACTGCTGTCTGACATGGTGCTGTTTGAGCTCGTGTCCACAATACTGATGTCTTTGGAAGTGCTGTTATCAAAGTTATCATGAAGGCTTCCTGGTTTGCTTCTTTGAGAACACGGATTTGTACTTCACATATTTAGTTTTGGTCTAATTTAACTTACTCCACATGTTAGTTTTAGTCTAATTTATAGGCTTTGGATTGCTTGTCCCCAAAAAACAAATCCGGAAGTATGGAGTGTTCCCAGTAAAAGGTGGTTATATGGCTGTTGGCTGATTAATTTTTCTTTTCTTTTTTTTTTTTGTTTTTTTTTGGGGGGGGGGGGGGTATTTTTTTTTTTCTCCCCTCCCCCCCCCCCCCCCCCCCCGCGGGGCCCCCCCCACGGGGTTGTTCAGCAAAGATCACTGAAATACATACATCCAAGGGGATTTCCAATTAAATTATGTGGCCATTGGCTGTTTGGCTACCTATACAACTCCCTCCGGTGGCTCTTAGTTCTTTTCTTTTTTTGGGGGGGGGGGGGGGGGGCTGTGGAGTCTAGAGTGCTTAAGGCTCAAATTGTGAGGTTATATCCTCTCAGTGATGGTTTACTTTCATCTACCAATGGTATACATCTGGAGGGATCTTTTCCCCTATAACCCAACACTAGGCACTCATTCTCATGAGTGTTCGCCGTAGTCCAATACATGTTCTCAAGAATGCAAACTAATGGACCTGATGCGGACCTTATTATTCCTTCGTTATAAGATGGGTTCGAGTTTTCTCTTCAGCCAGTTCTTTTTCTTTCTGTTACCACTAACATTACATGCATCTTTAGTAACATTCCTTTGAATAGTATGATGAAAATAGTTGCCTGCCTTCAGATTTGGAGCGGCATAACATTTCCAGTTTTATGTTGTCCCTGTTGTTGGTTTTTTATCCTCCCTGAGTGGCTGTGTTTTCATGTAATTTCTTTGTTGAGCATTTCCTTGAATGTTTTTCTTCACAGGTGAACCAGAGGGAGGTTCTGAAGCAGTCGATCATATGAGGTGGGTCAGCGAACTGTGTTTATCTTGGAACAAGATTTGGGATGAGAAATGCATGATATATTAAATGTGGTTGGAATATTAATTTCTGTTTCCTGCTAATTAATGTTCTTGCTTGTTCATTTCATTATCAATCAACTTTTGCCACCAGGGCGCTCTTCTATTAAGTCAGATTATGGAACACATTTCTGCCCATCATAGTTATGCTATGAGCAAGTGCAAATTTCTGCTCTTTAAGTAATCCACTTTCTGCATTGTTTCTTTGCTCTTGTGATGACAATTCCACACCATTACATGATTTTTTGAGCGCGACCCCTGATTGATAAGTCATTGACTAACTCGCCCCTTTGGAAGAAACCAGACGTGGAATTATGGAGACAATCTAGTAAGAGTGTAAGACATTTGATTTAGTCCATTTTCATCTTCTTCTACTGTCGCTTGTGGAGGGCCTTGGCGTTGAACAGATATATAGACGTTGAGTCTCCGCCATGCACCCTTCTTATCTTTGACTGTCTAAAGAAATCATGTCAGTGTGATCATCCTGTTGCAGTTGTTTTTCAATTAGATCAACACCTGCCTACTTTTTGAAGTTTAGTCTTTGCATATGCATGCCTCGCCTACTATTAGCAGACTGTAGAACAGTTCAATGAAAAATTTCACTGTGAAATTAAATTGTTAGGATTGAGTTCAATTCTTCAATGACTTGTTCAACATCCCTTTGTAAGCATTTTCCTGGATTTTTCACCTGTTTATTTGGTTTTAAACTTAGGTTCTTAGCCTTGACTAATGTTTTACGTTAACAAGCATGCAAGTTCTATGCCTGTTAATAACTGGTCAGTTTATGGTCTCTGTTTTCCTTGTAAAGTGCATCAAAGTACAATTATTATGATTGATCGCATTTGTCAATTTGCAGCAAAGCCGAAGAAACAGAGAAAGCGGAACCATCCCAGCCTCAGGAGCCACCGGAACCAGGGTAACTGACCCTAGTTCTTTCTAAGGCGATCACATTTATGTATTAAGTGAAGCCCTAAAGGTTGCAAAGTTATTCACTGATTCCCGGTTTTGTTATAATAATTGTCAGAACTACTGAGCCTTCAGGTTCAGGCCCAACGTTCAGGCCAGGAACGTGGCAGCCACCATCATAGCGATGAACCTTCAACTGTCATCCTTATGATTTGCGTCAAAGCATACAATGCAAGCTCACAAATTGGCATTGTTCATGGTCATCCTTGTTAGTATGATCAGCCTATCCAGAGTTTTGTTCCTGCTTTTTCCAGTAACTCGAGTTTTGCAGTCGCCGACACCATGCTCTGCCATTTGTGGTTGGAAAGCCAAAAAATAGAACGTTAGAAGCCGATTTTCACCATGTTTGCCCTGCTGGAAAGGGAGCACATATACCTGAGAATGTTGGTCGTTTGTAACTTTCTACATTTTGTTTCTGATTGTAGCAGATGTAGAAGTGCATGATAGCAAATTGCTTGATAACAATGATAGTAGTAGTTGTAGCAATAATAATAAAAATAGACTTATGTCTTTTTTCGTCATTTTATATTCATCAGCTAATCTAATAGCTAATTTAATCGAACATGTTATTTGCAAACAACTTGTTAAACAGCTATTAGATATTCGTCTCTGCTGCTTCCACCTGCCACCTTCCTCCTTCACTTATTCTTATTAATCCTCTCCTTCAAGGGTAACTGATTGTATATCCCTCTCTCAATACTAGATCTAAGTTCTATAGTTTCGTCTGTCTTCAATGGAATTGTTATGGTGAATCGTGCTGAATTTTACCTTACTTATTCAAGTTCTACAATTTGATGCCTCAATTGGATTGGAGTTAACATACATGGAATTTCAGTTTGATTGAGCAGATTGAATATGTTGTGTTCTGTAACTGTGCTTTTCAGATTTAATGTTATTTGGACACTTATTCGCGCAATCCGCGGAGAAATTTGAAAAAAAATCAGATCTAGAATGCGATGGCAGTCCTTATTCCCCTAAGAATTTGGAACTATTGAGAAGCCTTAGATTTGTAGGGTTTGTGAATGGTGTTGCTCTCCTTCCTTGCATGGGATTATCTTGGAGCCTGGAACTCATACTTCGCCTTGTGGAATCCAGCCACCAGAGAGTTTAAGGCTGTGCGCCCTCATAGGCCTTGTTCACAAAGGAAACGTCATGCAGATGTCCTTGCCTTGGGGTTTGATGAAGTGTCTAATGACTTCAAGATTATCAGATCAATCGATTATTACAAAGATGAGGTTGGAGATTCACTGGGCGTCTGAGTATGAGATGTACTCGCTGAACAATGCCACTAGGAAGAGCGTCCTCTATAATCCCAGTGCCAAGACTGTGACCAGGAGATTTGGGTTGGAGATCCGTGGATGTCGTGAATATGTTTGAGAGCTTGTTTAGGTTATCAAAGGGACATGTCGGCAGTTAAGTATGTACTGTTATTGGATTGTTGACCACCTACATAATTGAATTTCATTAAAGAGTTTAGACTAAAGGCTCGTGGATTCTATGGTGCAATTGTGTATCTCTTTAAGAATGTCATTGTTATTATTCCTATTCTGTTTCTTTTTCTTTGTGGATTTTATCATTCTGCGCAGTGCTATTTGTGGTTCAATTCAAGGCCTGACAATTCATCCAATGCGAAAAATCGGGTGAAAACCCGACTAAACAGGTGATGGATAACCGGGTGATGGAAAGGGAAAGGAATGAGAGGGGGGGGGGGGATGGGAAACAGGTAAACCATAGGAAATTGGGAAAATGAATGGGTGGGTCACAAGGTGTGGCCTTTTTGGTTCAGCACTTCCAGGATCAATAGCAAGGCATGCATATCCTGTCTCTCATCTGCAATAGTTTTGCTTTGGATGCCGGCGTGACACATTAGTTTTGGATGGCTGGACTCATTTTCTTCTATATGAGAACTGAGACGTAGCCAGCTTCCTTGACATTACGCTTTCTATAGTTTTTCTTTACTGTGGTGCTTTGCCCTTTCTCGTAAGTGTCATGTCTTCAGCGCGCGCAGGCCTTCTCTTTTCTTCTTGACATTTATGCTCGGCATGGTTGTCGACATTCAGGTTCGCTAAAAGAGCTTAAACTTAGGTCAGATCACGTCTGTGGATGGATGAAGTTCTTTTGAGCTCATCAGTTTTATGTCTTTCCCATAACCCTCTCCTCGAAGAAAAGGAGTGATTGCAAAATGTCCTTGCATTCTTACTGTCTTACATGGTTTTGGGGGATTGATGCGAGCTTGTATTATGTTTCCTAAACCATACTCCTGTGTCAAAGAGAGCTTTTCAAGCTGTATTCCAGGGAAGGTGCAGGGCTACGGCTACTGGATCGACAGGAAGGGATTTTCAGTAGTTCTGGCTAAGTTTGGCTGGGCACGGTTGCTTGGCATTTTATTTTTATTATTTTTCTTCTGGTTTTTTTTTGGTTACGAATTACTGAATCAAAAGATTTAAGCGAGTTTACTTCTACATTGTGCAATCTTACAATAAAATTCGAGATGGGAGTGTATAATGGATGCATACTTTCATGTCATTCTTTGAGGACCATTTAAATTACTTTAATCAGGATGCTACATTAACCTTTGTGGATAGTGTGGTAGGTTGAGGAGAATTAATTACTGAACTCATAATTAGGACGTGTTAGGTAAAATTAGTTGGTTTAGTAATGGTTAGCTGTTTTACTAGCTGTTAGCGGTTTTACTAGCGATTAACTGTGATCCACAAGTGGTTAGTGGTTAGCGGTTCAACTAGCGACTTAAAATAAATACGTTTGGTAAATATAGTTGTTGAAGTAGCAGATTTATGTAAAATGACTAAAAATGGCACAACAAATGAAGGTTTTTAGTAAATAAAAAGAAGAATTTTGTAATTTACAATGCAACAACTACTTAGAGGTTCTTAAAAGCTACTTTCATTAGCTTTTGAAAAACACAACATAAACCTCTAGCCACTACCTCATTCACTACTTTGCCGAACACTTTTAAGTAGTGGTTTATAATATTTTGACCACTACAAACCACTAACCTCTACTTTAACTTCTATTACCAAACACACCCTTAGTGTTATGGCCACTTTGGCATTTATGCATTATGGCACCCAAAAAGTTAGTGTTAACTTCGCAACACCTATATGTTACACTAGGAGGATGTACACTCACTTGCCACGTAAGCAAGTAACCACAAGAATATCCATATCAGCGGATTTTTATTTTACAGAAAGGAAACAATATCATCCGTAAAACCATGCATCGTTTCCTTTTTTCTTGTTTATTTAAAATTTAAACGTTGCGCCATAATTTATCTATCTCTTTCTCTCTCTTGATACCCTCTCTTTCATTTCTTTGTCTTAAAAATTTCAATTTCTATTACCTCTATGGAATTCGATCTATTCAATCAATTGGTCGGAAAATCAAAGTTGTGGGTAAATTAGTGTAAAATCATGAACAACGAGATAGTTGAAGGAGCACAAGTATTGGAAATGATTCAAGCGTCGACAAGTCAGATAGGTGAGTGAATCGAGTCAATAGTTGTTTTATGCAAAACAAGAATCTATTAATAAAAACAAATTGTTTTGGTGGTTTCTTCATGACTATCGATATAGTATGAATTTTCTTTTATATTACATATGAAAGATTAAATTTTTGTATCTAATTAGATTGCATTGTTTGGTTTATTTGAAAAATGTATCAAGAATTAACTGGAGATTTATAATCAATTCGTTGGATTGGAATGATAATGTTTGCAAAGGTTTAATGATCTTGGCATTGTTGAACATATTAGATTAACATTGTAATCTACGTTGACTATAACTATAGAAAGAAAATTTGTTGAACTTTTAAAGATTTTAGTCAAAATTAGTCTATATTGCAGTTCATGAACAATATATGTTCGTAGTTGGGTTTTGTTGGTTTTTAACATCGTCATCTATTATTCATATTTGTTCATTATTTTTAGTATGCATGTTCATTTTTGAATTTGTTTATTTTTTAAGTGAACAATGTCCAAAAATGGCTATTCTATGGCGTTGTGGTTAGATTATAATTGATCAAAATAATTTTGTTTAAGTTAAACTAGGTTTAAATATATGGCATACATTGTTCATGACGTTTGAATAAGTTTGGAAACGTTGTTTGTGAGTTGATTTTTAATTGTTTAAGCTATGTTGTTTAATTTTTCAATTATTGTCAAATGTAATTTTCGCACTATGTTCAATGATCTTGAAGAGCTTTTTCATGAATAAATTGTTCAGAATGAAATAAATCATTGGTGGAATAGAATCCAACTTCAAGAATGCCAAATGAGGATGACTTAGTCGGAATGATTGCAACATCAGAAAAAGAAGTATTTCAAATCTACGATGTTTATGCCTACCGAATGGGTTTTAGTGTTCGATATAACAAAACACATTATAGAGCAGGAGGTAAAGAGATATCCATGTGACAATTTTGTTGTTGGAAAGAAGGGAAGAACAAGACAAACGGAAAAGGGTGTAAACAATACACCAAGCTAAACATAAGAATGGGTTGCAAACAGACATTCAATTCCATGTTGACAAAAATGGGACATAAACAGTCACCAAGCATAATACCGAACACAATCATCCCATGTGCAATCGAAGTGCAAGACATCTTTTGCCTTCACATTAAAAAATTCCAGAAAATGACATTTGATATATCAAGCAACTCAGTGACTCAGGAGTTTCAGTTGCCAATGCAGTTCGATTGTTGGAAAAACAGGCTGGAGGACCCACTTTACCTGGGTTATGGATTAAGAGATGTGTATAACAAGCTTGGAGAAATTACCAAGAACAGTTTAGAGGGTAGGGATGCCTATGCTCTTATAATATATTTAAGAGAAGATTTGAGAATGAGATTGGGTTCTATTATGACTTCGAGATTGACCCTGATGGAGGCCTAGTTAGTTTCTTTTGGCATGGCACACAAATGCTAGATGATTATAAAATTTTTGGGGATATGGTTGTCTTCGATACCACGTATCGTGCAAACAAATATGACAAGATATGTGCTCCTTTCATCAAGATGAACCATCATAGGTTATTTATAACAAGAATGGCATGTTTGGGTGTGACTTCTTACTAAATGAAAAGATTGATTCTTATATATGGTTATCCCGCACATTTTTGAAATCTAAGAGCAATAAACACCTAATAACCATCATGACTGACCAAGCTTTTTCAATGGCAACAACAATTCAAGAGGTGTTTCCGAGACACGTCATAGGTTGTGTTGTTAGCATATAATTGAAAACTCCAAAATGAATATCGGGGCACTTAGATCAAAGGAAGGCTTTTCTAAAGATTTCAATAAAGTTCTTATGCATTGTGACACAGAGGCTGAGTTTGAACATTTTTTGCAAAAGGTAAATATCAACCTTATAAACTATAATATGTAATCATCTTTCATTTTCGAACAACGCTTACAACAGGCAAAAAACAAACTCATATTGATTCATATCATGAACTATTTTATTGTACTCTTTGAATTGAACTAGGATCTACACAATTGAATGTTGTTTATATTAGTTTTGAACAAACTTATATCCAGGGCTAGATAATCTATTAGATTTAACATATAATAATTGTGTATAATGCAGGATGACATTAACATATAGCTATGAGGGAAACACTCGGCTTACAAAGCTATACAAGAATAGAGAGAAATGGTGCCCAATATTTTTTAAGAACTACTTTTCGGGTGGAGTATTATCTTCGCAAAGAAGTGAAACCACTAACAACTCCCTATCAAGAAGATTGTGGGCGACAACCCACCTTTGCGACTTCTACAACATATTTTGTGTGGTTGTCTAGAATTGAGGGAAAATGAGAATGGGGAAGATCACTAACGGTATTTCAGAAATGGTATTTCCTTCATTGGACCTACTCAAACATGGTTTCTCTGTCTACACTATTTGTAACGCCCCACCCGAGGGGGGCGGGGGCAAGCGCATCACCGCCATGGATGTCCCAGTAGAAACACCCACAAGGCAATCTCAACTTCTTAATCATAATTAACCTTTTAATAGGTGACAATAGCGGAAGCTCTCATTGAAATCTAACTAAAGTTCAGGAAGATGATCCTAAAACATGCATTACATACATACTTAAACCTTATCCATAATGTTCTTATACATATGCAATCCCCAAAATACATCCATACTTACATTTAATAAATGTAACTCATAACATAAACACGTAACGGGGTCTGCATTTCCAACTAGGTTCTTCAAAAGTATCTCACAGCTGGCTAACTTTCTTAATACTCTTACGATCCCTTTTTGCTTCCAAAACGTGAAAAATGGTGAGGTCGTAAGCTCTCCGAGCCCAGTAAATAACCCTTACTTTTCCCGTTGTTATACTTTGCACATTAACCGGTTAACACATAATTCCACACAGAATATATCATATAGCATATAGAAGACGATAAGAGAACATGCTTATGCTCCAGAAATCAAAATAAACTCATATATAATTCATATTCAACATGTTCCCGAATTTCACAAACACACACATATACTTGTTATGAGGTAGGCAATTAGACTAACTTAGTTGACCCGTCCCATACCAGGTAGGTTTTAAGGACTCTCGTTTTCACTTAGGTCCCTGAACAAACTCTACTGTTAGTTTATTCATTAAAGTAACTATGGTTGTCTTATACTGATGGAGATGTCACCATGCCCTTTGATTTAAAAGAATCAAATCAATTTGACATTACTAATATGCTGGTTAAAGGTTGTATAATTCAACCAAATTTTGTTTAAGTTGTTCTATTGTAGGGCATAAGGATCATTCCAGCACTGACCCGATTTTGAGAGCAAAATTCAGGAAGCATCAACATGCTTTAAGTCTGATATTTTTGCATGGATTTCAAGTTCAAGATGTAAGCTTTCCAACAAGACAAGTTGCATCCAATTTGGAGTTCATTTGGTCGTCCAAATCAGCCAAAAACCAAGAGATGTCAAAACTGCCCAGCAATCCAGAATTAACCCGATTTTGATTAAATCATAACTTAAGCTATACTAATGCTTAAGTAGTGAATTTATACATTTTTGGAGTCCTCAAAATGTTTAATTTCAGGTCCAAGCATCAATTTCCAATTATGCACACAAGAGGATGAAGAAACAAGGAGTTTTCCAAAACTAATCAGATTAGGCTCTAATCTGCACGATTTTAAGTTTGAGTTTATTTAACCCATTTAAACTCACCCTAACCTTGATTTCTTGGTTGGGGGGGGGTATTATAGACATCTTAAATTTAGCCCCCATGATTAAAATCATAATCATACTCACTTTTGCTATGCTCAAACGATGCACCAAAGCCGGCCAGAAACTGTTGCTAAATCCGGTTTTGTACAAACTGAAGTAATCTAAGCTCCCGACCGTTTTTCTCCACTTGCAAGCTGCTTGGCACGTCCCTCTATGCTTGGCACACGTCCCAAGGTGCCTTGGGCTGGTTACTACCTAGAGGAGAACAACCAATGAGGGCTAGATTGGTGGCAATGTGTTGCTTGCTCTCTATTGGCCAGCCGTAATGCCTTTTGGGCTGTCCAATGAGAATTCAGGAGCAATCTCAGCATGTTTAAGCTTAGTTTAATAGTATATTGAATGCATAATAAGTATTAGCAATGTTTTACTTCATGTTTTGATGTATTAGATTAGTTTAGAAAGCTTGTAATCTAGTTTATGTTCTAACCGATTGTAATTAGTGTTAATACCTTTCCTAAGCATGAAGAAAGGTAGTAAGGTGTTTGTTTTACTTGCTAGAAAGGTCATGGCTGTCTATTTAAATACACCACACGGCCTCCCCTTAAACCAACTCCTTTTGAATGATAAAAATCATATTGAGAGCATTTGTGCTTTCTTCCTTCAAACTCTTACTTGCTTATCCTTAATTAGGCCAATTAAGGTGGTGATCAAGTGAGTCTTAACAAGGATTAAGTGGTGTTTCTGTATCTTAATCTAATTTAAGGGCCCTAGACTTGGATTTGGTGGTGTTTCTGTATCCAAATCTCAAGTTTAGTTCTATCCATTTGATGCTATACTCAAGGTGTCTCAAAGAGGATTAAAGTGGATTTGCTGGCTTTAATTTGAAGTTAGTACTTCTTACTTTGATTCATCTTTCCATTTCACACATCCATAACCATTCCCACATACATGTCCATGCTTAATCCAAGCTAAAGCTACCCCTTTTGGCTTAGCTTCCAACCTAAAACACAAAAACACCTCAAACCGTGAACTTGAAAAATGCTAGGCGTGAAGGGCAGCAAAGTGGCACAATCCCCCCGTGCCTAGTAGCACGACCGTGCCACCCCAAGGCCGTGTGAAATTGCTTGTTTTGAGTTGTGTTCTTGACTTGGTTGGCTTGGGTCCATTCCTCCCTTGTGCTATACATCTATTCAGGACAAAGATCATTTACTTTCTCACTTAGAATCACTTGATTCTAACCTTCATCTCTCCCTCACATGCTTGATGCTTCACAACCATCATGATATGTATCCATTTTCCCTTGGTTTCCCCTTGATGTCATCTTCCTTTGGTTGCTGAGTTAGTTGTATTTTATTGAACCCTAGCTTGGTCATCGGCAGATACATCATATACCATCTATGTCCTTTGGGCTCCTAATCCTCATTGAAGTCCAAAAGAAAGCAAAGCCTGCTAAATCATGATAATGGCCCGTCCGTAACCATACTTAACGCATACATAAAGCATATTCTATTCAAAAGTCCATATAGAACACATAATATATTTCTTTAAACATATTTATCAATCACAATTTCATTAATATCCTGAATGATTCTTCAAATCCAAAACCAAATCCAAATCCAAACCAAAACCAATTTCATATCATGTCCAAAGTCCAAATCCAGTGGCAAATCCAGCAATTAATTCAAGCGGGATCGGGACTCAAACACACATGTAATTTGAAATTTTAAATTTAATAATAGTCATAAAAATGAAATTACAAAGCTATTATAATCAAGGCAATTATCCTCGGCGAATCTTCATATTTTGAAACCGATATATGATATCATCGTTCGATACTGTTTCAAAAAGATCATCTTCAAAATAAGTAATAACAGTATCATTTAAAAACTCATCCGATGTTCCGTTGTGCAAATTGGTGTTGACAATCTTCATCATGCTCATTTGGATGATAATGTGAAATTGGTTTTCTTTCAGCTGGATTTGACTGAAGAGCACTTGAATCAACTCGACTTCTTCCACAAGATGAAGGATTAGTGCTTGCGTCAAAAATTCAAAAATTGGGGTTTGTGTTTGAGTGTAGTGTTCGCTGGTTTCTTAATTTAAAGGAGAATTTTCAGATGTAGAATTTGAGCGAAACGATTCAGCAGTAAACTTTTTAGAATATATATGCATTTTCAACTTGACAAAAGAAAATTTAATTAGGCAAGTGAAGGATATTCAATAATTGTAACTAATCAGAAAAGAATTCAAGCAGTGAACAACATATACAATTACAACTGACAAATGATTTATAGTCAATTTCATCAAATGATTTCAACAATAGAAACTAATCTAACTTTCTAAAGAATTAAAAGGTAAACAATCGGAAATTTGACAAAGAAAAGCGAAAATTAAAACTATCTAGAGTTTTAGGATTTATACCTTCAAAGTTCAAATTGGTGGTGGACTTGCAGGGGCACTGTCCAGAGGGTTGATGGTGACTGCCGGAGAACGCCACTGGTGGTGGATGACTAGGACTGGGCGTGGTGGTTGTTGGTTCTGAGTTTCTGTAATTGTGTGTGTGGTCAGTTGGGCGAAAAGAATGAGGGGAGGATCGAAGGAGAAAGTCGCAGCCACATATTGTAATCCGAAACTTGGGCAAAAAAAAAAGGAGAGCTTTTAAGTGTAAATGGTAGTAGCAAGGTTTGAACCCAGGACGCGTGAGGGGAGTGCCCAGCTAAAATTCTACACCCAACCAGCCATCAAAGCAATCTTCTTTTACTACAACATGGTACATCACAAATTAGATATATAACGTATTTGTGTATTTTTTAACTTAAATAATAGAATTTTTTTTTAAGCGGGGTCGGTTGACTCCACGTGACCCCACCATAGCTCCCCCCGTGTTCATAGGGTTACTGCTGTGTTGCGAAAAGACTTGTTCTTCATTTCTGATGCCTTGAACTAGGGTTTTTGTTTTTTTATGTTGGAAGGTCTCTATCCATTGTATTATTTATATTTTAAGGGCTGATTTGGGTTCTGAATCGGCTAAAGTTGAAGAAGATATTGCGTAAGTGTGATTCTTCATTTTTGAGGTTAAATACAATTTTTCATGAAGTAATGGATTTTGAGTGTTTTGCTAGGCACCATTCATGATGAATTATAGTGTGATTTACCCTTTCTCTTTTTTTGTGTTGGGGGGGCTTTTGCTTGGCATCTACTCTACAAGAATAACCAGAGATATTTGTGGGTAGAAACTGTTTGTTTACTTTGTGAAATTTCTGGAACTATCTTAGCAACTTGCATCAAATTATACATGGTGTGGGTATTTATGGAATTAAATACAAAAGAAAGGGAAATTAAGTTTCACTTCTTAAATACAATGACCGAAGACATGTTGTTTATCAATGCTTGGTGATATGCCCCAGTGCATCCATTCTGTACTAGATTTGAAGAGAGATAAATATTGTGATATTTCAGCAAAAAATCCCAGGTCCTAGAGGGCTCTTTGTCTAAATGAACATCTAGATACTTTCCATCGCAGTTTTCATGCCTTTGCCAACCTCTTTCATTGTTCCAGCTCCAACTCTAGCTCCTTCCCATCCCCCCCTCCCTTTTCCCCTCCACCTGGAATGCAGATTTTGATCTTACAATGGCATACCACACTCTGCGAATTCTCGTAATGTAGGGGTCGAACATACTCCCCCATCAATTCACAATTCATGCCATTTAGGCATCATATACCAATGGCACTACAATACATTGTCAAGCGTAACCCTTCGGGTCACTCAGCAATGTATGAATTTCAGCTCCTTTCTTTTTCAAATCTTGTGGTATTATGTAATTTTGATTTTCTGCAATTATAACAAGTTTTTGCTTCTCCATTTTTTTCCTGATGACCTTATTAACAGCCATTGATACAAAAACTAAATCAAATATGGTCATGCCATGTTAGGAGCTAAACAAACATGGATTTTTGGCCTTGAGTGGAATGATCACTATAGCTACTCTAAAACATCTTTCAGTGGCTACTTTGAAAATATTGTTGGCAATGGGACAAGATATTTCCATAACATATGTATTGCTCTACTCGCACAAACGTTGCGTGTGTTGTTTCCCCTTTTGTTGAGTTGTGTACTTTTCTAATTCTCAGAAGTTGAATTATCTTTAGCTAATAATCCCCGAGCTTGCTCTTGTACAAGCATCAAGCCCAGTGACACACAACGCTACTATCTGCTGCATTTCCAAAGTGTTATCCATAATCGTCTTCATGCCGGACCCCAAGTTAGATGCAAGCAAATTCAAAGGAACTACTATATTCTGGAGGCAGGGCTGTGTCTCACCGCCAATTTCAAGGTTCTCATTGACTGTCCAGTGGGAGTATCATTCCAAGGTTGTGGACGTCAGACGATGGCAAAGGCGTTCTTGCTTGACACATAAGCTTATGGTTGAACAACTTCAAGTTTGGGATTTGATTAATAGATGATGAATAATGTTCTGAATAAACTGATTTACTTTAAGGTTGTGGAAGTTAGAGGAGATTTGGATCAATGTTCTATATATGGTGTGAATACGTTGAGAGTTTGTTTAGGTTATCAAAAAGGCATGTTGATAGTGCATCATGCATCATTGTTGGATTGTTGAACCCCCTACATAATAATCCGTCTTCATTAAACAGTTTAGAATAAAGGCCGGTGGATTCTATTGTTGCAATTGTGTATCTCTATTTGACTGTGGCTTTTGTCATTTTTGTGTGTTGTTATTCTCTGATTCAGTTGATGACATAAGCTTGAAGTTTTGGCTAACATTTTCTTCACAAGAGTTGCTTCCTTTTAGTTTTTCGAGACTTGATCCCCAATTTTTCTAGCTTTGTATGGGTTATCACTAGGTACTTGAAAGCTGTAAAAGATGCTTAGCCATTTATACCCATGTAAACTCATTGTAGACTCATTTATTTATGATCTAATGGCCTTTATTGGTTGTTAACTAAGAAGGCTCATAAAAGTATGTATTGTATGTATCGTTTTTCATGTCAGTGCATCTAAAATAACCCAAATTTTAAAAAAGTAAGAAAAGAAAAAGAAAAGGTCATGTCTACCGACTCAAGCATGCATCAACATGCATTGACTTGTGCTCGATTGCGATAAATTAGTTGAATTTTATGAGCATATGTTACTGGTTTGGCTAGAGGATAGTTCACCATTGTCAAGGGCCATGTATATATGATGAAACTTAAATTCATATGAGTAACTAATTTGAAAAGTTGCACCACAGTTGACCCAAGATCATACACAACAAACGTTATACACTAACTATTGCATTGCTTCATCTTTAAACTCTGAGCTAACATTATTTGTTTGACAATCTTTTTGTTCAATAATTTAATTTAACAATCTCATATTGAATTGCTAACATTGTTTATATAACTTTATTAATCTATCATGCGAAATGATTACCATATATTATTAGCAATTTATTGTTATTTAAAGTAATATATTTTAGGTTTTGCAAAAGGTAAATATTGTCCTAAGGGCAATGGTTAAGCAGTATTTATTGTCATAGGAAATTTCAGAAACTTCTAACTACAATAATACTAGTAGTAGTAATTAATATACTAATTTTACACTTCCTAAATACCCCCCGCATAATTACTTCTCCGTAACTTTCCTCTTTCCTCTATTCTGCCATTCAATCCCTGGAAGCAAGAGACATCTATGTTAGTTTTCACATCTATAATTCTTTGGTCACTATTTCTCGATTAGGGTTCACCCTAATTCCCATAATTTCTCACATTTTATTTAGGGTTTTTCATTAATTTGGCGACAAAGCCGCCGAAAAACATATAATGTTTGCTATAATCTGCGTCGGAGTTGAATGAAAACCAAGAGAATTGGGTTTTTTCGAAACAGAATAGGAATATTGAGTCATAAAATGTGCTTTCGTCAAGTAAAAAGTAGTTTTAATCATCATCGCATTTCTTAGAATTTAAGAATTGTTTTTTTTTCCTGCATTTAATGATGCTTAGCAAGATTCATTAATAATAAAAATGGGTGAAGTCTTTTAACCGTCTTGTTATCCATTACCCTTAGGGCAACATTTATCAGTTGATTTAAATCAAAATTAAGTCAAACTAAATTAAGTATGGTTCAAAATTCGAGCAACTTAAGTGTAACTCGAATTGAAATTAAACTTACTTGAAACTAGACCTGATCAATGGGTTGGAGACTTGATCAATGGGTTGGAGACCTGATCAATGGGTTGGAGACCCGCCAGACCTGCCTCGATCCGACCCTAAAAATGAGAGTTAGGGTCGATTTTCTTTGTCTTCAATTTGCCGCGACCCTCAAATAGAGGGTGCTCGATTATGATGAGGGTCAAAAGTTGGATGACGGTTTTGACTCTCTCATCTAACCCGTTGACCCTCATTTTTTTAAAACAAAAAATAAAAATAAAAATAAGATACTTTCAGTTTCATTTGTTTAAAACTTTTTCGCTTTCACTTTTCCATCTCCCTTTAGCATCTTTCCCCCCGATTCACCTCTCTAAATCTCACTGGCTCGTAACCTTCTAATACTCCATCTCTTATGTCTAGAGTAGTCGCTTTACTGTACTAATCGTTATATTGTTTTAGTCACTAAATTACGCATTAGAATGTTTGTAGTTGCGATACGTTTCATTGGAGTATTGCATTATCGTTTGACCTTTTATTTGTAAGATGTTTAATGTTGAGCTTTATAATAAAAAGGAAACTTAGTAAAAAAAATCTCGTTTTCTATATGGGAAGGTTTGAAGACCAGGTCTGATTTGATAATTCAAGGGTACTCTCATGGTCAGGGATATGCCGACCTACATGAGTGTATGGTCAGGGTCAAGAAAATTCTATCTGCTAATCTTCAGGACCTAATCCTCAATCCGACCCGACTCGACTCTTAAATTTGATCAGGTCTACTTGAAACCAAATACCAACGGCTACATGATCAAGTTCATTTGGGCCACATCACACCATATAAATGGCAAGTCATATTTTTATCCAAAAACAAAAAAATACCCCCGCCATGCCTCCTCATTTCCCACTCTTCTCGCCAGTCTCCTACGTCTCTCTTCCTTCTCTCTCCCAGTCTCTGGAATTTTCTTATTTGTTCATCGAATTTCCAAACAATTCCAAACAATTATTCAAATTTCTCCATAATTTTTATTCCCATTTCTGGCAAAATTACCAAATCCAAAACTCTCAATAATTTCAATTTCCTCATCTTTCTCTCTCTACACTCTCCCTCTTTCTATCGCTGGAAACTACTACAAAATCATGCTAACTACTACCAAAATTTCAACTTCAACATCATCTCCATTACGCAGAGCAGCACGCCGCCGATTCACCTCCACACTGTCTTCTCTCTCATCGCCTTCTTCGACTAGGGTTCACTCCGCCGGAACTCGGATTACCGGT
>JACYFF010031959.1:93314079-93371155 GCA_017589665.1 Selenicereus undatus
GGTTTATAGCATTAACGCTAATTGTAATCAAGCTAAGAGATATATTTGTGAAGTAGTTTTAACACATGTATACACCGACATGAGCTATCGTAAATGTGTAATTCTTTATCTTGTGGTACAATATAAGCATATTCCAATGAACTGTATATTCTATGAGATTGCTGTTGTAAATTAATTTAGAGTAACCATTGTAATTGAAATGTATAATATATAAATAATTTGTAAATATATGTACAATTTGAAGTTGATTAAGTATTGATATAATAATATCTTGTCTTATCAAATGAACTAGAATGTATAATACATATCCCTTTATTATTTAAGAATAAGATCTTATTTGACTTATAATATAAACTATATTATTCTAATGGTAAAACGAATATTCTTTTTAGAAATATTATACTATTTAGCTATATAAATTTGTCATTAATTTATTTAAATTACATCGTTATTTTAAGAACTAATTGAAATTAATACAAGATTATTCTTTAAAATATTATGATTATAACTCCCAAGAATATACAATCTTAGTATAATTTAAAAATACACAATCTTAGCATAATGAAACTATTTATATTATTAATAATATCAGTCCAGTCATTGATAAATAATTAGATGATTTGTGTTTAACCACGATCCAATCCATTAAATATGATTTATAAGTGTTGAATGGTGTTGAATTGTGTTAAATTATGCTGAATGTTGCTAAATTATACTGAATTATACTTAGGGGTGAGTACAATTTTTAGGTACCTTGTGATGAGAGTGGAACCAATCAATTGGTTCTAGTTTAGGTTCCAAAAAATGAAGATCGAGTTTGATCAGTTTTGATTTCATTTTCCAAAAAACTACATTGAATCAAAACCAGAAATCAATTGAATTAGGAAAAATGGGGAAAAAATAGCTAGTACTTTTGTCATTTTTTTCTTTCTAGTTTTCTTTTTTGAATTTCTTTTTCAAATTGACGGATCTACTTTTTGTTTCTCCAACATACGTTGACCAATCTTTTCTTTTATCGCAGTATATTACAATCAAATATACCCCTTAAAAAGGACAGTAAATTAAATTTTGCAAGGCCGAAATTTTCGTTTTTAAAATAAGGAATATTCTAGAACTAAGATCGGAATATTTGGTTTCGACTTCAATTATACCGAAAGTTATCGAATAATGACAATAAATTTTTTTTAAAAAAACCTTTAAAGTTATTTATTTTCCTTCATCTCGAAAAAGCAAATATAATTGTAAAATCTTCATCCGAATTTCAAATATTCTCCGATTTATTCGACTCGAAAAAAAACCTAAATTCAAATTTATGTGAACCTTCCTTTTATAGTGAGGGACATATGGTAATAGGTCCATTAAAATCTTACATCCACAACGAATCTTCTAGGTCATCCATCCACTTCCACTCCCAAATCAACTTCAAGTCCATGGGAGTGATTCTTCCCGATTGTTCCACTGGGCCCACTTGGATGGAGTTACCCCTTGCACAGTTGCACAGCTTTACCTCCCCACCTTCAACCCAAGAATATCCTTTTTATTTTTTTATCTTTAAAAAAGACACGCCAGCTTGTTTTTCGCGTGTTTTCTTTTTTTTTTCATAAATTTTTTTTGACCGTTAATCAGGTGCGCTGAATGTACGCGTCATCCACTCGCATTCAATCTCAGCCGTTAAAGTGACCACTCTGCTGTTTTCCACCGTCCATTCTCCAGAAAACCGACTCCCAGAAAAAAAAAAGAAAAAAGACGACCTGACCGTGATTAACACGCAACTTTTTTTTTTCTTTTTTTTTTTGAGTGTGTGTGTGTGGCTAAGAATTATACCAGTTTATACCTCACAAAAACTGACCCAAATATCTCCTATATAAACACCCCAAATGCCTAAAATTTAATTATCCCAGATTGTTCGTTGGCCGACAGGAAGTCTTCTTGCAGGAGGTAAGCTTTTCTTGCGGGTACTCCTCTGTTTGTAGAATTCCTGATTCTATTGTATAATTATGTTTCTGGGTTGGGTATTTTTTGTATTTTTGGGTTCCTGATCTGAAAATTTTTGGGTTTTTTTGGGGGATAATCATCTGAATGTTATGTGATCATGGGTTTGTCAATTGATTCTTATTTTTCCTTTTTTTTGTAAATATTCATGGGTAGTTGATTGATCTAATATGTTACGGATGAAGGATGATTTGTGGCGATGTTTTGTGATCTTTGTAAATTTTATTGGGTTTGAGGATTTCTAGGGTTTTGATTTGAGTTCTACTTGGGTTTTTTTTTTTGATATTGTTCGTGGGTTTGATGAATTTCATCATTCTTCTGGGCTTTAGTATGTTTTTCCTCAATTATCAAGCTTCGATTCTCAATGATTTTTGGGGATAATTTCCTCCTGATGCTTTTATTTCAAATTTGAGGGTCTTAATGTTAAGTAGAGCACATATCATCGATTGGATTCTCGCCAATGATCCTTCATTGGAGTAATAGGAAGTTGGGGGAGATTATCACGTCTTCTTCCCCTTTGTATTTCTTCATTTTTGTGCCCTCAAATCAAGTTACTTCAACTGATTATGATTGTTTGTTTGAATAGATTCATGTACTAAGGGCTTGTTCTTTTCATAGGAAAATATGGGTTGGGAAATAGGTGAAATTCGTTGATGTGGGTTGAAGTCGGTTTTTTTTTTTTGGTTAAAATTGGTATATTTTTTATATGATTGGTAGAAGTTGGTAAAAATAGTGGGTTGAAATCGGTATTTTTTGTTGAAGTTCGTGAAGTAGGTAAATCCAGGTTTCAAATTTTCAAAGATTAATTTGATATGGCCTTTTCCCTTTCTGGGATCTTGAAGCTTATCAAATGTTTGATAAATTTGCAGTACATCAAACAGACTAGACATCAAAGCGATCTTTGGTTAGTTCTCAAGTTAAAAACAAACAAGGTACATGGTTGATTACGAAGTCCAAATCCCAGCTGCATTCGACCCATTTGCTGAGGCCAAAGACTCGGCGGCTCCCGGAGCCAAGGAGTATGTGCACATCCGTATCCAACAGCGAAACGGGAAGAAAAGCCTCACAACTGTGCAAGGTCTGAGGAAAGACTTCAGCTACGAGAAGATACTCAAGGATCTCAAGAAGGAGTTTTGCTGTAATGGAAATGTGGTCCAAGACAAAGAGCTAGGGAAGATCATCCAGCTTCAAGGCGATCAGCGAAGGAACGTCGCCAATTTCCTTGTTCAGGCTGGGCTTGTCAAGAAGGATCACATCAAGATTCATGGTTTCTAAGATACAGATGATATTGTTACTTGTGAAATACTGCTTATGAGAGACAAAAAGAGTTGGGGTGTGCAGTGTGCTAGAGTGCTTATTTTGGTTATTTGATGTGTGGGTTTTTGATTGATTCTATTGCTTCTAGTTTGATGCCTTATGGGCAGTATTATGGTGTGTATGGAGCTTGGAAATAAAAATTCGTGTGTTTATCGACTTGACAGATGTTGTCTTGCTTTGTTTAAGAACACTTTGATTGTAGGCTGCTTTTTCATTGGGAAAGATTTTTTTTTTTTTTGAGTTGAAGTGAGGGTATTTTTTGGGGGGATTAAAGTGGGTTAAATGGAGAAATGGGTTGAATTTTTTATATGATATGGAAAGTTGAAGTGGGTTTTTTTTTTTAATTGAAGTTGATTAGGCGGATTAAAGTTGATAAATTAAGATTTGCTGATGAAACGAATAGGGCTTGGGATTATATGGGATCTAAATGTGATGTTGATTAAGGATGCTCTTGCTTGGGTATGGGGAAATTCAACTAATTCAGCCTAAGAATAGGCTCAGTTAGCAAAGTTAGTCTAGTTTAATTCAGAATTTAATGTAAAAAAAGTGTGACTCAGTTCAAAAATAACTTTATTAAAGTAAAAATAAGTTTAGATAGATTTAAGGTGAAGTTTCATTCAAGAAATTAGTAGTAATAAAAGTAGTGCACTGGACATATCATAGTCATCCTTGTTTAACTCCCTATGACAACTTAAAATTTCAACCGTGGAATGGATGGATTGTTGGATTACAATCCTTATCCAATTGCAGAGAACCGTCATAATGCCAAATTAATTAGACGTTTTGGGAGTGTCATGTCTACCTATAAAAAGGACATTTTAGGAGTTGTAAGCAGGAAAGCTATGTCATATCAATGAAATCAATAGTCTTTAAGCATGCATATAAGGTTATGGAGTTAACTGCGTATCATTGATTGAAAAAAACTTAAGAGGCGGATTTGTTTTATTTCGTATTTTAGATAAATAGATAGATGTAAGAAATTGTAAGAAGATGTAAGGAGCTGTAGGGAGCTGTAATGATAGATGTAAGAAGTTGATGAATGCTATAGAAAATCTATATGAGGTGTAAGTATATGTAGGAAGACGTAAGAAAATGTAAGGATTATGTTAAGGATGTAAGGATCTGTAAGAAGATATAAGGAGCTGTCAGAGATATAAACTCTTACCTAAATCTTAAAAAACACGAAATAGAACAGAGTCTGACAATCTAAGTACATTGTGACGGTCATGCTGAATTTTAAGAAGATGAGTCCTCAAAGAAAGATTCATGCCTATTTTAATGGACAATTTTAGTCAGAGAAGTTCTGAAAGTCGGAAAGTATGTATTGTTTTTAGTATCAAAGTCTGAGCCTATATTTGTTGCTTGCTTACAATGTCTCAGTAGCGAACTTTTTGCTAGAGCTGTAAAACGAGTCGGATTGGGTGACTCATTTAATAAACGAGTTAATTTTGTATCGGCCTTGAAAATAGTTTAGATTTGTTCAAAACTGAAAAATAACAAATTTCACACTAAACGGTCAAATCGTGTCGACTTTGGGTCAAAATCGGTTCGATTCGAGTGGGGTTCGTGTTTCTCTCAGTAAATTCGGGTCGGATTATCGTGCCGGTTCAGACTTTTGCAGCCCTACCTTTTGCCACCTAATAACTGTATCATCTAGCCTGCAGTTATATTTTTAGTTTGTATCCCAAATTATACAAAAATTTGGACGTTTGTATAGGTTCCAATTATAAACGGATAAGAAAGAGATCGAATTTCTCAAGAGGGAATGATGTGGAGGTTGGTGGATCCAATTGCTATTTACATGAAAATTAGTTCCAATCGAGCAATCATATAACACCCATAAGTCAATACGATTCTAAATTAAATGCAAAAAATAACTAAATAGGACACTACATTTAACTTAGAAAACCCTCCAATGTAGACGAAAAAATCATAAAATAAGTCGACAGAAAATATTCCACTATAAAAATAGTAAACAGTATAATGAGTAACTACCTCAAATTATTTGCTTTAATTCGAAACCGATAATAATTTATAAGTGAATAGCACAATGAATTGATAATACTACTGAAATTATTACAATCTACGGTCATTGCACGCCTCCTACCGCCACTCACGCGAACCACACGGTCACAATTCTTTCGGTGACGATGAGATGGATGTTCTTGCCGTGTTGTGGTATCACAAGGGCCAACCTCATGGCCTTTATTTATAACAAAGACAGGTTCCAAATTAAAGGCACCGAAGTCGGCTCCACCGACTGTGCCGACACGCACAACCAAAGTTTGGCAAGTCCAATGAATGAGTCGTGATTGCCGTGTTTCCAAGCAATGCAAAAATCACCAGCCTTGTACTTGTGCCATGATTCCATGAACATGAGCCTTGCCCAAACCAATCACTAATAAGTCTTCACGATTGAAAAATAATCAATTCAAAAGGTTCTGTTTATTAAATAGTTATTGGCTATTTGCTGTTAACTGTTTGTATTGATTGTTCGTTGTTAACTGTTTGTATCAGTTGTTTCTATTATATTGTTGTATTGGTTGTTTGTAAACAAGTATTTGGTGAAACTGACTGTTTATAGAAAAGTTTTTCGATAAAATTACTTTTCTATCCTTAACTCTATTTTACTATTTATGTACAAATGGTTTCATTCTTTAGTATTCAATTTTCTTTTGAATATTTATGAATTAAAATTTAAGTAATATGTACAGCGGTTTATATTCATAAAGTCCTGTTTCATTAATTGTACTTATTTTTATCTAATATATTTTTCAATATTATGAAGTAAATTTAAACAATATGTACTGTCCATAACACTATTTGCTTTTTAAGGACATAGTTTTTATTTACTGTTAATCTATTTTTATTTTTCAATATAAGGTAAAATTTACATGATATTTAAAAATATTTATCATGTAAAATTAATTGACATAAATGATTTAACATTTTTGTTGAAAATGACAATTACTGTAATTTAGATCAGCCTTTGGGCATTTTGGTTTTTTGGAAACCAAAATCAAAACAATCATTTCAAAAGGCTACTTGGTGTAACTTTTTGAGGAATTGCTTTTTGAGGCTAAAAAGTCATTCCATATAGCCACTAATCAAACACTTAAAATAATTATTTGACTTAATCAAACAGCCAAAATACTCTCAAACAGTCAATTTTGATTAAAAAAAACAAAAAGCTATCCAAAAAGCCAGCGACCAAAGTCATGGCTTTTAACCAACCCATATCAACACCAAATGTGACTTGTCCAACCAAAATTCGAGAGCCTTTTTCCTTTGCTAATAGGGTTTGTACCAAATTGGGTACCGGACCTAATTTAGCAACCCCCCCCCCCGCCCAAAGGAAGAGACTTTTATTTCTCGTCATGTCACTTGGAGCTCAATCCGGCTAATCGGGTACGCAAGTCAAACTTGCCCCTAGGAATGGCTTTAGTCAATATGTCTGCAATATTCTTATCAATGTGAATCTTACACAACACCATTAGCTTCTCCTCAATAACAGCACACAACCAATGGTATCTTACCTCTATGTGTTTCGTATGGGAGTGATACATGGAGTTCTTGCAAGTCAATGGCACTTTGACTATCACAAAACCCCACATATTCTTAGTATTTCAACTGCAACTCTTGAAGAAACCACTTCATTCACAATGTTTCCTTCCTTGTTTCAACAACAATTACATACTCAACTTCGGTTGTAGATAAAGTCACACACTTTTGCAACTTGGACTGTCACGATACATTTTCCCTTGCAAAAGTGAAGACATAGCCCGAAGTGGACTTTCTGCCATCTAAACAGCTTATAATGTCAAAATCAATATAACCATCAAGAATTGGATTAGGCCCACCGAACTGCAAACAAATTTTGGTTGTTCCCCGTAAATATCTCAAAATCCACTTAACAACCTCCCAATGAGCCTTCCCTAGGTTGGAAACGAACCTGCTCACAACACCAAATGCATGAGCAATATCTAGCCAGGTACGGACTATAGCATATATGAGTGAACCAACTATAGAAGAATGACGGATTTTAGAAATCTCTAATTTCTCCTCCTTTGGTTGTTGACAATCTCTCTTGCTCAACTTAAAGTGAGCGGCAAGTGGAGTACTAGCTGGCTTGATATTTTTCATGTTGAACTTTTCATACACCCGTTTGATAAGTGCTTAGAATGTGCATTATTTTGGGGTCATTTGCTAGCATTTCTTAAAGGATTGTGTCTCTTGGAGTACGATTTGCATCCTTATTCCTAGTCTACACTTGGGTATGCTTGTTCGATGTATTTTCCAGGTTCTAGGACCTTTTGACCCAGTGTTGACACTTAAATGGATGATGCTTGACTTACCAAGGAGCCGCCCCCAGTCACATGTGCCCGTGGGGCAAAAAAGAAAGAAGGAACTCAGAGCCAATGTCCGCTAGGGTCCGTCCATGGTGGCCTGTAATTGTCATGCCTCCGTTTTCTCTTGGCACTACTAGTCCTCGTCGCTGGGAATTCTTCACAGAAATAAGATTTGGCATGAGCAGCCCATGCCTCCTGGTATTAGCAACCCTTGTCTCCTGGCACAAGTAGCCAATACCAAATCTCTACATTATTCTTTTTCCTTGTTTCTCCCACAATTTTTGTGCTTGTTGACCTGGTCTTGCTTCATGGTTATCTTAGGTTATCATCCAAGGTTGTCCGAGTTAACATGCCTAACTTTTGGCATGCTTTGCGCCAATTATCCATCATTTGAGCAATTCTCTTTATTACCTACAAAACCAACAAAATACTAATAAACAACCTACTGATGATTTGAGCTAAGTCTAGATAGAATGAGATGGAAAATTCATGCGTGCCACGCCCGAGCAAATACCTCCACACCAAGACTTTGCTCGTACTTGAGCAAAACAACATAAAACAACTAGAACCCAATGCACTTTTGTAGAATCACGGTTGCATTTATCGTATGCAACAAGCCCTTCAAACCCCTTGGTTTCCCAAGTGGATTAGTGAGCTCTCATGAGGGTTTTTAAGTGAAATACCGACAAAATCTTTGCAAACACAAAGGAAAATCTTTTTGTTTTTTTCAAAACATGATCGTGTATAGAAATGATGAGAAAATTCTGCACACGACTTAAGCGATTGCATCACTCTAATAACCAAATCACTAAATTATTTACAAATAGAATGTACAATCAAAAGGTATCTAAGTCACTAGAAGCACTCTTGATTTCCATTTTTCACCCTACACAACAATAGACAATGATATATATACCTTGGTGCATGTGCAAATATGTATCAATTCTTATAAATCAAGTTACTAACATTAAGGTATACTACCTTCTTCTGTTATACTGTTCTTGCGTTTCATAGCTTCAACTACCTATCTTTTTAATTTATCTTAGTCTTGCATTGCTATGTGGCCTTTATTTTTCCCTTTAAATGTTTTCTTAAAAGCTTTCTTCTATAAAATATTCACAAAATCCTTTTTTGTGGGTCTCTTGGAACCAGCCTCTCTACGGGTAGGAATGCCCGTAGAGGTAAGGTTGCCTGCAGCTGAATCTCCCTAGACCTCGCGAAAGCGGAACCCACACTGGGAGGTGTTGTTGTTGTTGTTGCAAGTTACTAACATTGACAAGATTTCCATTTCAATCCTTGCCTAATTAACTTCTTTGCTCCCTTTTTTTTTTTTCAAGATTAAGAATGCACGGATCCTAAAGTCACTAGACTGACAAATATTATGGCCTTCCCTAAAGAGGGGTTTTATTAGATTGTGCAAAACACTTATTTCATTGCCCAAATAGATGTGTAATCAAGTAAAATAGTATATATTCAAGCCAATTAAAGATATGAAATAAAGATAGTGACTTTAAACATTGGTGTCATGGTTTTTATTCAAATTTTTAGGCTTTTTTTAATGCTTTTTTCTAAGAGGTTACAAGGCAACTTCGACAAACAAAAAATTCACATGCCAACTTAGCAATAAGACATGCAGAATTGATGATGAAGTGAGTAAGGTAGGCACAAAATCAAACATATGAAACGTGATTATTATGAAAATCGAATCTACATCATCAACTAGATATCTCATCATGCAAACTCTATTTATATATAACTCAATAATCTATCAATATGGGATCAATCACCTCAGAAAGCACACAAGTCTCCAAAGGAAAAAAAAAATCTTTTTGAATATTTCAAAATTTTTGAAAAATATATACAAATGGGTACCTCACTCCCACACCAAAAACTCCACAATGTCCTCATTGTGGGAATTAAGATGCCCAAAAGTGATCACATAAGCAATCCAACCAGAAAACCAACAACTCAAATCCACCAAATAGACTCAAACCTATGACACCACCAACAAACACAAAACCAAACAACACTAACAAATATTAACAAAACAAAACACACCACCAACAAAAATACACATAAAACAAATTGCACAAATCAAACAAGGGTGATCATAGTCATCTTGGTTCAACAAATCCCAAATTTCAACTCAAAATTGATCATCCACACAATCATAATATCCAAAACTACGTACGAAAAGAAATAAAGAAAAGAAAAAGAAGAAGATAGAAGAGTTAGGATGATCATACTAGGTTAGATGCTGAGTGCACCTAAACTATGACTCAGTAAGATGTGCTACAAAAGGCTCAAAGGAGCATCAACCCCTCTGTCAAGTCACCAAGTTGTCACTTGTATCAATCCCTACCAAAGTTCATAGCAACTTATCAAATAAACTTGAACAATCCTAAAAAAAAGTTTAAACCATTAGTAACAAGGAGGATGTTTCCAAGAAAGCACGTCACTGGAATAGAAGTGAGAGCTTTCTTAAGCTTATCAAAGCTTTGGGCCCAATCATAAGAGTTACATACATGCTTAACATCATTCAATACAGAGGATAAAAGCATAGAAGTCTCACAAGAAGCATGAATGCACAAACCAGGCATGAATCCTAAATCCTCCACCCAATCCTCAAGTCTTATAGCCACTTCAAGTTCATTAGTTCGGTCTAAATTAGGGACATATATCATGCAAGTCTTGAACTCGGGGAAGGTGGACCTTGAGGGATCCGTGAAAGAGTAAGATGATGGAGTATAAGGCAGTAAGAGAATAGAAGTCGGGTGTGCTTAGGAGGGAAATCAATGAGGATTACATCAACAAGCTCCACATAAGAAGGTGTAACCTCAACACACCCCTCCACACTAGGCTACTTAAAAGGAGTCTTGTCAACTGAATACTCCTCCTCAATAAAAATATCCTTAAAAACCACAATTATATCATGCTCAAGATCACAACTAGCCTTAACCACTAGTTTCTCACTCTTATTATTCCCTCTCAAGCAAGCTAAAAAACAAGGTGCATCATAAAAAACCATATCGCCTCTAAGAGCTTCATAGTCTTAAGATGAGGGTTGATCATTAGGGGACGTAATGAAAGATCGCTCACGTCATCAAAAGACATTTGATTAAAAGGGAAAGAGTATAAGCTAACACCATAGTCCAAGAAAAAATCATAATAACAAGAGGGAGGAATGTAATCATGAGGTTGACGTGGTTGAAAAAGAAGAACTTCCAGTTGATACTCACAATGAAGCGTACTATCCTCTAAAGCAACAAAGTCAATAGGTAGCTTGCCTTCATTATCCATAAAAATCTTAGATACAATACTAGGGGCTTCCCTAACTATCTCTCGCTCATATCTCTCATCACTTAAATCCTCAAGAAAATCCAAAGCCTCATTAGTATTCATGCAAAAAAACTCTCCCCCATACAAAGATTCAACCATTGTCCTAGTACTCACATCCAAACCCTCTTAAGCTATTTTACACAAATTCCATCTCTCTAAACCATGATGAGGACATTGCTTAAACAACTCCTTGAACCTATTCATCTACTTCAAAAAAGGCTCATCTTCAAGTTGGACAAAAGAGAAGATTTCATTTCTAAGTTGAATAGTCATGCTAGTGGGAAAGTATCTCTTAAGGAAGATATTAACAAAACAATCCCATGATTTAATATGACCAACCTTAAGACTATACATCCATCTCTTAGCATCATTTTTGAGAGCAAACGAAATGAATTTCATCCTCATAACATTGTTTGATACCTTAAGCATATGAATTAATGAACAAACTTCCCCAAACTCACGAATAAACAAATCAGGATCTTCAAAGTTAGTAAATTTAGGAAGCATGCCAATAGCATCTGGATTAAGTTCAAATATCACGTCCTTAGAGATAAAAGGGAGCTCAAAACATGATTATGGGAAAGTTCAGGGAGGATGAAGTGATCCCTCAATGAATGTGGTAGGTCGAGTTCTACTCTTTCGACAATTGACTCATCAACATTAGTGGCCTTGGGTTCAACATTAACCGTATTTGTTTGCTCAAAATTCCTAAGCCCATCATAGACATCTAATAAGTCACAACTATTTGTATTTTTAATTTTTACAAATTTTTTTTGGTATTTCACATATTCTAATTTTTTTAATTTTTCAATACCATCAAAATAAGTAGCAACACTATAATTCAAAAGACAAAATAAGACTATAATAAAAGAAACTATACTAGTACAAAATGAACGAAAAGGAGGCATATTTATAAGAAGTGACTTAATTTCGCGCCATCTTGCATGGAAACAGTGGCAATTTGTTGAGGTGTTTTTGGGGGATGATGGTGGAAAATTTACTGTCATTTAGGACAGTGTTGAAATCAAGTCACTAGTTATTTTAGCACAATTATAACCTATGAAAAACAATAAAAGTTGTTCAATATGATTAATTAAACCAATATCACTACTAAAAATTTGTTTTATTCCAACGGATTTTTTCAATGGAAAATGGATATGTTGGAATCTCCGATGGAATTCCGACGGAATCTGACGGAATTTCGTTGGAAAATATTTTAAATTTTTTTTTTTAAATGTTGACCTTGGAGGAAAAATTCGAAGTTTTTTGAATATTCCGACAGAAAATCCTTCGAAATTCCTACGGAATATTCCGTCGAAATTTCTCTTATAAATCTAACACATCCTTCATTTTTTTGGTGCTCATTTCGTTAAATAGAGAGAGATAGAGATAGAGAGAGAGGGAGCACCGCCGTTTACCGCCATCCCACCGCCGTCACCTCTTCCCTCTGTCATTTGTTGTCGACTTTTTGAGAAGGTTTTGTCGCATGTAATTTGCACGAATTTGTAGTAAATTAAGTATATACGTTGAATTTAATAATTTATATAATTAGTTTGCATATAATATTGTAAATTTAATAGTTTATATAATTAGTTTGTTACGTTGATATTAATTTGTTAGGATGATAATTTGTTATCAATTTTGTACTTCATTGTTAAAGAACATAATTTTGTATTAATTAAGCATAATTTAGTGCTAATATCAATTTAATGTCAATAATGAGAATTTATTGTGTATTAGATACGTTGAAAAATGATTTTGTAGTTGGTACTATATTTTTAAAATTTTTTAAATAACATTTAAAAATAGCGATGGATTTCCGACGGAATCCATGAAAATTTAATTTTTTTTGAAATTTTTTTTCCAGGCTTCTTTGCATCATGGTTACAATAACCGGACCAGACCGGCCGGTCGAACCAGTAGAACCTGGAACCGGTCCTGATAACGGTCCGGAAAAATCTAAGAATCGTTCTATCAATCGAACCGGAAAATCCGGTCAAACTCGGTCAGACTGGGAAACTCGATTGAACCGGCTGACTCGTGGTCTGACCGGATTTTCGTAGCTGAGCTTGAGATGCCAATTTTATTTGTTGTTTTCACCAAGTCCCCTCTCGCCGCTGGATCTGGGGCAGGCTGCCGGTAGCAAGCAAGGTGGGCATGATGTTTTAAATTCTAAGATCTATTGGAATTGAAGAGAGAGAGAGAGGCTGGATCTGACGCCGGCCGCCGGTAGCAACGTAGGCATGTTGTTTTGAATTCTAAGATCTATTGGAATATAAGAGAGAGAGAGAGAGAGAGAGAGATGAGAAGAGGGACAAGAACTTTCGTGCTGCTATCATGCTCTGGTGTGGAGGAACTGAGGAAGACAACAACAGTAGTGGAAAAGAAAGGAGCTGGTGTAGACTTTATATTGTAGTTCTAGGGTTTTTAAAATTTATAAATGGGCTGGGCTCATATTAATGAATCATGTAGGAGAACAAACCATATAAAATTGGCATTTGCTTTGTGTATGCCCAGCCACAACTATTTTATTTATGCATGTTTATGACCTTTGTTTAGCTAAAAGCTTCCAAGTATATAATGTTTGTTTTTTTTTTTGGGGTCTGATAATAAATGTTTGGTATTATTAGCTGTGAATATGTGATTTTATGAATTGTGAAATGCCAACATTTGAATTTATTGTGTGGATGTAGGCTAAATAAGAAAATTAATTATAGGATATATAGAAAAAATTATCTCGAATTTACCAGGTCATATCGGTTCAACCCGGTTTAACGCTAAAACGGGTCAACCGGTCTAACCTCAGCTCAAACGGTCTAACCGGTTGACCCATTGACCCACTTGGTCGACCGGGTCGATTCTCTTAACATTGCTTTGCATCCGATGGAATATGTACGTTGGCCATCTCCCTTTCCATCGGCATTCCGTTGGAGGGGACTTCCGTCGGAGGGTGTCCGACGAAACATCTAATTACGTCGGAACGCCTTTCCAACTGTCGTTTATCCAACAGACATGGTTGGCCGGAATATCTGTCGGAAAATACTGCTTTTTCCATCAGAAAAATCAGATTTTTTAGTAGTATAATTACTCACTAATTCTAATCTAAACATAATTAATTAAACTAAACTAAAACAAATACAATGAACATAAAACATCATTCTAACTAGCAGTAGACTAACAAAACATCTAATTTAACTATGAAAGTACTAAATTTATTAGCTGAGAGAAGAAAAGAACAGGGAGTACCTTAAATGCTCAACCGTCCAACAATGGAAGATGGACCTCCATTGAAGGAGTAGGGGTATGAAATTTGTGAGTTGACTTCTACTTATTCTCCCTAATATGACCTACTAATCCTAATTTAACCCATAAATAATTAAAACAACTCAAACTTTGAAAGTGGGTTTTAAAAACCCTAAGATGGAGGAGAGACAAAGAACTTAAAAGTTGCATTCTTGAAAGAAGATATTGGAGATTAAGAGTGGATAAGAGAGTAGAAGGATGATCAATAAAGGGAAACACTAATTTTAATCAATCAACAAGTAAAAGCATGTAAATTTGGACATTAAAAATAGTAAATCAAACTCAACAAAATGAGAGCTTGAATGAAAATGAAGGATAAAGAGAGAGACAAAGAGAAGGCAAATTGCATCAAAACTTCATTGATCTTGAAATGAGGCTTACAAATTAACTAAATCTACACTAATATCTCCTAAAACCCTAGGCTAAACCTAAAAATGTTGTCTGAAAACCTACTTAAAAACCTAGCGTAGATTCTTACACAAATTAGGAAAGTGGCTTTAAATAGATTTCGACACAGCAAATTTGGCACGGTCATGCCGTGTGGCACGGGCAGACAGTGCCAAGTTTTTAGAATTCTGCACAGAAACGGGATTTGGCACTGGTAGCCCATGCCAAATTTCTGCATTGTTCTTCTCCCTTATTTCTCTCACAATTTTTGTGCTTGTTTACCCGACCTTACTTCATGGTTATTACGGGTTATCTTCCAAGGTTGTTTGGGTTAACATATGTAACTTTTGGCATGTTTTGTACCGATTATCCGTCATTTGAGCAATTCTTTTTATTACCTACATAACTAACAAAACACTAACAAATAACCTAATTTATCAGTTATTTGAGCTAAATTTAGATAGAATGAGACGTAAAATTCAGACATATCAAGCCCGAACATAGGACTTAATGGTTCTCTTGCTTAGTCATCTTGTGAGTTAATTGAGGTGGTAAGAGGGACCTTGGTAAGAGGCACCTTGGTGCCTGGTGCGCACATTTTTTTGATTTTCGTTGAAAACTAAAGAAATGCGATTTTATTTGTTTATTTAGATTTTGTTTTGGACATAAGATTTCATATCCGTCTTCATTGGTTTACCATGTTAGCCTTGCAAGACTATGCTCTTCTCCATGCCCAAGTGCAAATCCGTGTTGCGACAATGCCATCTACGTGGGGCATTGGGGTGGCGGATGTAACACATTGTCCTAATAATACAGAGGTTGGTTTTGTTAGATCTTACATATTAAAATTCTGTCCTTGGATTGCAGAATACGAGAGAGGTTGGTGTCGTTAGACTTTACATATAAAAATTGCCGACCCCCTATTACTGCAGGAAACCCTCCTCTTCAGCCTTCAACGCTCCCAAGTGCTGCTTTATCAGATAAAAAAAGCTTGCTTTGAGTCGCTTTCTGAATGAACTAAACTGTTCTCAAACTGCATTGAACTGATGGCCTCAGGGCGCACAAGTGAGACGATGACTACAGTTCATAAAACCAAGAAAATTTCCAGAACCAGTGAACCAACAAAGTGAGAACTTTAGCTTCAGAATACAGAACACTTCCAAATCTCTAAGCAATAGTTGAAAGAAACTCCCAGTCCAAACATGAAGATAGATCAAGCAAAACGATACTAAGGGTATTGATTTATGTATACACCAATTTTTTACAAAACAGAAACTCAACTGTAATAAATCAGCTCCCTCGTGGGTCGTCATCCCGACTTTGTTGTTCGATATGTATCTGTCTTCTAATTAACACCGTGACTTGGGCAGTGCCTTTCTTCAGATAAAGCTGCCATGAACTAAATAAGCTTGGCATCTGGGTTCTGGGTTCCACTTCTCATCATCGCACGGAATTCTTCATAGTTTATTCTTCCATCCTGCAAAGCGAAGTGATAAATGAGTTTATACTTTTAGCTAGCTAAGAGACAAGGTCAAGTGCATGGAAGAAGGCCTACATTATCAGTGTCTACTTCTAGCAATATCTCTGTAATGCAATCTTCATCTGCTATTCCATACTCTTTCATAGCTGCTTCCAGTTCATCCATGGTGATATGACTGTGACATTAATTTGTAATGTATCAGCAATAGAACAGTTCAAAATAAATCTTCACTGTTCCCAAGAGCTAAACAAGCAGAACGCTTGGACATGACAGTATCAATTTGGGTTTCTGGACAACGAATTTATGTCAGTTAGCAATGCCCCAGACCGAGTGAGATTAACTTTGGGAAGGCTTACGCACAAATGGTACCACCAGATTGGCTTCGGTGTTAGTTGCTTTTGCCACACCATATGGATTTTTAAGTATCTTACATGCATTTTCAGAAAATTGAATTTCACTCTTAGTCCAAGGAAAAGTGTCGGTGTGTTCACACCCAAGTCCATGGGTTGAATACCTAGCTCAAGTATTGGAGGCAAAACGAGGACTTGGAGAATGCCGGATGTCTCATTTAAAGATCAACAAATCCAGATCAACACATATCTGTAACTCTTTGCAGATAATGTATTGCATAACAGTTGCTTGGGTTCACACGGAAGAACAGTACTCTCTTTCATTTTCAGTCCTTGAAAATGCACAACTGGATAAGAAAGGCAATGCATGTTCAACGCTTTTCTTTTTCCATTTCCCTTCCCTTTCATTCATGCTACTCGCATTACATCTGCCATGGTAAAGTTGCATTAGGCTGCTCATGTCTAGCATATGGCTTATTTTGGATGCCTTTGCATCATCTTAAAAATTTGAAGGATGAATCCTTGTTGGAAAAACCCAATTAATAAGGCTTCGATGGATTGACTCACTGCAATCTCTTAGAATTTCCCAACGTCCTTGGTTTCCAATCATGCATCAAATCATATTCCACTTCTCACTCCTGGAGGTGTGGGTGGGATCAACCATGGGTCCAAGTCTACGAGGAGTAAGGACAAAACCTCCATGAATCAATAGAATAAGAACCAAAAAGGAAGTCACTTACCCACTGTTATCTTTGTCAAAATATTGGAATGCCTTGTAAATATGCTCCTCTTTATCTAGCTTGTACCTATGCATTGTGACCGTGATGAACTCAATGTAATCTATTGATCCACTTCCATCTTGATCAGCCTACAAAAGCAACATTGATGTTAGTTGTAGACCTTCATGCCATGCAAAATTCTCCTTGGCAGGAGATAAAACAGATTTTCAAAAGACATCTTACAGCTTCATAAAGTGCCTTAACTTCAGCTTCTGTAAGCTTTGATCCAAGTCGGGCCAATCCCTCCTTCAGCTCTTCATATGTGATTGTCCCACTTCCATCAGTGTCGATATTGGCAAACATTTGTTTCATCCCTTGGATCTCTTCCTCAGGGAGATTTTCAGCAATGACCTATGTGAGAAGATGGGCATTTTATTCAAATATATAGGGACTCTTGGGCAGATCATAGCAGCTCTTTTCAAGTGTTCAGGGGTTTACAAATTACACACCTTAAGGGCAAGCTTCTTGAGCTTGTTCATGACTCTAAATTGCTTCATCCTGGATAGCACAGCACCGTCTATTGGTTTGTCTGATGCTTCTCCACCTTCTCTCAGCCATGGATGCTCTGCATTAACGTCATTATCATCTTTAAGTTGAGAAGATCCGTTGCAAATAACTCATAAACCACGGTTCACATAGCTACAAATAGTGTTTAGGCATCCCATTTAGATAACTAGTAAGAATTCTGAAAAAGTGTATAGATATGGACACTTCAAAACATCATAAGATGAGGTTTTCTATATGACTGGTATAACCATGATAAAACAGAAGTCTGCAGGGATTATGCAGAGAACACACAGAAATTGCTCAGATAGATCATTTGAACCTTTCATCTCATGCCGATTTTCATTCAAAGATTTCTCACCATCATTTCATCGAAATATTTCGCTGATATAACACTGGATATGAATTTATGAGTTGCCAGCATGATGCAGCAAGGAAACATCAGATAGTTATCAGTGTATTACTGATATCTCAAGAGCAACTTAGATTGTAAAAGATTATACATTGCTAAATTAGTTATAGCAAGTAATACACGGCAATGGGGCATAACTTACCAAGAACTTGAGCAGAAGTAACCCTTTTTTTGGGATCTTGAGTCAACATTCTCCTCACTAGGTCCTTGGCACCATTTGAGATTGATGGCCAGGGTTTGCTTTCAAAATCAATATGCCCTTGCAATATAGCATCAAATATCCCCTTCTCCGTTTCTACATCATAAGAGCATATAAAACAGTTAGTCCAGCCAGGAGATATTCATGATGTATAAGAGATTTAACAAATTCTATGAGAAAGAATACCTGCCCAGAAGGGAGGCACACCACTGAGGAGAATGTACAACATTACTCCAGCACTCCAAATGTCAACCTCCTTCCCGTACCTCCGACGTAACACCTCAGGAGCAACATAATAAGCACTGCCTACTATGTCCCTATAGATTTTACCTGGAAAACACGAATTATAACTTAGACAAACATGAAATGAATTCTACAATATTAAAACATGGGAGAAATGAAGAAGTTAGCAAGTATATAACTCAAGCTAAAACAAAGGACGTGAGAAATGCGATCTAAGTTGGGTTGCTATGTATGATTATTCGCAGTTATTGCTTTCCATAAACTGTGGGCTCTTGCGACTTTTAGGAGATCTCTGATCAGTGAATTGTCAGGATAATGCTGTCAATCATCAACTGAAAGATCCAGGAAAAAAGATTTTTGAAATGGAGTTTTTATGATAAATGAAGAACCATACATTAAAAAAGCACAATCAGTTTAAGATGCTTTACATAGATCGCCAAAGCAGAGGTATCTTGCTTACATCAAAGTCAACTGACAAAAAGAAGGAAAAGGATGGATGCTTTGCCAACAATAAGCCAAGGAAGGAGGATCACATAATCAAATGAGAGCAAAAAACAGATCCAAGGACTCTAACCACAGGATCTATGTTTAATAACCATCCAAGCATATTTTTCAACCTAGAAGAACCAAAGAGTAAATGTTCCAAGCATTTGAACTATATCTACTAAAAAAGAATACATAATATTGCCCAGAAAAATGTTTACCTTCTTGAATAAACACAGACAGACCAAAATCAGTGGCCTTAAGGAGGGCATTCTCATCTTTGCTAGAGAGCAAGAAATTCTCAGGCTTCAAATCCCTATGCATGACACCCATAAAGTGACAAACATGAACAACATTAACAATCTGCCGCAAGATGGTAGCAGCAGCTTTTTCACTGTAATGACCCTTTGCAATAATCCTATCAAAGAGCTCTCCACCAGCACAAAGCTCCATAACCAGATTCACAGATGTCTTATCCTCATAGGCACCTTTGAATTCCACAATGTTAGGCTGACCACTCATATGCTGCATGATCTGAATCTCTCTCCTCATATCCTCCTTATCACCCTTTGTCACAAGCTTCTTCTTAGAGATCGATTTACAGGCATATTGTTGCCCAGTGTTTTTGTCTGTGCAAAGATAAGTAACCCCAAATTGACCCCTACCCAATTCTTTCCCCAGTGTGTAGTGCATCCTTACATCTTCAAAGGGTTTACCCAGAATGGTATTTGGGTCAGTTCTCATGACATTTGGGTTTGGGATACTAACTGGTGGTTGAGACGCCGGCTGTGGTGGCGCCACCGGCCGCTGGTGGTTGTAGTCTGGCTGAGATGGTGGTTTTGATTGTTGGTGACTTGAACCACCATTGGCTTGTTTGTACCCATTTTGCTCTGGCTTTGAAACCTTCCCTTTGGTTGCACAAATTCCCATGTTTTCTGATCAAACCCTCAAATACCCAGATAGAAAAAATGAAAATCTTTGCAGAATTGTATCAAGGAGTCTACAAATCTCTTGAACCCAGATGATTATTTGAACAGATGATCAAATGGGTATAGCTCCTTTGGAGCTGAATTCTGAAATTAGCAAGGTTTTTGAATTTTGATGATGAAAAAGGCAGGTAGATCAAGGATTGTTGTCTGGGTAGAAGAAAATAAGATGGGCGCGATGAGAAAAGTATGAAACTATGAATATGATACAGCAAGGAGGAGAGAGACTGATGAGAAGCAGTCAGAAGATTCATATGCTGAGGAAATCGCGTGTTGAAAACTTCAGGACTTGTAGAAGAAGTAAAGAGGAAAAGGGCGTCCCAGTCCGTGTCAAATGCTGCCAGTTGCCAAGATGTGCAGGGAGAGAAAGAAGAATCTGCCAGGGCACAGCCCAAAATCAGCCGGCACAACGAGCTATATATATTTTTCGCATTGATTAGGTATCTAGTTCCTGATTTTATGACCATTAACCCAAGCCTATAGTAAGTGAATGCTCCTGTAAAAGTATTTTCAATCCAAATTTCAAATTTTAAAACTTTACCATAAGTAAAAACTAGCTAAGACCTTCACATTATCTCATGATCAAGTATTGAATAAGTAAATAGTACTTTGAAAGTGTCGTCGAATAATTGTTGGATCGACATCGATAAATTAATACAAAAAAGGTAATGAAGATTTTAGTCAAACTCGAAATAATCGGAATAAGTATTGAAAACATTATCACTCTTTTTTTTTCATTGAGCCATTTTTTTTATAAAAGAATTTTCAAGCATACATTTTTTTCAGTACGTACCGTTGTACCTAAGCGTTGCATTGAATTCAAATTTTTAAATAATAAAATGGATATTTTAAAAATAACTTTCCATTATTATTAATGTCCATTCTGTAAAACCTTCACTAAAAATTATTTGTTATTTCTAAATTGTCTTAAAAATATGCATCTCTCTCTCTCTCTCTCTACACACATGCACACATTAGTATAGACCCCCCTCTTCCCCCCCCTCTCTCTCTCTCTCTATATATACACACACACACTAGTATAGACCCGTGCGATGCATGGACTAACTTTTAAATTAAATTTTAATTTTAAAATTATAGAGTATTCATTTTTTAAAATCATTTATCTCCTAAATATTTCGTGAATATTAAGATAAAATATTGTTTGATTTCTTGATCATATAATTAGCAAAATTGACTTTTTCAATCAATCGAAACTTTAATTGGCAAATCAAATCTTTCTTTCCTGAGTCTAAAAGTCTCAAATCTCACTAAGTTCAGTTGTAAAGTGGACTACACAGGAGAAAACTAACGAATTAAAAATAGGTTTTGATTTATGAAATAATCAGCACATAGCGTGAGACAGTTAGAATCATGTATCACTCATGTATAAATAGTTTCGCTAAGTTATAGGTGAAAGATACCCCTTCCTTAACATTAGATGACACTACCTTTAAAATAATTAGATATCCAAATCTCTTTAAAAACAAAGTCATTTCCTCCGGGGTTTTTTTTATAACAGGGGGGAAGGTTATATTAATTCAATATCAAAGCAAATACAAGGGTCCGACGTAGCCAACTCCATGATAGAAGTCAGAACCTCCTCAACCCATAACCGAGTATCGGAAACGAAAGGTTGGAGGTGAGCGGCCTCATGTGCCACTCGGTTCCCGCCCCTTTTAACACAATTCCAAGCACAATAAGAGCAACCATTGACTAACCTGAGAATCTCAGAAATGCAAAAACCTAAGACTAAACTAGGTTCAAATTTATTGTGGAGTTTAGAAATAACAAAGAGGGAGTCCCCTTCAACGATTAATCTGGTGAGGCCAGCTGACAATGCATGACGGAGGCCAAACAGACAGGCTTCGGCTTCTGCAATCTCAGGTCCCGGAAAGTTGGTAGCTTGGTAAGTTCCAGCCAGGACCACATCCCCAAGCGAGTCTCAGACCATGAACCCTAGGCCTCCTCCCTAGTCACCCAATCTGCCAGTGTCGAAGTTCAGCTTCCATGTGCCTAAAGATGGAGGAACCCATTTCACAGCTTGCATGGACGAGGTCGGTTGTGGGTCTAGAGGTGCCTTGCGAAAGTCACAAACGAATGCAATGGCTTTGAGTGCAAGGCTTTCGAGATGCAAGTTGCTAGGGTTGAAGATTAACCGGTTGCGTGAGTTTCACACTTCCCACAATACCGCTAAAAAGTCACATGTTGCATCCGAGCCAGTGTTATCATGTACGTACATAAGGGCCTCCAAGGCTGAGGGGAAACGATTGGACCAAAAACATAAGGGAAAGGGGCTTGATGCCCAAATCTTCGAAGCCAAAGGGCACTCGAAGAATGCATGGGTAATGGAGTCCTCGAGAGCACCGCAAATGCAACATGACATATTGAAGTCCTTGATTCGCTTAGCTAGGTTACTGCAAGTGGCTAGGGCCCCGACACACATCTTATATCCAAAGATCTTAATTCTGGCGGAGTATTGAGTATCCAAAGCTTACTCCATAGGTTGGTGACTTTGAGTCACCAGATGAGGCCGTTTCTAGACTCTTGACTGAGCGGATCATGTGGTAAGCTAACATAACTATGAATTCTCCATTCGGAGAAAAGTGCTAGATAAGTGTGTCATAAGGCCATGCAGGGCAAGGAGGATGCTGAGGAGAGCTCGGCATCGCAAGGAGGCCTTAATAACACTTTCACGCTAAATGCCCAAGGAATGATCAATTAAGTCAACCACTTTTGATGGCTGATTCGGGCCTAAGGAGTCCGGGGTGAGAATGGGCTTGAACGTGTAAGGTCGTGGGAGCCAGGGGTCATTCCACATTAAGATACTATTTCCGTTACCAATCAACCAGCGTGCTCCTTTTTTAACCAAGTCTCTAACCTCGACGATGCTTCGCCAAGTAAAAGATGGGCGATGACCAAGCCTAGTGTCCTTCATGTGGCAATTCGGGGAGTACTTGGCTTGGAGAATGCGACTAACTAGAGAGCTGGGAGATTTGAGGAGCCTCTAGAACTGTTTCGCGAGGAGAGCATCACTAAAGATTCTATGTCTCTAAACTCAAGACCGCCCTCAACTTTCATATCTTGTAGTTTCTCTGCTTTAGTCCAGTAAATATGGTGGTCGCCCTTATTATTACCCCACCAAAATTTGTTGATCATGGATTGAATGGACAAGCAAAGGTCCTTGGGTAACTTGAAAACACTCATCGCATAGGTGGGGATTGCTTGGGCTACTGCCTTTATGAGCACCTCTCGATCCGCCCAGGACACGAGTTGATCCATCCAGGAAGAGAGCGTTCTCCCAATCTTGTCTTCCAAGTGAAGGAAAGGTTTTTTCTTATTTCGGCCAACAAAGGTGGGTAGGCCAAGGTATTTGTTGTGAGCTAGGACCTCTTTAATCCCCAGGCACCCAATAATATCATCGCGCCAAACTTGTGGGATACCCTTCGAAAACATGACATTGGTTTTTTCATAGTTGACTTTTTGACCCGACGCCTTCTTATAACTAGGGAGAATATCCTGAATCACCGTGGCTTGTTCGGGTGAAGCCTTGCAGAAGATGATGGAGTCATCAGCAAATAAAAGATCGGATACGGTAGGAGCACCTGGACACACCTTCAATCCATGAAGAGCCTGAGTTTCCACAGCATGGGTAAGCGAGGATGAAAGACCTTCTGCACATAATAAGAATAGGAAGGGTGATATCGGGTCGCCCTAACGAATGCCACGACTAGGGGAAACACAACCCACTGGAGAGCTATTGAGCAGGAACCAGAAGGATGGCGACTGAACAAATTTCATGTCGAGTGACACCCATCCTAGAGAAAAGCCCAATTTCAACATTATATTCTTGAGAAACTGCCATACCACTCGGTCGAAGGCCTTGCTCATATCAAGTTTTAAAGCCATAGATCCATTGGCACCATTATGACCACGCATGTAGTGGAAGAGCTCATAGGCAACAAGTATGTTATCAGTGATCAACCTGCCAGCAATGAAGGCGCTTTGGTTCTTCGAAATAATCAAAGGAAGGACCCACTTGAGCCTGTTGGAGATGGTTTTTATGACAAATTTATATATGACGTTGCACAGGCTAATTGGGTAGAAGTCAGGCATAACATTTGGGTTCAACTTCGTCGGGGATAAGAGTGACATTGGTGTGTTAGAGCTTTATTTTCATGTTCATTTTATTCTTATTTACTTAGTTATTCTTATTATTTGTAGCATATAATTGCATGATTAGTTATATTTGCATATTTAGGGAAAAATAACGATAAGAACAAAAAAAATGGGTTATTGGACCAAATTTAATTCGTAGTTTTAATTATGGGTTAAAATAGTAATATTGAGCTAATTTTAACATAATATTTATTTTTCTTTTTTTCAGGTTAAATAAATTATCAAGAGCGTTCCATTCCGAAGTATTCAATAAACTCGGGCAAGTTGCGAGAAGAAGATGCAGTATTATCGAGAATGAAGATTGGGTCAAGAAAATTTCAGCCCAAAAATTGTTAGCTTGGAACGAAGCCCAGCCCAACAATTTTAAGCACTTTGATCTTAACAAAAAAAAGGGGGGGTCCAAATGCCTCAGAATCATGGCCCGTGAATCATCCCCTATTTTTAGCCTTTCTTTCTCCTCAACCCCTTAACTTTCTCCTCCTCCTTCTCCATGCCACACAAACGCTTGATTCACCTTCATCCTCTCCACTTCTCCCTCATCACCACAAGCTCCACGGCATAGTCACCACACCAGCCCCATCATCCCCACTATAAAAGGGGAGAAAGGAGGCAATCAATCAACACTCTCCATCTCCTCTCTCTCTCATCCCTTGTTTTTTTTAGCCTACTTGTTCACGGCAGTGAAACAAAAATAACAGAGATCATCTGTCAAGCAATCATCTAGCATCATCATATTCATCATCTGCCTCTGTTCTTCATCTTCTCCATCGTCATCATACTCTTCACCCCATCACAATCATCATCATCTTCATGGTCAACATCACAGTAAATTGTCATCATCACCAACTCCGATCATCACCACGATCGTGATAATCGCTCACCCAGATACTCCTCTGATTTTCGGTTGCTTCTCTGCCTTCATACTCTGTTTTTTTATTTGTTTTACTTAATTATCTTTTTTGTTTTTTGTTTTTTTGTTTTTATGATTTTTGTTGAAGTTATTTGTTTTAGTTTTAATATGTTGGGCTAATTTAACATTTTTGCTTGACCTAAATATTATATTTTACCATGTGTTATTTTTGAGATTAATTTTGTGCCTAAATTCATGTTATGTTTATGAATAATCTAAGTTAATTTGGTTTAATTGTTTGATATTGAATGTTAAATTATTTCTGTTTGGCCACCTAAATGATTATAACATTTAATTAGTGTTAACAAGTAACAACTTTTGACTATTAGTGTTAAAAGAATCAACTTAGGTCTAAATTACGTTCAATCTGCTGTTGAGGATTTAATGGTTTACGTTAAATGAAGTTTTCCTAAATCGTCATGCGTTGAGTCTTTAATTTATTATGCTGTAGAGTAATAAATTAAGCGACTTAATAAAATTCATCATTAGACGTTCTAGAGTGTATTAAACAGTAAAGGAAAATAGGGGTTACAGACGTTCTTAACCTTCAGTTTAACTATTTAGTAAATGTAATATGTGTATCGATGATTGAATAACATAGCATGGTAAAATATACATTAAAGGTCGAGCAATTTGTTATCTTCTATTTTGCATAAATTTTATTATTAGTTTAAAATTTTAGTACTTTACAATTGAATTATATTAGCTAATAGAATATTCTATCCAATCCCCCCCCCCCAAATTAGTTTTTTTTTTGTTCGCGATTGTTTGAGTTATAAAATTAGAACTAGGAGTACTAATACATTTTTTCTTTTTATGAGACTTCATTCCTGAGTAGCTTAAAATTTATTTCCTCGTGGGATCGACCCTACTTACCCTAACTATAGTTTTTAATATATACTTGAAAAGGGTATTTAGGTTATTTAATTTGTAGGCACTGCGACAAGCCTTACATGGTGTGATTAAAGGAAGGAGGGAGGGCAGCCCCATTCAGAATGTACAATACCGCTTGAGTAACGCCAATCCCAACCGTGTCCTAGTAGTATTGGTAGAAAAAAGGATTTAGACCATCCGGACCGGGTGCTATACTGGGGTGTATCTGGAAGACCGCCTTGTTGATTTCCTCGACTGAGTATGGAGCAATGAGTGAATCATTCAAGCCTGCAGTGACTCTCGGTTGAACATGCCGGATGACATAATCAATGCCCGTTGGATTTGACGAGGTAAAGAGATCCTAAAAAAACGGGTAATAATGTCCTCCATGTCCTTTGGCTTGGTCTGCTCTTGGTCATTCGCATCCAACAGAGCCGAAATACAATTGCTCGAGCGTGTAGCTGAGGCTCGGGTATGAAACCATTTGGAGTTGGAATCACCATGCCTAAGAAAGTCTACTCTCGAACATTGATGCCATTGTATTTCTTCGTTGCGTCTCGACTGATTAATTTCAAAGAGGATAAAGTCACTTTGCTTGGCACTGGAGACTCCACACAAGGACACTTCGAGAGCTCAGATGCAGTTCTACACATGCCCAAATTGCGATTTATTTCACATAGGTAGCTAAGCGGTACAAGTTTTGATTTTTTCCTCAACCACGACAGCATCACAAGGGCTTACCAGCTTCTTCCAAACCTCCTTGATGATCTTCCCGCACTCATCATGGAGTGCCCACATATTTTCAAACTTGAAACACCTCTTCCTGGGACCATGATGGGGGCTAGTTAACTTCAGTTGGATAGGGAGATGGTCCGAGAGCTTCACGTCCATATGGATTACTTTAGCCGCCGGGAAAAGTAAGGACCATTTGACAGTTGCACAATATCTATTAAGACGTTCTTTGACTGATTGCCCGCCATCCCTTCTGTTCCACCATGTGAACTCGTAGCCCGAGAAGCCCAAGTCATGAAGATTGCACGCAGAGAATGTGTCTCGAAAACTATCTAGCGTGGCTTGTTGTTTATCAAATGTACTCCTATGTTTATGTGTTATACATCAACCTTTATGGATTACAAATTTTACACCATAATGTATCTAACATCTAATACTTTCTATGTATCTAACAAATTTTACAAATTTTACACCATAATTAAAACTTAATTAGAGAATTTTAACAGTTACCTGAACTTAGTCAGCGCGGGACTTCGACGTTCCTTTAGTTTCCGATTTACAGAGATTGCTAACCTCAACCCCACCTTCCTTAGATCAGGTATAGCACATATCCATTTCGTTTTCTACATCGAACTGTAGTCTTTAATCAAGTTTTAAGTATTTTTAAAGGATAGTGGAACTTTAATCAAGAATTTATAATGTTTAAGACACAAGGTTCAATTAGATAACATTCCCTACTAGAAAACTTCTTTTATTAAAAGCTTGAAAGTGGAAATATTATAATGGAAGGCTTTGCAGAGAGACTTTAAGCTAAGAACATAAGAGATACTTGCTCATAGAGAAATGGAGAATTCCAACTTCTCTTTTGCTCAAGAATGCTCAAATGACCGTGTCCCTTCTCAACACTCGACCTCTCTATTTATAGAGGGGTGGGGGTACATAGGGTGCCCTAGTGGCTATAGTACAAAAGATTTTTCACATGGCCACAGTACATCAGTACATACTTTATTTTACAGACCGGACACTTATCACAATAGTACATTAATGGGACAGCTACTTTTCAGAACTTTTAATGATGACAAGACTAGTCATTATTATTAAGATTCAGCATGCCTTCATCTCCAATTATATCTTTCAGACCATCGTTATTTGGGTAATCATCAAAATCTTCATCAATTTGTTTAAGATGTTCTGGATCCCATTCTTCAAATAATTCAATGAGATATTTTCTCCCATTTTCTGATAAGAATTTTGCAGCTCCAACATCAAAGAGATAATCAAAGATATCTTCGGACACTGCACCTTCCACCTTCATGTAGTCTTTGAATTCATTATCATAGGCGAAAGTAGTGTTTCCACAATACATTAATGTTTTTCCTCATTCGATTAATGCCCAACATTGATGATAAATGTTGAAAAATCCAACAGCCCTTGATAAAGCAGGATCAGTAACTAGATGTACTTGATTTCCATAAATCCAATTTTGTCGTTCATCATTTAGATGTACTTGATTTCCATCAATCCAATTTTATCGTTCATCATTGGGATCTTCGCAATCAACTATCTGGACAAGACAATGGACTGGTTTGGCTTTTCCATTCTTATATTCAATTAGGGCACTATAAATTTCTAAATTAAGACATCTGCGAATTGGAACTTTCGTTGGACCATTAGGAGATGTGAGAATCTAATGAATCCTTCTAAACATGCATTGCTAGAATTTAGGTAAGGTTGAGAAAAATGGGAATTCTGGATCTGGGATTTCTGTGAAGTGAAGTACCATCCCGTATTTTCAGGCTTTATAGACAGGGTCATTTGGAGATAATGAATTTACTAGGAAACAAACACCTCCGACTCTAGACTTATCGGGAAAGTAGATTGTTGTACCCCAAAACTCCCAAATGTCATTGGAATAATGATGATAAAAATCGATGCATGCTGCATACTACTCATTGAACCATTTTTCTTGAACATGAGAACTTACTTTTTCTTGGATATCATAAGAATCACTTAAGGTAATTAATTTGTAATTCTAGAAGGGAGAATCTTTGGGCTATTAGGTAGGCAGTTGATAGCAGACCAAAACATAATCTACTTTTTATATGGAATTCTAGGTTATCGATAAGGACTTTACTAGAAGGCGTAACTTGTTCTAGTAGGAATGACATTTCGTTAAGGACTTCCTCCTTTTCTGGCAAGAGGTCGGCTTTGATGATCACTATTGGCAAGTTCTCGAGTTAGACTGTCTGCTAGAGAGTTCTTCGATTCCTGTATATGTTCAATAGAGAAGGAAAACTGGTTAAGCCATTATTGCCAACGCAGGAGTCACCCTTGCGCTTGCACGTTTGACAAATTCTTTTTCACAAAACCAAGTATTCCTTTGTAATATGTTCTAATAAGAAAACGTTTTGGGGCTAAAAAGATTAAGAATTTTTCAATTCCTCTTATGACGCAAGGATTTCTTTTTCCATTGTAGGATAGTTGTATTCTGCCTTATTAAAACTTCCACTGTAATATTTGCAGAGTTTTTCTCCTTCTTTGATTTTGAGTACGGCACTCCGGTGTTCATTGCTAGCATCTGTTTCAAGAACTAAATCATCTCCTTCGTTAGGCAAATTAAGAACAAGAAGATTTTTACACATCTTTTTGAGGTTTTGAATCATCTTTGTGTCATTAGTGGTCCATGTCCAACTTACTTCCTTTTTCAGTTTCTGCTGCAATGGTTTTCTTAATTTGGCTAAATCTTTAATGAAATCTGAAACATAAGTAAGGCGTTCGAGAAATCTTTCTAGCTGTCATCTATCTTCAATTTTTCAAAAAATTTTCCTATTTTTTCCAGAATATGCTTTTGTAGGATGATTTGTCCAGCTTTTATCTTTAGTTCTAAAAACTCAATTTCTTGTTGAGCACAAATGCATTTGTGCTTACCAAGTATAATGTCATGATCAATGCATCTCTAGGTGACAACTAAAATATCATCTTTGTGTTGCTCTATGGTTTTGGAAAAGACAAGGATATCATCAATGTAAACTAAACAACAATGATTAATGTTTTTGAAGATGTTATCCATTCTTCTCTGGAATATTTGGGGTGCATTTTTATGACCAAAGGGCATTACTATCCATTCATAATGTCCTTGTGGGGCACTAAAAGCAGTAAAAGGAATACTTTCCTCATCCATTTTTATTTGCCAATAACCACTTTTGAAATCCATTTTCGAGAACCAAGAGACTCCTTGAATTCTGTTGAAAATGACTGTTTTGTTAGGAATATAGCAACCATCAAAGACAGTATTATCATTAAATTTTTTGTAATTGATTACCATTCTAGCTTTTTTCCTCTTTTCTTCAGCATAATTTCTTACCATAAAAGCAGGACTAGTGTGAAGGCTCTTACTGTTTCTAATCAATCCTTTATCCGAAAGTTCTTTGATTTGTTTATTGCACTCTTGAATATCCTGGTGGGTATACACCATCTGTTTAACTCAGATGATAGTGTTGGGATTTAATAAAGTGATTTTAGCAAATATTTTGTCTTTATCCCAAAATTTTAAAGGATTGTCAGAGTAGAATTCTTTGCATAATTTTTCTTGTTGTTTAATAATCTGCTCTTTAACAGATAACTCAAGTAATGAAATTGCTAGTGCTACTTCTCGTTGTGCAAGTATTACCTTCTCACCACGCTGGCTGTATGTGAATTCAATTTTTTGATGAATGTAAGCCTTACTTAATTTTTCAATAGGGACTGAGTGACCATTAATTGTAAATATTATTTGGTTTATGGTCTGGGTGCATGGGGAATATAATATTCGAAAATTATTTCCAATAATCATATCATAAGAGGGTTGATCAGTAACCCATAAAACTGGTATAATGCATTGGACTCCTCTTAATTCTATGGATAATCCTTCTATGGTTTGATTGTGGCTTATAATACTATTATCAGCTATCCTTACCTGCAAAGGATTTTTAGCTCTTTTTCACATAAATTCAGGAAATAACGATCTTTTTTCAAAGCATACCGAACAACCACTGTCTATGTAAGCACACAATTCATATTTGTTATATCCCTCTAAACATAGTCATAGCATATTACCTGGATGGGAGGCCGATACCTAAGCTCGATAAGTTTAAGTATCTAAGCTCGATCATTCAGTAGAATGAGGATATTGACAAAGATATTAACCAGCGAATAAAAGTAGGCTAGCAAAAATGGAAGTATACCTCAGGTGTGCTGTGTGATAAGAGGGTGCCCCTTGGATTGAAAGGCAAAGTCTATCGCATGGTAGTTAGACCGACCGTTCTTTATGAATCGAAATGTTGGCCTCTAAAAAAGACGCAAGTTCAAAGGCTGACGGTAGCAGAGATGAGGATGATAAGGTGGATGTGTGGTTATACGAGGATAGACATGATTAAGAATGGAGTTATCAGGGACTTAGTTAAAGTAGCTCCCATCAGAGATAAAATGAGAGAAATAAGACTCTGATGGTTTGGTCATATGAAAATGAGGAGTATGGATGCTCCAGTGAGGAGATGTGAGAGGATCGACATCCTCGAAGGTAAAAGAGGGAGGGGGCGACCAAAGAAAAGCTTGGACGAGGTGATTAGAGAGGATTTGAAAGTTGTCGGTTTGACGGAGGACATGGCTCAGGATAGGAAGTTGTGGCGGCATAGAATTAAGACCTTAGATCGCGGAGAGTCGACTCCGTAGTTTTCTTTTGGTTGCTGTGGCTTAGTGCCGGTTGAGGGTTTTTTCTTCTGTGGTGTTTGTATGCAGGTTGTACTATCTTCCGATAAGAGTTCTCGTCTACTTACCGTTGATTGTCCAAGTATATTACATTCCTCCAATATATTGTCCTTTTATTTCATAGCTTCAGCAACTGATCTTTTATTTATCTCAGACATCCCTTGATATAGAATCTTTATTCTATAAAATCATTTCCCATTTATCGTTTTCGTAAAATCTTTCTTCTATAAACTATTTTCACAAAACCCTTTTCGTGGGTCTCTTAGAATCAGCCTCTCTACGGATAAGAATGCTAGTAGAGGTAAGGTTGCCTACAGCCGGATCTCCCCAGACCTCGCGAAAGTCGGACCCACACTAGGAGTTGTTGTTGTTGTATATTTTTGACTAATTCATCCTCATAGATTGGTTCACCAACAGTTCTAGTTTTGTATCCAATGACCTTCCTATCTAGACTGGTTAATCGATCTATACTAGGGCTTGCAGCTTCAAAACTCATTCTACTCATTTCACTGGTTAAACCAATTGTATCATCTTCTTTAAGCTCTTCTTTAGCCGACGAAGATCATTCTCCCCAATCCGACCTTGTACTCGCACTTCTTAATAATTGGGGTTTAATGGTGATTTTACCTTCTTCATCAATCTTTATTGTATTTTTCTTATTGATCTTTGTAGGATTGACAAAGTTAGATATCCATGAGCGATCAATCTTTATCTCTCAGGGATTGGACTTAATCATCTGGATCTTTTGCATAGAGGTAGGGCTTTCGAATTTTTTTGCTTCTATCATAGTTACCTTCGTCTTTGGATCTATTGTATTATCTAATTTATAGATAATTTTTTAGAATATCCTTAAATTATATCCTTCTCTTTTAATGTCCATCCAAACTGTTTTTATCTTAAAGGATATGAAGTTTTTAGCAAATTCATCTTTTAGACTTATATAATATCCAAGTCGACAATTGAATCCTACTAACCCATTACATAAATTGGTTTTTATCCCTGTGATTATTTGATTATTAAATTTGGTGTGCCTAATGTCACAGAGTAAAGCGTAAAGATCAATATCTTTCCCATAATATTGTAATGGAGTGATTTGAACTTGGACACTTCCGACATGGATATATCTATACTTTCTATCTTTGTTATGCTTAAGGATATTCTCTCAATTAATCAGATTAACTTCCCCAACGTCATACTCACAATCCTTTATCTCCATATCTCATTCCATCATTTCACATACGTATTTTCTTTTTAATTGAAAGATGGATTTTTTATAGATCATGTCCTTTTTTATTATGGGAAGAACTCAATCTCCTTTGACTTCCTCATAATCATTGTCTACAACAAACTCTTCTCCTTGAAGATCACCAAAACTAACTGAGCTACTTTTCATCATATGACTTGTTTCTTCATAATCACTTTCTGCATATTCATTGTCCAATATAATTTCAACAATCCCTTTGTTGTTACTTAAGGCTAGGTTTAATGCCTCATCTTTACTGAGCTCAACATAATCTAAGCTTCCTAGAGTTTCAATAAGCTTGTTGTTCTTCCTATTTTTGAATTCATTAGCATAATGCCCTATTTCTCCGCATGCCCAACATTCACAATTATTTTTTCCTACCGGACAATAAGCAGCTTTCCTAAAAAATCTTCTTTTTTTAGGACTAGGTTTGTTATAATATTTTATTTTATATTTCTTCCCCCTTTGCTTATTAAAGCTCTTTTTCTTATAAAATTTTCTCTTGCGTCTTCTTTCAGGTTCCTTTCCCCATTTGTGTGGCGAATCCCAACACGTTAGGAATTGCTTATTAATTTTCTTTTGCTTTTGGAGATCAAGACATTGATCATTAACCCATTTTCTTAAATAAGAGATTCTCAAACCAGGAGTACCAATGACATTGACTCTTTCCATCCATGCCATGTATTTTTCATTAATTATAGAGTTTATAGGATATGACAATTTGTCATAGAACATACCAACATTGGTTTCATTATGCCCAATTTTGTAATGATATTAGCTAAATTCAGCAGTGTAATTTTCTAGATATCTCATATCCCATAATTCTATGTTGATAATTTTTCTTTGCCATTCTCTTGCCTTTTCTTCAGAGTCAAGTTTAGCTCCTATGAATTCAGTTTTAATTTCTTCGCACAAACTTCTGAACATAGTAGCTGGTGTTTCCATTGCTCTTAATGTATTTTTACTATCTTCACTTAACAAATCATACTAGTCAGCTACAGTGCCAGAGAAACTATGCTCGATATAATTTAAGAAGCTTGCCGCAGTCCATGTAGTATTTAGGTCTTAGACACTATTCATTCATCTTTTTCAATGCTCAAATATTTCTTCCCTATGACGAGCTCCATCAATGTTTAAGATATATCCAGTTTGGCTAATTGGGGTTAGGCCAATTTCCTCATAGTTTGTGGTTTTCCTTGGGATAAACCCGAAGGAAAAATTACTTGTATGTCTTGCTGGGACGTATCTAGGTTTTAGAAAATGAGTATTTCTTCTAGATGGTTTACCAAATTCTTCAGGTTTATGAACGATATTCTTAACTAAATTAGTTTCTGTTTTATATGGGTCGATTTCTTCTCCGATCTCATTGATTTCATTTTCAGTAGACATTTTTTCATATTTTTTATCAAGTTTTCTCCTAATTTTTTCTAACGGTAATACATTGAGATCCTCTAATTTAATCAGACTCATCTGCTGATATATTTCTTCTTCTAATTGGACATTATTGGTCTCTTCATTATCATCAGACAACAAGTCATGTTTATCGCTAATTGCACTCATGATTTTGTTTAATTCTTCCGAATTTTGTTCTTTTTCGAACATTTTTTGTAGCTCTTCAAGAGTATATTGTTCATACTCCATCTTCTTTTCTTTCTTTTCAGATGATTTTTCATTAGGTTGTTCTCCTACTTCTTTTTGAATTTTTATTTCTTGCAAAGGAAATGGAATATTGTTTTTTGGGTTTTGAAAAGGATATTTATGCTGAAAAGAAGGACTAATACTAGGAGTACCTTTTTTGCTATGTCTAACTTCGTTAATAAGAGAAAGGTGGACAACGGTTAACTGATTCTTGAGCTCCTTCAATTCAGTCTTAATTTTAGCTAATTCGGCTTTTAATTCTAAAACAATATCAGTAATATAATTTAATTGAGGTGCTAAAGAGATATTACCTTCAGGTGAGTGGACAATGTATGAATAATTAGGAACAGGGCAAGCAGGTTATGATTCAAGAAGCATTAATCATAGTTAATTAGCTTAATTAATTATTAATTAGATTAATAATCTTAATTATTTTGGTGCACGTGGCTCTGATACCAGTTTAAAGAGAACGTCAAGATCTATTAGTAGGCAAAAAACCACATACACAATTTTAAATTTTCCGAAAGTAAGTTTTTAAGGATTAAGTGTAGATTTGTGAATATGAAAAGTTTTTAAGCGTGCCTTGCAAACTAGAATAGTGCCTGGGTCTAGAAAATAGCTAAGATAAAAATTTGAGGGTCCTTTCTGCTAGTTACCTCAAAAGACAAGGTACCTTATATTTAGTTTTAAAAACCGAGAGTCCTTAAAATAGTTTACATAAAATTGATGGTACTTCAGCGTAGTTTATTCACAACAAAAAGTCTTCTAAAGAACTATGCTAAAAAAAGTCATTGAAGGAGAATCAAAGAACTCCATTGGACTTCGTATTAGGGGTGTGAAAAAAAAAACCGAACCTAAAAATTGGTTAATCGAACAAATTTTCAAAACAATCGTTTTGGTCATTGGTTTGGTCAACTAAACCGGAACAAGAATTCGGTTATTGTTCACTTACGATTTGTATGGTCTTGAAAATTCGGTTAACCCCCACCAAACCGAAATTAATTTTTTTAAAAAAAATTAAACATAAAAAATAAAATTTTAGGTAAGAAAGTTGACCTTTTTTTAATTATTTGTGAATGATAACCGAGATTTAATTTCGATAAAGAAAGATTTAAACATAAAAAATGAAAATATTTAGGTAAGACAGTACACTTTTTCATTATTTGTGAACGGTTAACAGGTAACTTAACTGAAAAATCGGTTCACCGAACCAAAAAGCCAGTTAACCAATTTTTTCTGTTCAGTTACAATTAGGGTTTCCGACGAACCGAACTTTTCAGTTAACCGAAAATCGGTCGACTAAAATTTTCGGTTCGACTACAGGTTGAAATTTGCTTGAACCGAAAAACCGGTTAACCGATTTTCAGTAATCAAAACTTCCATTAACTAGATTCGGATATCCCTATTTCGTATTACAAGTAGCCAATAAACCTGACGCCTTTCCGTAGCAATATTGAATTTTGATTACTAGCTCTTAGAATGTAATGTTGTTTGGCTTCCTCAATGAAAGTGAGTCAAGTGAGTTTGATTAGCCGCAAGTGAGTATTGAATAGATGAACTTGTTGAAATTTTAAATCTTCGTATAAGATTTTCCATAAAACTATTATATAAATTCACATTAAACTATGTGGATGTTGAATTTGTCAAACTCAAAATAAATCAAGTATTGGACAACTTATCTTATTAATTTGGTTTTATGCATTAATTTGTCCAATTTAAAATTTAAATATGAGCTTTTGTCACGTGTTATATGCAACATGTAATTATTTTGAGTACGGATACTCGCAGATTCAGCCTCTCTGTTGGCATGGATGTTGGTAGAGATTAGGCTGCCTATATCTGAATCTCCTCAGACCCCGCGAAAGTAGGACCCATGCTGGGAGGTGTTGTTATTGTTGTTGTTGTATACTAGTAGAATTAGACATTAAATATCGTTTGATGGAATTTTAGCAGTTTTCTACGAGCACAAGAACCTTCAATGACTCCACATATTCATGTTTGACACGTATCAAACACCAACACTTCCTCTCAAACACTCTTTGGATAAACCTCCAAAGCATGCCAAATACATGGATAGCAACCAAAAAAGAAAAAAAAGTTTTGCTTTGCCATTAATAGTTGTAAGATGCACACATTGTGAACAATTTGTTATTAATTACTTTCTATCCAAACGTGACATTCGTCGACAGGCTAAAAACATAAAACGTATTTTAAGCACACAGTTACTTCTCATCACTACGTATTCACCATATGTGTTATATCCTATTTATTTGAAAAATTACATGTTCACATGCCAATGTCATGTTGTATCCATGTCGTGTAACAGGTGCCTATGCATCTTAGATCGTACTACTAATAGATTTGATATGGATCTGATTGGACTGTATTCAACAGAGCTAGCCTTTATCTCATAAAGATTAGCTCAAATGAGAGAAAAATTTATTATTTTTTTTCTCCTTTGTATTTGTTTACTTTTAAAAATTTAATGAATAATTGAATGCATACTATTGTTGTGTACTTACGTAGAGGAACTATCAAATAATCACATCATTGTCTTATAAGACCTGTAGAAGTTAGTTTTAATTGAAGGGGAATCATCTATTCTGAAATTGAATATACTTTTTATGTTAGAAAAGGGTCTTTGTGTATTACTTTCTTTTTTCTATTAAAACAAATTGTTACAAGATCAACTTCAAGGTAGTTTCATAGCAAAAGAGTAGAGTGGTCATTTCGTGTGGATTTAATAAGAGCATTCGCAGTTAAGGGATAAAAAAAAGATGCAGGCCCCTTCTAGACTACTTGTCCACATACTATAGGAGGAACAGAAAATTGCCACGCATGGTGGGACCCTGCCCAATTCCACTACATAAGGCAATTTTTTTTAATGTATTTTTGTTTGTTTCTTTTTTTTGGGTTAATATATAATTTTTATATGATTAAAAAAAGGATTGTGTGTTATGAGGTGGATCCATGATAAATTTTTTTATTGGGTTATTCAAATTAGAGTTCCATGAGTTAGAGAAGTGATGAAATGCAAGTTGCAAAAAATTAAAACTTTTACTGATGTGGCAAGCTTGACTTCTAAAAAATGAAACTGAACTTTTTTCTGGAGTCTCTACCCCTCAAGCGCACCAAAAAAAACAAAAAAAAAAATTGAACTGTGACTGAGAATGCTCTCAATAGTCAATACGTTGGGAATGTAAAGTTGTGTATGTTCATGACCTGTTTGGTTTTGAATTCGTGAGTTGGTGGTGCATGTCGATACCTAAGAATCAAATAAAAAAAAATTAACCAAAAAAACAATCAACAAAAATAATATTCCTTGATCATATTGTGTTAAGCAAATGAAAATTTAAAAAAGAAAAGAAAGGGGAAGCTTTTTGTCTTCTGAGGCCTAAAATGAACCATTTGTTTACCGCAGTTTTTTATGTGCTCCCATTAGCACATGTCTTCATGACTCATACATAAATATTTTTTATGTGTATATTTATCATATATTAATTTTTTAATATATATTTACTGATATGACCTTAAGGAGTACGTGCACCTAGAGTATTATATACGTATTGTTTGTTTATAAAATTTGAAGCCGATTGTACTAGTGCCCCTTAGATCTACGGATCACTTCAAACAAAAAAAAAAGATAAATAAATAGCTTTTTTGGGTAGATCTTACCCAATAATCTATATATCTGTATTAAAACAAAACCTTCTAGGGTTGACATATGACATGTGTCAAACTTTTAGAGGTTTGGGCTTTTGTTAACCTAATTCCAAACCTAACTCCAAATCACATAAATTAATATTTTTAATTAAGATAATAAAGAATAAAAGATTTTTACTATTATAAACATGGATATATTAGATATATAGATATATTATGATGGTAATTAGGAGTCCTATTTACTATAAATACACATTATTATTATTATTATTATTATTACACCCATGAGACCTTATTGCAAATAGTTTATTACATGAATTATAAATAATTAATGAAATACATAAAACTATGGTAACTAACAAATTATAAAAAAAAAAGTGTAAAATCCACAATTAGTTTACGATTTTAAATTAATTTTTCTTTTTTTTTCTATCCACAAATAATTTTGGGATGGGGGTTTTCCAATTAACTTCAAAAAAATAATTGTACTATTCTTTTCAGAGGTTCGAATAATTTTTTCACAAATTACATGAATTATGAATATATTTTACTATACTTTTCACAAATAGTTAATATAATTGAAAAACTCAAACAAATTTCATACATTGCACAGGTATAGGAAAACAAAATAAAACCTACTAATTTTTGACACATCATTTTCATACAATTTACTTTTTTTTAAAAAAATTATTCTTATCATTAGAAGATATTAGAAGATAATTTAGTATATTTTAATAAAACATTATAACAAAAATTATGCATGGATGAAAGCATACGAGTTAGAATTATTATTTTTTTAAAATATATTTGTGAGGTGGTAAAATAACGCGTGAAGACCATGTTTCTTTAAAATATATTTACTGATGGCCCCAGGGCGCGAAGTGAGATAATGACTCTACAGTTGACCAAACCGAGAAATTTACCAGAACCAGTGAACCAACAAAGTGAGAACTTTTAGCCTCTGAATACAAAAAACACTTCAGATCTCTGAGCAATAGTTGAAAGAAACTCCCAATCCAAACATGAAGATAGATCAATCAAAAGGATACTAACAGTATTGATCTCTGTATACACAAACTTTTTACAAAACAGAGCCTCAACTGTAATAAATCAACTCCCTCACAGGTCTTTATCCCAACTTTGTTGTTCGATATGTATCCATGTTCTAATCAACACCGTGACTTGGGCAGTGCCTTTCTTCAGATAATGCTGCCATGAACTAAATAAGCTTGGTATCTGGGTTCTGGGTTCCACTTTTCATCATCGCGCGGAATTCTTCATAGTTTATTCTTCCATCCTGCGAAGCGAAGTGATAAATGAGTTTATGCTTTGAGCTAGCTAAGAGCCAAGGATAAGGGCACGGAAGAAGGCTTACATTATCAGTGTCTACTTCTAGCAATATCTCTTTAATGCAATCTTCATCTGCTATTCCATACTCTTTCATAGCCACTTCTAGTTCATCCGTGGTTATATGACTGTAACATTAATTTGTAATGTATCAGCAATAGAATAGCTCAAAATAAATCTTCACTGTTCCCAAGAGCTAAACAAGCAGAACGCTTGAACATGACAGTATCAATTTGGGTTTCTGGACAACTAATTTATCTCAGTTAGCAATGCCCCAGACCGAGTTAGATTAACTTCGGGAAGGCTTACGTACAGATGGTACCACCAGATTGGCTTCGGTGTTAGTTGCTCTTGCCACACCATATGGATTCTTAAGTATCTTACATGCATTTTCAGAAAATTGAGTTTCACTCTTAGTCCAAGGAAAAGTGTCGGTGTGTTTACACCCAAGTCCAACTGTTGAAAACCCAACTCAAATACTCAAGGGAAAGTGAGGACACAGAGAATGCCGGATGTCTCATTTAAAGATTAACAATCCCAGACCAACACATATTGTATTGCACAACAGTTGGCTTGGGTTCATAGGGAAGACTAGTAGTCTCTCTCACCTGCAGTCTTTGAAAATACACATGAGGATAAGAAAGGGAATTGCATGTTCAATGGTTTTTCTTGTTCCTTTTCCCTTCCTTTTCATTCATACTACTTATGGTAAAGCCGCATTAGGCTGCTCATGCCCAGCATATGGCTTATTTTAGATGCCTTGCATCATCTTACAAGTTTGAAGGATGAATCCTTGTTGGAAAACCCAATTAATAAGGCTTAGATGGATTGATTAGCAGCAATCTCTTAGAATTTCCCAAGGTCCTTGGTCTCCAATCATGCATCAAATCATATCCCACTTCTCACTCCTGGAGGCTTGGGTGGGATCAATCATGAATTCAAGTCTATGATGAGCAGGGACAAAGCCTCCATGAAGCAATAGAATAAGGACCAATGGAAAAAAGCAGCCACTTACCCACTGTTATCTTTGTCGAAATATTGGAATGCCTTGTATATATGCTCCTCTCTATCCAGCTTGTACCTATGCATTGTGACTGTGATGAACTCAATGTAGTCTATTGATCCACTTCCATCTTGATCAGCCTACAAAAGCAACATTGATGTTAGTTGTACAACTTCATGCCATGAAAAAGTCTCATTGGCTGGGGAACAAACAAATTTTCAAACGACGTCTTACAGCTTCATAAAGTGCCTGAACTTCAGCTTCTGTAAGCTTTGATCCAAGTCGGGTCAATCCGTCCTTCAGCTCTTCATATGTGATTGTCCCACTGCCATCAGTGTCGATATTGGCAAACATTTGTTTCATTCCTTGGATCTCCTCCTCAGGGAGATTTTCAGCAATGACCTATGTGAGAAGCGGGGCATTTTTATTCAAATATTTAGGGACTCTTGGGCAGATTATATCAGCTTTTTCAAGTGTGCATGAGTTTTCAAATTACATACCTTAAGGGCAAGCTTCTTGAGCTTGTTCATGACTCTAAATTGCTTCATCCTGGATAGCACAGCACTGTCTATTGGTTTGTCTGATGCTTCTCCACCTTCTCTCAGCCATGGATGCTCTGCATTAACGTCATTATCATCTTTAAGTCGAGAAGATCCATTGCAAATAACTCAAAAACCACGGTTCACACAGTTAAAAATAGTGTTTAGGCATCCCATTTAGATAACTAATAAGAATTCCGAAAAAGCGTATGGATATGGACACTTCAAAACATCATAAGATGAGGTTTTCTACATGACTGGTATAACCATGATAAAACAGAAGTCTGCAGGGATTATGCAGAGAACACACAGAAATTGCTCAGAAATATCATTTGAACATTTCATCTCATGGCCTATTCTTCATTCAAAGATTTCTCACTATCATCTCATCGAAATAATTCGCTGATATAACACAGGATATGGATTTATGAGTTGCCAGTATGGTGCAGCAAGGAAACATCAGACAGATATTATTGATATCTCGAGAGCAACTTAGCTTGTAAAGATTAGACATTGCTAAATCAGTTATAGTACAAGTAATACAGGCAAATGGGGGTAACTTACCAAGAACTTCAGCAGAAGTAATCCTTTTCTTGGGATCCTGAGTCAACATTCTCCTCACTAGGTCCTTGGCACCATTTGAGATTGATGGCCAGGGTTTGCTTTCAAAATCAATATGCCCTTGCAATATAGCATCAAATATCCCCTTCTCCGTTTCTACATCATAAGATCATACAAAACAGTTAGCCCAGGCAGTAGACATTCATGATGTATAAGAGACTAAACAAATTCTACGAGAAAGAATACCTGCCCAGAAGGGAGGGACACCACTCAGGAGAATGTACAACATAACTCCAGCACTCCAAATGTCAATCCCCTTCCCGTACCTCCGACGCAATACCTCAGGAGCGACATAATAAGCACTGCCCACTATGTCCCTATAGATTTTACCTGGAAAACCATGAATTATAACTCATACAAACACGAAATGAACTCTGCAATATTAACACATGGGAGAAATGAAGAAGTTAGCAAGTACATAACTCAAGCTAAAACAAAAGACGTGAGAAATGCGATCTAAGTTGGGTTGCTATGTATGATTCTCCGCAGTTATTGCTTTGCATAAACTTTGGGCTCGTGGGACTTTTGGCTGATTGATCTTTGATCAGTGAATTGTCAGGATAATTCTGTCAATTATCAACTGAAAGATCCAAGAGAATGATTTTTGAAATGGAGTTTTAATGATAAATGAAGAACCATAGAATAAAAATGCACAATCAGTTTAAGATGCTTCACACAAATCCCCAAAGCAGAGGTATCTTGCTTACATCAAAGTCAACTGATGAATAGAAGGAAAAGGATGGATGCGTTGCCAACAAAAAGCCAATAAAAGGGAATCACAGAATCAAATGAGAGCAAAAAAATAGATCCAAGTACTCTAACGACATGATCTATGTTTAGTAACCATCCAAGCATATTTTTCGACCTAGATCAACCAAAGAGTAAATATTCCAAGCATTTTAACTATATATACTAAAAAAAAAAAATACATAATAATGCCCAGAAAAATGTTTACCTTCTTGAATAAACACAGACAGACCAAAATCAGTGGCCTTAAGGAGGGCATTCTCATCTTTGCTAGAGAGCAAGAAATTCTCAGGCTTCAAATCCCTATGCATGACACCCATAAAGTGACAAACATGAACCACATTAACAATCTGCCTCAAGATAGTAGCAGCAGCTTTTTCACTGTAATGACCCTTTGCAATAATCCTATCAAAGAGCTCCCCACCAGCACAAAGCTCCATAACCAGATTCACAGATGTCTTATCCTCATAAGCACCTTTGAATTCCACAATGTTAGGCTGACCACTCATATGCTGCATGATCTGAATCTCTCTCTTCATATCCTCCTTGTCAGCCTTTGTCACAAGCTTCTTCTTAGAGATCGATTTACAGGCATATTGTTGCCCAGTTTTTTTGTCAGTGCAAAGATAAGTAACCCCAAATTGACCCCTACCCAATTCTTTCCCCAGTGTGTAGTGCATCCTTACATCTTCAAAGGGTTTACCCAGAATTGTATTTGGGTCAGTTCTCATGACATTTGGGCTTGGGATACTAACCGGTGGTTGAGAAGCCGGTTGTGGCGGCGCCACGGGCCGCTGGTGGTTGTAGTCTGGCTGGGATGGCGGCTTTGCTTGGTGGTGATTTGAACCACCACTGGCTTGTTTGTAACCATTTTCATCTGACTTTGAAAACTTGCCTTTGGTTGCACAAATTCCCATGTTTTCTGATCAAACCCTCAATGCCCAGATGCAAAAAATGAAAATCTTTGCAGATTTGGATCAAGGAGTCTACAAATCTCCGCAACCCAGATGATTATTTGAACAGATGATCAAATGGGTATAGCTCCTTTGGAGCTGAATTCTGAAATTAGCAAGGTTTTTGAATTTTGATGATGAAAAAGGAAGGTAGATCAGGGGTTGTTGTCTAGGTGGAAGAAAATAAGATGGGCAAGATGAGAACACTAAGTATGAATATGATACAGCAAGGAGGAGAGAGACTGAGGAGAAGTAGTCAGAAGATTCATATGCTGAAAAAATCGAGTGTTGATAGTTTCAGGACTCGAAGAAGAAGTAGAGAGAAGAAGGGAGTCCCACTGCTTGTCAAACGCCTGCCAATTGCCAGGACGTGTCAGAGAGAGACAGAAGAATCTGCCAGGGCCAGTAGCTCAAAATCGGCCGGTACAAGGAACCAAGTGCAAAAACAACGGCGAGTTATTTTTCTGACTCACAAGTTGAATTCTATTATTGTTATATTAGTTTTTTTTTTAATTCTTTTATCTTATAATTCTCACTCTATATAATAATAATAAATTTATTTATTTTTTTATCAAATAAAATTATATTTATAGACCATTATCTAATAATAAAATAATACTTATATACTCACTCCATAACACATAACATTTTTTTAAATTTAAAAAAAATAAAAAACTAATAAAAAAATATTTTAAAAAAACAAAACACACTCACGAAGAAACTTACTGGTGTGAGCCTCCCCATGAGGCATGAGGCACAAGGATGTTGCTGCAGAATTTACCTTGCCTTACAATTCTCTCTCTCCTCCATTTCTTCCTCGCAAGCCAACCATTGTGATTGCTCTAAACATATTTTTCGCATTGATACTCCTGATTTTGGTGACCATTAATTCAAGCCGACACTAATTGATCTTTCACGTAATATTCCCCATTGGGCTTGTCATGGCCAATTATGTTGAAACTTCTTTGTTTCATAGAAGAAGAAAAGCACAAACATTGATATATATACAACAACAACAACAACAAACTCCCAATGTGGGTCCCGCTTTCGCGGGGTCTGGGGAGATCCAGCTGTAGGCAACCTTACCTCTACTGGTATTCCTACCCATAGAGAGGTTGATTCCATAAGACCCACAAAAACAGCTTTGAGAAAAATGTTTGAAGAGAAAACGATTGCAAAAACCATTGACCGACGTAAGAGAAAAGGGGAGGGGGAAAAGGGAAGAGAGCTTTGAGATAGGAAGCAGAGACATACCTCACACAAACCAGAGGCGCTTGGTGCCGTGACATCTCGGGAAAGCACAACCTGCAGACAAGCAAACCAAAACCCTACCCACCTCACCCCACCCCACACCGCCTAAACTACTGCCACCTACGGAGTCGGTCCCCTACAATCAGGGACCTTGATCCTGTCCCGCCACAAACTCCTATCTTGAGCCATGTCCTCCGTGAGACCGACAACTCTCAGGTCCTCTCTAACCACCTTTTTTAGGCTCTTCTTCGGCCTACCCCTCCATCTCTTACCACCGGGGGGGTTTATACTCTCGCACCTTCGCGCCGGGGCGGCCACGCTTCTCCTCTTCACGTGGCCGAACCATCTGAGCCTCGATTCCCTCATCTTCTCCTCTATGGGTGCCACTCCAGCTAAGCTCCTAATTACCCCATTCGAGATCCTATCCAATCTCGTAAAACCACACATCCACCTGACCATCCTCATCTCATCTACCATCAACCTTTGGACCTGCGCCTTTTTTAGAGGTCAACACTCCGATCCATAGAGAATAGCCGGTCTAACTACCATCCGATAGACTTTACCTTTCAGACCCATTGGCACTCTTTTGTCACACAGCACCCCTGACGCTGACTTCCATTTTTGTCAGCCCACTCTAATCCGCTGGCTAATATCCTCGTCAATGTCCCCATTCTGATGGATGATCGAGCCCAGATACTTGAATTTGGCGACCTTCGGTATTGCCCTCCCATCCAGAACGATTTCTCCCCCTTCTTCTATCCTTCCACTGAAACAACAGTGAAGATATTCCGTTTTCGATCTACTCAGCCGAAAGCCCCTGGCCTCAAGAGTATGCCTCCAACTCTCCAACCTGTCATTCACTCCCTGCGTGGTCACATCGATAAGGACGATGTCATATGCAAACAGCATGCACCAAGGCACCTCGTCCTGGATTCCTCTAGTGAGATCGTCCAAAACTAATGTGAAAAGAAAAGGGCTTAAAGCGGAGCCCTGATGCAGGCCCAAACCAACAGCAAAGTTATCGGATACCCCTCCCGGAGTCCTAACCCTTGTCCGCCCTCCCTCGTACATATCCTTGATAACACGAATGTACGCGGGCGACACCCTTTTCTGTTCCAAACACCTCCATAATACCTCCCTTGGCACTTTATCATACGCTTTCTCCAAGTCAATGAACACCATATGGAGATCCACCTTTTTATCCCTGAACAAGCCCATGAGCCCTCTGAGGAGGTATATTGCCTCAATGGTTGCCCTGCCTGGCATGAAACCAAATTGATTTTCTGAAATCTCTACTTCTTCTCGCAGCCTTCTCTCAATCACCATCTCCCACAACTTCATAGTGTGGCTGAGCAGCTTAATACCCCTAAAGTTATTACAATCTTGGATATCCCCTTTGTTTTTGTACAGTGGGATGACTGTGCTAGCCCTCCACTCTCTGGGCATCTTAGCGGTCCTGAAAATAACATTGAAAAGCTCCATGAGCCACTCTAGTCCCACTTCCCCCATAAACTTCCAAACTTCCACTGGTATCTGGTCCGGACCCACTGTCTTTCCCTTCGCCATCTTCTTTAAGGCCTCCCTAATCTCCTCCTTTGTTATCAAGGCACCCCCATGCTGATCGCTACACTCTTCGCCCCTACTACAGTCGACTCCCCCCTTCCCCATTGAGGAGTTTAGCAAAAAACCTCTGCCATCTCTCCTTAATTTCAGCATCTTCAGTCAACACCTTGCCCTCTTCGTCCTTGATACACCTTACTACTCCCAAATCCCTAGTCTTTCTCTCCCTCGCTCCAGCCAATTTAAAAACCTCCTTTTTCCCTTCTTTCGTCCCCAATTTATGGTATAGTCTATCAAACGCCTGACTCTTTGCTACTGCCACCGCCCTTCTGGCTACCTTCTTGGCCACCTTGTATCCGATCTTCTTATGGGCCCTCTCGTCCTCCGAACCGCTGCTGATGAACGCTGCGTAGGCCTCTTTTTTTGCCTCGACTTTCTCTTTTACCTCTTCGTTCCACCACCAGGCGCCCTCCATCCTGTTGCCGCCTCCCCTGGAAAGACCTAAGGTTTCCTTTGCCGATCTTCGGATGCAATCCGCCACAACATCCCACATCGAGTCGGCGTCTTCTGCCCTCCTCCAAACTCTCTCCTCAGCTAATCTCTCTGCTATTAACTCTGCCTTCTCTTTTGTGAGGGTCCACCACTTAATTCTGGGTTCTTCGTTTCTCCTCTTCGACCTCTTAGGATACTTGAACTCTGCATCTAAAACCAGCAACCTGTGTTGAGTTCCCAACAACTCGCTTGGAATCACTTTGCAGTCCTTACACGATCTCCGAGTTTCCTTCCTCGTCAGAAAGTAGTCAATCTGGGTCTTGCAAGAATTGCTCTTAAAGGTCACCAGGTGTTCCTCCTTCTTCTTAAAGAATGAGTTGACCACCAACAGATCAAAAGCCTCCGCAAAGTCCAGCACAGAGACCCCTCCCGCATTCCTCTCTCCGAAACCGAGGCCCCCGTGGACCCCAACGTAACCTGCTGCCTCCGCGCCGATATGGCCGTTAAAGTCTCCTCCTATGAACAGTTTCTCGCTCTGAGGTACCTCCTGGGTGACCCCATCTAGGTTCTCTCAGAAGAGCTTCTTAGTTTCTTCCGGCAGGCCTACCTGGGGCGCATACGCGCTCACCACGTTCACGAAAACTGAATCCACCAAAACCTTAATGGCCATAATCCGGTCGCTCTTACGCCTCACTTCGACCACCTGGTCCGCCAAGTCCTTCACGACTAGGATGCCAACTCCATTATTCGCCTTGGCTGACCCCGAGTACCAAAGTTTGAACCTATCAATCTCTCTAGCTTTCGCCCCAACCCACTTCGTCTCCTGGACACACGCTATACTAACCTTACGTCTATGAAGAGACTTAACTAATTCTATCGACTTACCCGTGAGGGTCCCAATGTTCCAGGATGCTAGGCGAACCTTCCGCAACCCTAACCCCCTCCTAACCCCAGAACTCCCCGGAGGACAGGCTGAGATAACTACATGGCCCGCCACAGACGCCGACGTCTATGCGGCCAACGAACACCCTAAAAAGCTACCAACTAAAAGACACTCGAAACAGCTGGTCAGCTACCCTCCAACCACCAGAAAAGAAATAATAACAGCAGGACTACTTGGTAAAAAACTAAGATACAGGATAAGAAGTGAACAAAATCTAAAAAAACTTAACTAATAGACAAAAGCTCCTACTACGAGTAATACAACTGAAAGCACCTACCAGTGAACACGTGCCTCAACTAGTATGGAAAAAGCAAAGTGCTCATTGGGTGACCCCAAATAGTGTGGAAATAGCAAAGTAATGAAACTAAAAGGCCAGAAGACGCTAATAGGAAGCTCAACAAAATCACACCAAAGTACTCCCTAGATGGGCCCAGCTACGAAGCACAAACAAAAACTTGATAACAGAACTAGTAAATTACCCGACAAGAAAACACAACTAATCAAAGAGAGTTAAAGAGCCGCAAACAAAGCTAAAATAATAAGATTATGCCAAAAATACAACTATTAGCAACACTAGATTAAAAAGAGAAACTAATAGAAACACTTAAAACAAATAAACTAATAATGACAATAGCCAAGAGCTCCCATAAAAAACTAGCAACAAGAAACAGAAACTGCTAATAACAACCAAAAATAATTCTAATAATAAAATCAAATTTGCCGAGAGGCTTACCCAACAATAGCAAAAACCGATTACTAAGTAAGGGAGGTGTAAAGGGCGGCTAAAAAGCGAGGGCACTACTTAGGGCCAAAAAACGACTATTGCAAACCTAGGCAAACACAAGCTAAAGCAAAACACAAGCAAGCCACCCAAATCAACACTCTCCAGCTGCCCCTCAGTACCCAAATTCCAAAAAATCTACACGCTGACCCTGAATTCTGAGGTAGACCCTCACTTCCAAAATATGAAATCAAACTCTCAAACACCTAGCACAAGGACCAAATCCTCAAATCAAAGACACCGACCCTCACACTATCTACACTCTAGCAACTCTACACTCTAAACACTCAAAGACACTACCCTCAGTAATTAAACTCAGTACTCAAAAAAACCACACAATCGAAGCAAAAATGGCGACCAAACCTGCAATCGGGAAGAAGGCCAACCTGCTGCTCGGAGGAAGCAGTAATATAGGACAGAAACTAGCAATTTAGTTGAGATAGGAGAAAGAGAGGGAACCTGAGATACAAGAGAAGAAGGACGGCCACCCAAAATCTATGAGTTCCAGCTCTGCCGCAGCCCCCCAAATCCACAACGGGAATGACCAAAGACGCGCAGCTTCAGGCTCAAAACAAACGGGCGCTACCCAAATGACCGGATGAGGGGGAAAGATGTATGCTCAGGGCTCGGTTTCAGTCTCTTGAACTTAGGGGTCGGTGTACCATGAAAACAGAGAGAGAGAAAGGTGTACCAAGGCTGGATTGGGCTGCGCTACTCACCGTCGATGACTGACCCACCGCCGGCTACCGGGTTCTGCTGGTGGACGCTACCCAGGTGACCGTTCTGTGCCAACGGGAAAGGTGTGCGGCTGACACTTGACCAGAGCAGAGAGAGAAAGTCAGAGCAGAGAGAGCAGAGAGAGTAACATTACAAACATTGATATATATATATATATACACACACACACACACACACACACACACACACACACATATATATATTAAAATAAAATAAATATCTTAAATTTTTAACACATGTTACTTATATAAAAATTTTAAGATAATTAATAGTTTTTATTTTTTTAAAACAAAGTAGTTTGTTAATTATGAATGTAAGATTTTTCCTTTATAATTTTTTTTAATAAAATTAGCTATAATTCTAAAGATTTTCTTTTCAAATTAAAAAAAACAATACTTAATAATGATAAAACATTATATTATATTACTTTTGGTCAAAAGAATTGTATTATATTACACCAAACTTTGGCAGCTAATATGGAATATTACAAAGGCGCATAGTCACACATATTCTGATATTATATATCTTATTTACTATAAAAAAAACCCTATTAATATTATCAAGAAATAATAAAAGATCTTTGATTTTCATCATTGTTATTTTTTCCATATGTATTAGAATATAAACACCAATATAAATATGAAATGTTAGAGATCTTAAACATAATACAATCTCATCCAAACCCATGAAATAACTTCGATGATATCTTGGTGTATGTGTTTAGGCGTTCATCATGCATAACTCTTCTATTAAAGAGCCAAAGATGTCCCCAACGGACGTAAAAAGCATCCATGGTCACGATGTTACATCATAACTCATCTTTATAATTCTTCCCAGTGGATAAAATAAGTAAACACCAAGAAGAGATTTGCAACCATTAACCTTGATTGAGCCATTGTATCGTATATGGGCTTGGATGAGGTGAAACCGCAAGCTTGAGTTTCTCCACCATGGCCTTGGAGGCCACATTAGCACAACTTTCCCCATCAATGATGAGAGAACACCTTTCCATTCATGGTGCACCGAGTATGGAAGATGTTTTTCCTTTGTTCCAAGTCATTTTGGGAAGCTAGACCATTTAATGCTCGCCTAATCACAAGCATTTTCCCTTCATCCGGTATTTCCTCAACCTCTTCCAGAGCTTCATTCAAGAAAAGCTCCTTCTCCCCTTCCTCTTCTTCCTCCTGTAGCTCCTCAAAGGAAGGTTGATATTCGACCGAAGTCACCACTCTCTTGTTGGTGCACTCGGATGCAATGTGACCGAGGCCTTGATACTGAAAACATCTCTTCTTGTCTGTGGGTTTTGGAGGCGGATTAGAGGGAGTTTGAGGGGCAGTGCACTGTGGAGGTATTGCATTTGTGTTTGAGGGGACTTTTGGGGTAATGTAAGGGGGTTTTCGAAAGATAAAAGGTCGTGGGTTAGGCTTGGTGACTGTACCCTTACCTTTGAGTTTCTTTTGTAAGCCCACTTTATGAGCTAAACAGCTAAGCTCATCTAATGAAGTATACGGGTGCAACTCTAAAACTTGAGCAATTTGCTCATCTAACCCACTCAAATACCTTATCAAAGTTTGTGATTCATCCTCCTTCAAAATCACATTTCAAAAGAAGTTGTTCAAAGTCTCTAGTGTACTCCTCTACACTCTTAAAGCCTTGCTTAAAGTGAAGTTTAAGAAAGTTATCTTGAAGATAATGGGGGAAGGAATTTAGACTTGAGTTTGACTTTCATTTGCTCCCACATCTTGATTTTCCCTTTCCCTTCCTTACTTTCTTAGAAACCACATTAGACCACCAAATAGATGCATACTTTCTAAGCTTTAAAGAAACAAGCTTTACCTTCTTTCCTTCCGGAATGTCTTTGAACTCAAAAACTCTTTCAACTTTTTGAAGCCACATCTAGGAAGAGGTCCGGATCTAGTTGGCCTTCAAATTCCGAAATGGCCATCTTGAAATCATTGTAGCTTCTTTCTTTGGGCCTACGATGCCTTCTTGATTTCCTTTCATACTCATTATCACTGGAATCTCCAATCGGTTGCTTTCACCACCCTCAGAATCATCCGAGTCTTCTTGCTTGCTAGAGCTTCTTGAGCTCCTTAAGTTCCTCCTATTTTCTTGCATGAGTTGGCCTAGTTGAGATTGCAAGTACTTGACTCTTCCCTCAAGCTCAGCATTTTCTTTAAGGGCTTGTTCAGCCACTTGCTCCGGTGTGAGGCTAGAAGACATGCTTGAAAAGGGTGCTTTGTAGGCTGGTTTTGTGTTTGGCTAAGGTTGTGTTTTGGCTTTGGAAGATACATCCACAAGAGTGTAGCCAAGCTCTGATACCACTTGATGTATTCTTGCTTAACAAACACTCAAACTACTATGGAAGAAAACATCACAATTCTGGATAGAAGGATTCTGCTTGGGGAGCATGTTTGCAAACTAGAACCAAAGGAGATAAACAAGTGAGCTAGTGAGAGATAATTTGAAGAGCCACCCTTGAACACACTTAGGGAATCTCTTTAGATCATTTAGGTTATAGAAATATCACCCCCTAAACGAGATCAAGACACCTAGAGATCCACTTGATTTGTCAAGCTGAAGATACAACACTCGGATTTGAGATAGATAGTTTTACTAACTCAATATACATTCGTCCAAATCTGATTTACGAGGAGTTTGAGGCTGGCTTTATAGGGGTCATACTAGCCTTTCAAACCTTCAAAAGCTAGCCAAGGAGCCGTGAGTACACTTAGGGAAGAGAGCAGATCAAATCGACCTCCCTAAGTACAAGCTAACTAATCTAATCTAACTTAGCCACCTCATTAAGGCTAATAACTCGACCAAATGAGGTGTCAATCTTACAAAGCAACATATTACATCAATCCAAGTCTAATTCAGCAAGTTATACATGTGGAAACCCAAGAAACAAGACCCTTCTCCACAGCTAGCTTGAAATCGGGTAAAAGGGCATTTCTTTGTACTTTTGGTTGGATAAAGGCAGCACACGGGGGTATTTTCGGGGAAATTTTGGCAATTGATAAATTTTTATGTCTTCTTTCACGGCCTAAACTTTCAAAAAGGTTGGACCTAGTTTGATCCACTTAATTTCCCTCCAAATTGGGCTGCGCTAGATTGCAGTAAGTTTTGTACTGCTGGAAAGATCTTGCTGGCTGACTAACCAAATGATGGCCAAGAGCTTTGTAACTTGTTTTATTTGAAAGCTAACTCCTTAAACCTAAGGAAAGTAGGCAAAGCAGTCAATCATCCCTTCAGTAGCTGGCCCTAAAAGGTAGACAAAACCAGCCCAATTTTCGGATGAACTGGACAGCTCATTGTTAGACTAGTTTAGGGTGTTTCTGACCAAGGCCTGAACTTTCCTTATTTCCTTGGGGCTTGTTGGTTCCTGTGGGCTTAGTTGGTGGGGTTCTGAAGGCTCCAAAGGATGGTCCCTATCGTACTACTTTACTTTTGCGGAAGACTACTTTAAATATACCAAAGTATAACTTCTTAGGTTCAAGAATCAGGCCGAGGAAGTCTTTTTGAAATACAAGGCAGAGGTTGAAAACCAGTTGAACCAAAAAATCAAGAGGCCTAGAACCGATAGGGGTGGAGAATATAGACTAGTTCTCTTACAGCTTTTTATGAGAAAAAATGGTATTATACTTGAGGTTAATCCACCCTATATTTCCCAATAGAATGCGATAGCTGAAAGCAAAAATAGAACCCTTAAAGAAATGATGAATACCATGCTTTTGAGTTCAAGGCTTTCTGATAACATGTGGCAGGAGGTTGTTTTGTCTGTATCCTATATCCTTACTACAGCACCCTAGAAGTTAGATCAAACCCCATATGAACTATGAAATGTCTATGCCCCTAGCTTGAGTTTCTTAATGGTGTGGGGATGTTTAGTTAAAGTTCACATGCCTTAATTCAAACGAGAAAATATCAGTCCTAAGACCTTTGATTTTGTGTTTATTGGTTATGCCTAAAATGGTGTTGTATATAGATCTATGTCATTGAATGACTTCTCTATTTGTGAGTCTAGAGATGCAGAATTCTTTTGAGCTTTTCTTCCCTTTGGAAAATAATGTCTCGATTGTTGTGCATGAAACCATACTTGTGCATGACAATGTGAGTATGCCTTCTTATAGTTCTATTGTTAGAGACTCAGTTAATGACCTTCGAAGCAGTAAGAGACACATAGTTGAGACTAGTTTTTGCCCTAACTTTCTTACTACCTTTTTTATTGAAGATTTCGTTGTCAATTTCTTAGCTGATGAACCAGTGTTTGCTTTGTTTATTGAGGAAGATCCAAAAACTTATGCAGAGCTGATGCTAGTTTCTGGAAAAGGCCATTAAAAGTAAATTAGACTCTATAATGTCAAATCAAATTTGGGAGTTGGTTGACTTTCTTAAGGGTTATAGACCTATTAAAAGTAAATTGATCTTCAAGAAGAAGCTAAGACCTGATGATTCAATAGATAAATACACAGTCGGACTAGTGATTAGAGGATTTAACCAGAAGAAGGAAATTGAACTACTTTGACACTTATTCTCTTGTGACTAAAATTGTCACCATTAGAACGCTAGTTGCCTTAGCTGCTATCCTTGGTCTCATTATGCATCAAATGCATGTGAAAACTACGTTCCTTAATGGTGACCTAAGAGAAGTGATTTATATGTCTCAATGTGAGGGACGTATGGTTCCCAGGCAAGAGAATAAAGTTTGTAAACCTACAAAATCTCTTTAAGGCCTTGAACAAGCCCTTCTACATAATGGCACAACATAGTTTTGTTGCGAACACCTTTGAAATTGATTGTTTCAGATTGTGCTAAAACATGGTGTCACACGTGAGATCCGAGAGAAATTTAGTGGATCCGCTGACTAAGGGCTTTACCTGGCGAGTGATTCTTGAGATGTTGAAGGGGGGACTGAAGCCCATGAATTGAGGTAGTATGATGCATACCCACTTGTGATAGAACGATGCCATATTAGCCTCAATACATACTACATCTCCATCCCATGGTGTATATTAGTGCTTTTGAGAGGTTGAGTTCTGATGCTTTTAATTTATTCATAGCTTGTTAGGGTATAAGATGCACTTGGTGGATCCACCGCTTGATATGTGTAAAGTTGAGCAGCATCTTGGTCTTAATAATTTTAAACCCATGATTATGGTGGTTCATGTTGAGATGCACTTGATGGAATTACCTATGCAAGTGTGAAGGTTTGACTGCATTCTATAAGAGACTTTAGACAGTCTCTCTAGAGCACTTATAAGACTCAAGGTGTCCGCATGACTTTAAATGGTGCAAGTTAATCATCACAAAATACGCAATGACCATAAGGGGTGATATGTGTTGTGGTGGTCTAATTAAACCAAGGTCTATCAAGTTCAAGATTCACTTACTCGACAGACTCGATTGTTGCCCTACTTTACTACGCATCCATTCAATTGACAGCTATTGATGCTTTAGTATTTTAGCCCTCCTTTGTACAGATCCTTTATGTGTTAGTTTGTATGCCATTAGCTAGCAGAGGATTATTGGATGTAATGACAACAACTAGCTCCCTTCTCAACCCTCTCCTTGTCCCATATGGGATTATTAGAAGTCTCTTATGGGGTTTTGATCACTCTCTTTTCCGTAGGTTTGTTAAATTCCTTTAAGTTTGGTTTTATTAGTGTTGTGGGTTGAGGGTTGATCACCACACACTCACATGCACACCGCCTGCTCCCCGGTCCGAGCGTGTTGCTGCCATGGCCAGTGGCTTGTGGGTTGTTGACTTCTCTTGTATACTAATTTTTTTGAGAAAAATTCTTTTATTTTTGTCCAGTGGCGTAATATTCAACAATCTCGTGCTGGTTTTTCTCTGCATTTTCCTCCATCAACGGCTCGTGGATGCACTCAAGGGTTATCACTAATCTTCATCCAAAATGTCTCTATTTAGCAAATTTTCCTTGCTCGCAAATTGTTAGTTTTTCCCTCTAAATGCCAGCCTTCTTCATGTTGCTAGATGAACAAAAACACTCATCATTTCCTCCTTCTTCCCTTACTATTCTCTCCCTCATTATTCTGGGCATTTGCAGTCTTGCATATTCCAAACTTTTGGTTGCGAGTGCATGCGTTCAGAGGATCTCTACATGAACCTCGGGAAGCAATCGACTACTTTGATTGGCACCCTGGTCAAGCCAATTGCTTTCAACATAATGGTTCTTCACGTCACGTATAGCTCTCTCTCTCTCTCTCTCTCGCTCTCTCTCTTCTTTGCCATTGATTTTGCTTTATTTTTCCTACATATATGTTAGAGTATAAAATCAATTGTCTGCCCTTCAACTATCAACTTAAACTTTTGGTTGAAATGGTTCTTGAACATAGTATCAGAGTCTTTCTGAGCGAGATGTCTCGGATTTGAATCACAACAACTCTCATATGGATTTATTGCGCAAGGTATGGGGATGTAGCAGCCATGCTTCAAGCCCAAAGCACATTCACATGAGGGGGCGTGTTAGAGTATAAACCTATTTGTGGACCTTCAACCATCAGCTTAAGCTTTTGGTTGAATTGGTTCTTGAACATGGTATCAGAGTCTTTCTGACCGAGAAGTCTCGAGTTTGAATCTCAACAGAGCAGCCCCTACATGTATTGCACATGGTACGGAGGAGCCTTTGCAGCTTGAAGCATGTGAGGGGGGCGTGCTAGAGTATCAAATAAATTCTTAGGCCTTCAACCATTAGCTTAACCTTTTGGTTGAGTAAGTTCTTGAACAATATATGTCGTGGACAATACTACGATCCCAATTAAAGATTATCAAACATTCCAAGTCGGACTAGCTAGAATCGTTGTCCCATTAGAATCGTGCTAGGAATCGGTCGGGATCACACTAGAATCGTTAGTATCATTAGAACTATTCCGGTCCGAGTTATGGCTCAATCAGATTATAATCGCTTAAAATCACAATAAAATTGTTAAGAATTATGCTAGACTTGGTTAAAGCCATACTTGAGTCGATCTCGAATGGGATCGTTGGCCTTTTAATAACTTATTTAATTTTGGGTGTTTTTAATTAAGTTAGACTTAAAGATGATAATTCGGCTCTATTCATAAAATATTTCAATTCTCAATCTAATCTAATTAAAATCCCAAATTCCTAATTCTAAGTTCCCTATTAAAGTATTAAACCTAATTAAGTCCCTAATTTAACAGCCTATTTCGAATAGTGTCATGCTCTCCCTTTTAATGATAAAGTCATGCATCACATGCAAGGATAAGACAACGACAGGCATTGCCAACACCTAACCAAAGGATAACGAACGTGTTGATTGCCCGGTAGGTATTGGATTGACTAAATTAGTGACAGTTCATATGTGGTCATGGTTATGCATTATCGTGGGTGCTTATCTAGTTTATTATAAATAGTACGTACTTTCATCTTGTGTTAGTCTCAAAGCTCATATCATGTTTCTAAGAGGACGTATTTTCACGAGTTATATTACCAGCACATATTAAAAATTGTCTATATGATAAATATATGCTGGAAAAATATATATGAGACAAATTGGAGTACACACTCTCAGATGTATGATATATATCACCGTAATTAATCGTTTCAAATTGAAAAAAAAAGGTAAAAAAAATTATCCTCATAGAGAGAAAAAAAGAAGGTCCCTGTACGGGACCACATTCCAAACAAATCACCATTTTTAGTCATGTTTTTAGCAACAAAATCCCAACTACCCTACTACTCAATTTAACTAATAATTTAACTAATAATATATCCATTACAAAAAAGGTAATACAAATTGCAATTTTTTAAAATTATCTCCATTTTCAGCTTCAAGAAGTTGGTTGCACAAATTTTAGCAAATTCAATTCTTGCCAGTAAAGATCTTCCCCCAGAACAGCTCACGAAATCATTGATCAAGACATCCCAGGACATATTCTACACAACCAATAACTACCAAATAGATTATTATTATTATTATTATTATTATTATTATTATTATTATTATTAT